>LPNX011021654.1:4315-131979 GCA_001517045.1 Pseudotsuga menziesii | reverse complement strand
ACACACACACACACACACACACACACACACACACATATAACAATCATTGGGACATGCATGATATGATATGTAATCAACACCCAACATTTTCACCATTTGCTTTTCCTCTTTATAGTTGTCGACCAAGACATTTTCATTTGGAAGTACCTTATATTTGAATACCCAGCATTTAGTGGAAAATATAAATGTACCATGCCATTTAACATTCATAAATAAAAAATTTCAATGTTGATTGTGTGACAAGATTCCTCAAAATATAATATAGTTGATGGTCAATTACCTCAAAATTGCTGAGAAACACACATCTAAAATGCCATACATTGGTTTCATGTTGTATAGTAACATTGTTTTCCCTAATTATGTATACTTTGACTGGTTAGGTCCAAAGAGAAGGGTTGTGAAATCCTATTTAAGGCTTTCAAAGAAGGATTCAATGATATGAGCACCATACCCTAGCTCATTTCCCTAGAATGTATGTAACAACATTTCATCCATGGCAATCACCTGTCATAATAAATCATCTATAAAAACCTCTACTTCATTTCCTCCATTTCCAACATGTGAAGAACTACTATTACTAGAGGAATTATTAATTTGTGAGTATGGACACAGTGAAAATTGAATAGGTGGTTGATTAAACCATGCTTGGTATGCTTCCTCTCCAATTTGCACTCTTTTTTCAGACTTCTCTTGATATGACATTGTATTTGGGTGCATCGGAAGATGGTAGGCAAGTCACTCATCATCAAAATCCTGATTTCAAAAATATTGAACATTACATCGATGATGTTAGTAAGAATAATGAAATTGGTTTGATATAGAATTATACAAAAGAATTATTACAGAAGCATGAGAATCAATTCCAATAGAAAATTTTAAGACGCAAAAAAATTATAAAGAAAACATTCAGATTGAGCGATAAATTAACATCAATCCGATATTAAATTTAAAATTTTAAAATTGAGCAACACATTTTTAACTTGACCTTATGTAAGGATGGCCTTAACAATACACCCATTAACCTTCTATTCTACACACCAAGGGAAAATTGATCAATACAATAACATGAATCCCATAGAAAATTAACAAATACAATTAATCAAATAAGAGCGATGTATCGGAGGCTAGAAGCATAGGCATTGCAATTTAGTACGTGTGTGAGATTTTAGCTTAACAATTACACATGTGAACAGTGTGATCATACATCCTTGATTGTATAATAAAGAAAGCAATTTATAAAAACAAAATTTCAAAATGAGTAATACATTAACATGAATCCCATTGAAAATTAATTAATACAATTAATCGAAGAAGAGCATTGTATCCTCAGCTAGCAGTATAGGTAGTGCAATCCATGACTATGTGTGAGATATTTTGGCATGACAATTACACATGTTCTAACGGTGTGATCAAACATTCTTGAGTATATGATGACTCACATGAGGATTTTAGGTAAAGTACCCTATTTGTTTTCATAAAAAAAACAATTTATAAATTAAATTAACAATTTATAAAACATAATTTCAAATTGAGCAATACATTAACATGAATCCTACTGAAAATTACCAAATACAATTAATCAATGTTTTTTTGTCTTACGCCCCAAGGGGATGTCTAAGGGTAATCCCATTGCAAGATGTCTCTAACGAGCGGTTTGTGTCCTACAAAAGTTATAGTTTATTAACAACTTGTTACCAAGATACAAACTATGTATTGCAAGTACATAAACAAATATGGATGCTTTCCTTTTCATAAAGAACTCCTAATCATTAAATATCACTTAGAACTATTTATGAACCCTACAATGTTTCCATGAGTGTGGACGACCATCTATACATAATAGGTTTTTCTTGTTAAAGTTTCCATAAATATAACCATTCATGCATATACTATAAATAGAAATGATATGCTTGTATTTAACAATATTCAAGTAATATGAATGATAATAGATAGAACCGCAAAATAGCATAATTGATACTGATTGTTTGGGAGGAATGAGTACATATGAAAGTATAAACAAACCAAGATTTGCAGCATTTATATTATACTTGGCAATCATAAAACGATTGCAACAAAATGAGAATTCATTTCAAACATCAGGCACAGGTAGAGAAGACAACCAGGTTCCATACAAAGCATGCTTGTAGGAAGTTTGATATTTACTTTACAAATTCACAGGAAGGAGGAAAAAAATGCTACCCTCCAACAATTAGACGGACCCTGGTGTGTACTTGTAAAGTTTTTCTCTCACCTCATGCAACTTTTTGGATATTTTAGAATAGATGTGTTGGGTGGCATTCATATCATACTTTGGATCACTAGAAATTTCAGTTCACTGAACATAAGCAGAGGGGTTTGTCAATTTAATTTGAGACATAGTTGTTTTAGTTTCCAAGTTTTTCAAAAATGAGCATAGGGAAGGCGACTTTTCTATATCACCTATTGGATTTTTATTGCAGTAGGGTTTATTATCCCATTAACATTGGGTAATATATTATTGGTTTAATGGGTGAGTGTGACAGTTTTCCTTCAACCCTTGAAATTTTGAGCAACCACAAACTACTGGGGTGTCATAAAAGAGTTCTAGCTCATGATAAATTACCGTCGATGAACCAGGATTGCGGCTTGAATATGGCATGTTACAATTGGTAGGGTAAAACATCTTTCTATTATCATCTATGAATTGCTTGTGGTATCTTGATCTTGATAAGAGCTTACGATGTTTTGAAACTGGTGAAATATCTTGTGCATCCAAACTCAAACCTGAATTGGGCTCCTGCAATAAATAATAATTGATATTCAAATTCACATGTATAAGTAACATAAATTCAAATAAATAGTCAACATATAAACAAAACCTGAACTTACTGAAGATGGAAAGGGGAGAACTCCTCAAAAATTGAACAAGATGGAAGGAGATGGAATCTAAAGAATTGTCCATTTGATAATAAAGCCTTTTCTCCCTGAATTTGAGTCAAATAAGCAATCAATATATGTCTCTACATTCCTAAAATATTTTTAAGAACTATATCATAATCTAACTTCCAATATAGTTTGGAAACCATTTTGAAAGAATAAGGTGAGGCTAATAAACATATGTACACTACGAAATATTGTAATTGGTGTGGTTTAATACTAAAATAATATTTGAGATGAATATATAATTTTAAGTTGACACATAAAACCACAGGATTTTTAAATTAAACCGTTGTGCCTAATCACATATACAAGCACCGGTGCATTCACATGTCAATAACACATCAATTTGTAATAACAATAAACACACCATATATGAACATCTACAAAAGTCATTGCAGTAGATAATATCCTCTACATTTGATAACACATATTTATCAATGAATTTTACGACATAATCCATGCTAGTGCGTTGGCTAAACATATGTGCATCGGTGCATCCAAGTTATACACGCACCATAGAATGAGGTTTTTTTAAATTATTGTATTTCATGTTGTTAGTGATGTGTTGAAATTCAAAGAGATGGTGTGTTTCATCTATATTTGCACCAGTGCAGCCGAACTACAAGTTCACCAGAATGCCAAAAATAAAAATAACAAAAATCACACAAGCTATTTTTCCCTAAACTCAAAAAAGGGCGGAAATTTCAAGTCAAAAAACTAATTCTAAATGGTGTTTAAAAGAAAAAAGGCCAAACATTAATTCATTACTTTGCCAAAGATTCCAGGGAAGTGTTTTGGAAGAGAGACTTGCGTGGAAGAAGTTTGGAGCAACTGGATTATTCTAGGGATCAAAATTTGTTAGGTATGGTGAATCAAATAAAACCCTGCATAGTAGAAATTTCAAGTATGTAAGTATTACTATTGAGCTTATTAACTTATTTAGATTTCAATTAGATTTAGAAAAAAAACTTCATAGTTACCTTCAATGTTGCAACCCTTATTTTCTCACTGCCTCTTTTTATTTTATGTGGCTGTAGAATTTTACATTAGGGTTTAAATCCCTCTATTGTTACACAATTATGATTTTTCCTTTTAGGATTTTAAATTTGATGAGTTTATGATTATATATAGAAATCATAGGGTCATATGGGGCCACTTTTTGGGTCGAATCCATAACCATTACAACCCTGCCAATTTTTGTTTTATTTTTTCAATTAGAAAACACATGCGTCAATATCGATGTGTTTATATTAAAAGAATGCATCAATGCATTCAAAGTAATATCGCACTGGAATTGATATGTGTCACATCACATTTTATTTTCTAAAAACTCAAAATTCATTTATTGGTTCTCGGTGCCACAATATCGCATTAACACACTGGTGCGTTTATAATAATAACACGGCGATGATTTTAGAAGCACATCTTTTTTATTTTCCTAAAAATACAACTTATAGTTTTTTTTCCACTTTTGGTGCTCATGTGTTAATATAACACATTGGGGTGTTATACGTATTTAAGCGCACTGATAGAAGACTTGTTTTCTATTTTGAAGTTTTGTAACTTATTTGTATAATATATTGATAGCTTCTATATTTAATGGTATAGGTTGTGTTATTGATAGAAAATGCATGGTATGATTTCAATCAACAACAACTTTAGTCAACGTGATGGGAGCACATCCATAATTACGAAGAAGGAAAGTGCTTTTTAATTTCTGTATTTAAATTAATTTGTTTGAATTATTTGTAAAGTTAACTAATATGTATTGGTTAATATGTGACATGAAAAGCCAGAAAATGAGGAATCTTGATAATATTTTTACCATTCTAAGTCCCTAAGAGCGTAAAATGTCGATGGCAAAGTTGTAGAGGGATGAATCATGTGAAGAAAAAAAAGTCAATATGAATTATTTTTTAAAAGTTGGGTAAAAATGTACTCAAGAATAGACATTATTGTGTTTAAAATAATCTAATTCACATATGTTGAATGTTATGCAAGGGCTGGTAGCAACAAAAGTCAATGTTGTCATAAAATTTTTTTATGGAAGATGCAAATAATTATCAATTGGTCCTTAGCTCATCTGGGGTGGCATTGGAAGTTAATATAAGGGGGAAATACTTTTATAATACTATGAGGGATATAGTGGAAAGAACGTGCATACATACTTTTCACTTATTGTTATAGAAATTAATCAAATGATTCAAAGAATCAAGTCATATGTAAACTACAAGAGGCATTTTTAGAGCAATGGCCAATGCGACCTATTAGACTAGCAATAATACAAACATACAACAACAAAAATGAATCATTCAAAAATTAATATTCCTAAATTGCATGTTTAGGTAGAATATGTATCTATAACTACTACAAAGTGTCAATCCTTTAATAATTTTAATTATGCTATATTTATTTTTCATATCAAGAGAAAAATAGTTTAATGTCATTTTATATTTACAAGAAGATTATGAAAATCCCAAAGGATGAACGAGGTCATATGCGAAATGTGCAAAGTAGGGATGTCCAAAAAAGTGTACAAGGAGATGGTCAAGGAAATGGACATAATTGCATCGTGGGAGGAGGAATCTCAACAGGAACGTGCTTCAAGTGTATGGAATAATTGATTTTTTGGATTATGTACATCTCATTAATTAATTCAACATTAAATATTAATTTTCAATTATTTTGTTGTAGAAAACAAAACAAAATGGAACCCATTCAACACACAAGACATGACAACATGAAAAAAAGGGTTGCTAGCAAAGTTTGTGAGTATTTGTGATTTCCTTATAAGAAATTGATTTCAAAGTGGTTGTGATATATATATATATATATATATATATATATATATGGTTCACTGTCCATCCTTGGATGTCTTGAAATAGGTGTTAACATACAAATTGGATCCATCATAAGAATTGATTGACAGTAGGTTAAGAAAGGGTTGTGAGTATATGTTGGCATATCAAAAAATAATTGTGGATTTTGTAAGTATCTATGGTGTTTTACTTCTCTAGTTTTATAATTAATAAAACAACAAAAATCCTTTATATTAAATCTATGATTTGTGATGGGGTATAAAACTTGTAGGAAACAAAGTATGGATTGCAGCCAACAAAATACTTGTTGATAAAAGGCATGAGATTTGGTTTTGAAAGAATGAGTATCATTCATGACTCAATTCTTTCTATTGTATGTTACTTTTCAATTTACATTCATGTATATTATCTATTTTATTTTTTGGTATTTCCAGCTATGTAGATACACTCAATACACTTTAATTTTATGTTTGTAGATGGAAGTTGAAGAAAACAATCGATTCAATCAACAAAATCTTTGTCCAAATAACCTAACTGATGCAAGTGACTCAAGCATTGATAACAATTACAACGAAGAATGATGATCCATATTTATTTTTGATGTTATTACAAGCCGATGTATATTTTGAAATAATTATATGTGAAAATAAGATGTTTTGTATAATAATGTATTGGACATAGT
The DNA here is from genome assembly GCA_001517045.1 of Pseudotsuga menziesii. Lineage (NCBI taxonomy): Eukaryota > Viridiplantae > Streptophyta > Pinopsida > Pinales > Pinaceae > Pseudotsuga > Pseudotsuga menziesii. Next base: position 125,559 of record LPNX011021654.1, on the reverse strand, counting down.
GTCTGAATTGAAATACAATGGGTTACCAATAAGTGTACAATTACATGCATGTTGACATTTTTATTATTTTTTTCATATTTTGTATGACAAATGCACTCTTATTGATATATAATAATTTTTATTTTTTTTATTCTATTGCATTCTCCACTATTATTGTCAAATTTTACATGCGAAATGGTACATTAGTAATTAAATGTATGGATGATTAAATATTACAATAGTTGCTTGCATATATGATATAAGAAAGTAATCCAAACAAATGCCATAATTAAAATTTAAAGGAATAGTACTATCAACAAATACTTCAATTTCTAATGAATAATGGAATTAAAAAAATAAAAATATAATATAGATATATGATTACAATGTCCGTAGCCATTGTTCAAATAATCATATACTGTGCTTTTGGTAAATGATGTCGTACTAGTGCATTTATCCAAACTATATGTACCAAGTTGCATCTATGTAAATGACATTCCCAACACTCCAATGTAAATTAAACACACTGTTAAATTTAAAAAATAAAAATTTCTATGTCTCAGTCACATTCACCATTGTGTTTTTGTTTGTTAATCGCAGGGGTGCTTTTTAATTGCTTATATGCATCAGGATTTATTAGACCTTATACGCTCTGATGCTTTTTGTGTTTAATTCCACTAATGTGTTTAAGGTGTTTAAATGCACCAGCTTATTTTAATTGTGTGTAAGCACTGATGCTTATTACAATGAAATGCACTGGGGTTCTATTATAAATAAACTACACATTAAAGGATAAAAATATTTAAAAATTTTCTATGCGTATGATGTAAAATATCACATCAGTTCCTTTCGACTGTATGTAAGCATTGGTGTGTATAATCTATATGTAAGCATCGATGCTACATTTAAATTTGGTTTTCTCTGATGCTTGATCTGTTTGAGTGCATCGGTGCAGATATTTAATACCATACATCACCATTGTGTTTTATTATGATGCACATTGGTGCACATGTTTTCAATAAAACGCATAGATTAAATTCATCCGCAAAAACCTCCAATCTCCAAGGTTTTTTAGTTATAAAATATATCCATAATAACCTCTATTAAAACATCTGTTACCATTGGCAAAGATTGTAGCGGAGTTTTTTTGACATTTTTTGTCAATCTTGTAACACTAAAAACCTCGTTATAACATGTGCTACAACTCTTTTCCTTGTAATGTGTTCTTCATCACATCCTTCTTCCAAATTATTTGCACACTACGACAAAACATTCCATTAATTCAATTCATGTTAAAAAGAGCTTATAAAATTTTATTCATTAAATAGGTTTCCTACAAGGCAATATGATCACATTGGGATGAGACACTTTGAGAGATTTGTCATGATGGAAAAGGTATTATTAAGATAAATTTGGATTTTCAATAGAATATCGTTAATGTGATTCATTTCTACATTTTCATATACATGTAACTAACTAGAGGGAAATCAAAAAGGTAATATAATAGGTGTACAAAAATCCATTTTGTTGAGGGATTGTTTTCTTCCCTATGATGTGTTTTGCAAGATCATATGAAATATTTGACACCAAAAGTAAGATTGAGATGCCAACCCTCTAGAATAATATCCTTGACTCTATATTTGTAACTTAATAACGTATTAAAAGAAGTGATTGAACCCAAAAAAGAAAATCTCAATGAAATGATTTCAAATTCGTTTTTAAAATATACATATACAAACTTAAGCATGTAATTGGAACACGAAAAAAAGAACGTTAATGAATTACCTTGTAAAATGTTTTCCTTCGGCAATTCCTTTAATGTGAGTGAAATTTCTCGAGCCCAAGATTTTAAAGAATGCAAAAGAACATAAAGTGATTGTTTTAAGAATAATTGCATCCATGAAACAAACCTTACAACTATATTCAAACACCTTAAATAAATAAAAACAATCATGGTATGACACCTTAAATAAATAAAACAATCATGGTATGTGATGAAAATTAGTTTGTAAATAAAAAGTATGGCTATGGATTCATGAACTTGAAAATTCTCTTGTTCTATCTCATGTATATTAGAACTCATTTTTTTGTCCTCTTATGTATATTAGAACTCATTTTTTTGTCCTCTGATATCAATGGGTTTATAACACATTTTTCTCAGTCAGAGGTCCCTCTGTCATTTGGAATGGGTTTCTCCACACTCTCTCGTGGCTGGGGAGGTATATGGGCTGGAAGGTTGGAAATGGAAGGGACATTCACATGGGATCTGATCTTATCATTGGATCAAGTTCTTCTCCATATCTTCCACATGATCAGATAGTTTATCTGCAAGATTACGGTATCTCGATGCTTCAACATGCTTGAAACCCGTCTATTGACTCTTCATCTTACTGGTTATCCTCAGAGGACCTGGACTTGGGGGGTTCTTGGGCTCATACCTGGAACGACTATGTGGTTGGACTGGATTATGGGGGTATCAGGCTAACGGCCTCAACTGATAAGCTTCTGTGGATATATAACAAGAAGGAGGGGAAAGTGACTGCTGCGCTGGCATATGAGCTTATGGTAAATTCGTTGTTAGCTCCGGTGAAGGATAAATTTGCAGTTCTCCTTTGGAAATATAAAATTTCGTGGAAGATCAAGTGTTTCATTTGGATGTTAATAAAAAATATAAAATATTAACCTGGGACAACCTTTCAAAAATAGGCTGGATAGGTCCTAGCAGATGTGGGCTCTGTGGGTCTGGTGATGACTCGATTCAGCATGTTTTTATGGAATGCAATTTCATTATATCAGTTTTTTCCAGGATTTGTAATTTCTACAATTGTGATCCACCTGTACATGGATGCACACTAAGGGACATCTTGGAGAAATGGTTCTTAAAACATACCATATATGTTGTTCATTGCTATGTGTCGTTATTTGTGTACTAGTGTATATGGTTATGCAGGAACAAGAGTATTTTTTAAGACAAGCTGGCAATGATCCTTGATACGCTGCATCAAATTGATTTCTTTTTGCACTACTATCCAATTCTAGGTATAAAGACAAAGTCCAGAAATATTGGAATTGCCCCAATTATGGTATTTCCCTATGGTTTTTTGGATGGAGTTGTTGCAGAGTCGAAGGGTGGGGTGGGGATCTTTATTTCCATTAGTAGTACTCATATGCTCTCTTTCAATCTTGGATGTGGGCCTTCCACAAATACTAGAGCAGAGCTTATGGCATTTTGGACTCTCCTAGTGGTGGCAAAGAAGATGGGTCTTCCATTAAAGAAAATTTATGGTGACTCCTTGGTGGCCATAAACTAGGCAATTGGTAAATCAGACTTATCCTCTATTGATCTTAATCATTGGTGTGATAATATCATAAATATGATCCTATCTTCATCAGACATGGACATTAGTCATGTCTACCATGAGCACAACTAGAGAGCGGACTGCTTATACAAAGACGCATTGCTTTTATCATCCAGTCACTGTGTTTTTCCTTAATATTATGATGACACTATGTGTATGAGTGGTTCTACTCAGCTCTTTTGAGAGCTTGTGCCGGAATGTTAGACTCCACCTTATTTTTGGCATTGAATTTCTTCCTTTTTCGATCTTTACGGTTTGACAAGTGACATCTATGGATCAACAGATCCGGTGACTTCTTGTGCTTTGGGTTTCAGACGGCCATTTTTGTACATCGGTGCACACTTGGATCCTTTCTTGTCAGTTTTCCCATCTCAGATTACTTCTGGAGTTTTTCTCCTCTTGTATTGGTAATTGATTTTCCTTTGGGAGGAAATTTGTTAACCATATATAGCTAGATTGCTTAATAACTTGCATTGGAATCTTGTTGGCCTCCAAGGCCAACACCTTACCCTTCCTTAGTTTGACTACCCAAACATAGCATATTTTTATTCATTTTAATTTCCCAAGAAAGGAAATTTCCACCCGACTCTAGCATCAAGGTTTAATTTATCACCTTGGAATCTAGTTGGTCTCCATACTAATCAATTTTTTATCATGAGGAAACTCACTAGATTAGTAAGCTAGCAAACTTCCCAAGTGGTAAATTTAGTCTTTCACTTGGTGGAACATCCTTTAGAGTTCACATAAAATGTGTATAACTCATGAAGACTTATATCTTTATCTCTCACTGTAGAACACATCTCTTATGGCTAAAACATTCAAATCTCATTGGTGCCATTTGCAATGATTTACAGTTTATCTCCATTATGGATCTTAATGCTCCAAATCCAAAATTGAAACTCATTTTCTCCAACCATAGGATCAAAATTAATCTTCATAAGTGACGGGACAAACAATTGTAGCCATAAACACTAAATCCCTTGGCTCATTACTTAAATTATCAACCTGGGAGTTTGTACAAACTTTAGAGGTATTGTTCATTGTATATGTAATTTAAAAAGGAATAATTATCTTACAGTGTAAGTGAAATCTATTCTAACAACAAAAATTAAATATAATATAATAAACAAGAAATGAAATATATTATAAGACATAAATAAAATGTAACTACAAACTACAATAGTAAAAGTGACTTTCTTAAAGACATAATGTCTTGGGATCCCACTCTTCCACTTGCGTTCCTATTCCCTCCCGGGATAGTGAGGCTTATTGTTACCTTCAATATGATGAACTAGTTGGGATTGTGACTGTGTGAAGAGTTTCATAATGCATGTGAAATAAATGTTTTTGGTTTCCAAGTTTAAGAAATGGTCCAGGTATCATAAGGTTCAACTGACCTCTATGTGAGCAGAAATCAAGAATTGAAGCATGCAATAAATAAAATTATAGAAATGAAATAGCATGAAATAAATTCTTATTTTATATAAAAGAACTTGTAAAAGTAAAACTATAGGAACATTATAGGAAACTACAGGAACATTACATGAAACTACATGAAAGACAAAATGCACGAAAAAAAATACATAAACTAAAATAAATGAAATGAAAGAAATGAAGGGGTTCTCAATCCTTACCTTGAGTAGCACCAACCCAAGTATTCTCCTAGAACCCTATGGAAGAAAGTATACTAAACATGGAACAAAACTATATCTTCTTTATTCAATAATGTGTCATCTAAAATAGGCAGCAAGTTGCCTGATCTTGATATAAATTCACCTTGACCAGAAAGGTAGACATGAAAATGCTAAAGAGAAAAATATTTATAAACTAACAAACTAATATGATTTAATCCTACTATTATCTATACTTGAGTAAACTCAGTGACATCCCATGTAATCAACTCCTTAATTTGTGGAAGTTGTCTCCTTGTTAACTAGAAATCAATATTCAAGTTGGTGGGATCGATTCCCTCTTTAGGAATTCAACCTTTTCCTTCAATAAATTTATTTATCATGGTTCCTAATTCTTTCTCCAATTGGTGTCATCTCATGATACATATTTTCACTTGATTAAACTATCCCATGCAATCAACTCCTTGATTTGTGGAAGTTATCCCCCATTTAAGTAGAAATCTACATCCTAGTTTTGTGGGATTGACTCCCCCTTGAGAAATTATACCTTGCATCCATAATTTCAATCGGGTATGATCATTGAGTCCTTTTCCATATGTTGGAAACTCATGAGAATAATCAAGGGGCACAATCCTTTAAATTCCCCAATCATGTCTTAGCTTATCTAGTGAATTGATTGAAGGAGATTGTGTTGGTTTTTGTGACTTGATCTCTTCCAATTTTCTTTATATAACCTCCATATATAACTCCATCACAAATAAATAATTCTTTGGCAAATATTAGTCCATTATATTCAGGAAATAAATAAAATGGATAAGCAAATAAAGTAAACATTACTAACCAAATTTCAAGACATTCATTAAACAAATATGCATAGGATTTAAGTAGGATTGTCATAAGTTCATCATTAATCACACATCCTTACTCCTTTTTCTCTCCTTATCTATCACCAAGATGGTATAAATAATGTGTTATTTTAGTGTCCCATCATATCCTCCAAATTTATTATTTTTCATGTCCACTTCCCCAAAGTTGATCTCTTTATATAGTATGAATATGATGTTTCTCATAGTGGCCAGTTCCATTTTATATCATGTGAAGAAGGATGACATATGTTATTTATTTTGAAGGTAATATTGGTTACATGCTATCCTTGGTACTGAGTGTTAAAATTTTCCTTTTATCCCATTGAAATGCTTATTTAGATTTTCCTTTTAGTGTTGTAGTGTCACTTTCCTACAATACTTGTTTTCATCATTGTCCTATGATAATTGGTTTTTCAATAATGTTGAAGAATGTGGTTCCTATAGTACTCTTTTTTTATTTGTCTTGAATGTACCTTGTAGATGATATTTGAAAGGATAATAAAAACACACAATCTTTGAAATGGTAATGCATAAGAAGGAAAATTTTTCTTGTATAACCAACACATGAATGCTCTTTAATAAGGATTATTTCATCCTTTTTTCATTATTCTTCAACATGAAAATATCTCACAAAGTGATGGAGTGATTATTTATATACTTGTATCTTCCCTATTTTTTTTAATGCAAATGGCCTCCTTGGACTTGATTTTTTATGTCCTCGTCAAATTTAAAACTCTATGATATCACTATAAGCCTTGCATGAATGTTAAATCAATAAATTAACATGAGTTAGTATGTTACACATTTGCTTAACCTTTGAATGTTTTCATTTAGGTTCCATATTGAAGGATGATCTTGAAATTCTTTCTGGATTTCATATGTTGGTTCACTTTGTTTCACTTTTTGGCTCGCTTTCTTTCACTTGTTGGCCCACTTGCTAGCTCACTTGATTTCACTTGTTGGCTCACTTGTTTATCATATTTAGATTTATTTATTGAAATAATTACTGACCTGAATGTTTCATGAATTATTCTTGAATTATTCTCAAAAACTTGATTCATGCCTTTGGAAGATCAAAGAATCCTTGGATTTGTGTGATACCCTTGTTTCTAGAGTTAGAGTACTTATTTTCTGTGCATGTCTATAATAAAATTGCTTAACCCTATTAAACTCATCATTTTTATATTAAATTGTATATTGAGATATATAAAATGTCCTCTATACCCTAAATTGTTTTATCAAAATATTGTACCCATGTTAAAACTGCCTTCAAATCTGCAAGTTTCCTTTAGCCGGTTGTAATTGAATATTTTATCCAACTTAAAATCATCCAAATATTATGAAATTGTATGAGAATATATAGGAACATTTTCTATACACCCTCATATTTCATACCTTGATCCCAATCTATGAATGGGAAATAATAAAAATACAGTATGTATGTCAAATATGCCTTTAGATCTACAAGCTTCCAGTAGAGGACTGTAATTGAAATTTATAAGAAAATTTAACTCATACATTTTTTATAAAATTGTATGGATATACAAATTAACATGTCCTCTACACCCTTAATTTTTTCTCATGCCTTTATTTCAACTAATGAGAGAGTAATGAGGAAAATGCAATCCCTGTATCAAATCTGCCATTAAATATACATAGGACTGTAATTGAATTTGTTAACCTCCTTGAACTCAATATATGTTGATTAAATTATATGGGGAGATAAATAAATATGTCATCTATTACCTATAAAAATTTCACCCTCTAATATGAATGCATCGGGGAGTAATCGTGAGAACACCAGACCATACTGCTTCTTGATGCTTGAATGCTCTACTTTTGATTTCTCCTTGGAAAACGATATTTGATCCCTTAATATATATTGTATTCACATTATTTGATCCACCATAGGATATATAATTCATTAAATGTCATCTCTAATCCTTTGCATACATTATTTGTGATAGGAGAAGTAAGGAGTACCATGTACAATTTTTTTTGTATCTCTTTCATTTTTTCTCAGAGAAAGGGCATCATTATTGGTTTTCACCAAATCTCCGCCTCATGGTGCCATTGATAGTTTTCACCATGATTTATTTCTACATACCTATATACATTACAAATTATGTTTTCAAGTAAAGTCCTAGCCTAGGCACCTAAGAGAGGTTTTCACCATAGGAATTGTTTTATTCGTGTTTTATTTTTCTTCTCATTTTATTCATGAAAAAAAAACTATATATCCTACTCTACTTGGAAAATATTACCTTTGTTCTCAAGTGTAGTAATTCTTCTAATGCATTCACTTGTGTATAAGGATCTCAAGTACACTCATATCCAAGTTTGAAAAGTATACCTCAATAGGTGCTAGGATATGAAGGACCAACTACACAAGTGGATATGGTGCCAAGAAATGTTGAAGATGGGGGTGGTACCACTTGTTGATGATTTCTTGAAACAAATACTTAATATACTAATTGTGATCTCTCTTTTATGATACTTATCCATTGTCTTGTTGAATGTATAATGGGTATGGTGACAGGCACACAAGAAATTCCTCGACTTAAGGCTCTAGTGTCTTCTCCTGGTCAATTTTTCTCCATTAATCTTTGTTTTCCTTTGTATGCATGCGAGGATGGATGCGATAAAAACATGTATTTTCGCTCTCTCTTGCATGTATGGAAAGATGGATGAGAAAATATTCTTCTTCATGGGTTCCACAGTCAGTTTCATTGAAATATAAAGACAAAGGAAAATTTTCCTCATCTTCTTAAGGAATTTGTTCTTTGATCCCTTCTTTTATGGCTTCTTGGGATGCAGATCTATCTATGTTTGGATTCTTGGCCTATAACATGAATTTGAGAAAATATTGATAGCACTGTGTTTTCATTTATTCAAAAACTTATATAGCATCTTATTGGACATATGTATATGCTTCAAGATACACCACAAAAATGGGGATTTGATACATGTAAATCATATGGATGCATGCAATCTATTTTTTTATTTTTTCCAATAAAAATTCAAACTACTCCTAATACAATTTTAGTACCTACCCAACAACGGTGCCAAAAAATGATGGACCAAATAATTGTAGCCATGAACACTAAATCCCTTAGCTCATTACTTAAATTATCAACTCGAGAGTTCATACAAACTTAAGAGGTACCATGCATTGTATATGCAATTGCAAAATGAATAATTATCTAGTAACATAAGTGGAATATATTCTAACAAGAAAAATGAAACCTAATCTAATAAACAAGAAATGAAATCTATTCTAAGACATAAATAAAAATTAACTACATACTACAACGATAAAAGTGACTTTCTTAAAGATAGAATGCCTTGGGATCTCACTCTTCCACATACTTTCCTATTCCTTTCCAGGCTAGTGAGGCTCATTGTTACCTTCAATCTAATGAACTAGTTGGGCTTGTCATTGTGTGAGGAGTTTCAGAATGCATGTGAATGCTTTTGGGTAAGAAGTAAACAAGAATTGAATAATGCAAGAAATAAATGTCAGAAATGAAATAACAGGAAATAAATTTTGATTTTATATAAAAGTTCTTGTAACATGAAAACTGCAGGTGAATTATAGGAAACTAGAGGAACATTACGTGAATAAACTATAGGAAAGACAAAACATGTAGAAGAAAATGACATAAAATAAAATAAATGAAATGAAATATAAGGGTTCTTAGACCTTCCTTTGAGTGGTACCAACCCAAGGAATCTCATGGAACCCTCCTAAGCAAGTATACTAAATATGGAACAAAACTATCTCTTCTTTATTCAATAATATTCCATTTAAAACAAGGCAACAAGCTTCCTCCTGATACAAATTCGCCTTGGCCAACACGGGAGGAATGAAAATGCTAAAGAGAAGAAAAATGATCAATTAAATAAATCATATGATTTTATCCTATTACTATTTATACTTGATTAAAATCAAAACTTCCCATGCAATCAACTCCTTGATTTATGGAATATGTCTCCTTGTTAACTAGAAATCAACATGCAAGTTGGTGGGATTGATTTTCCCTTTAGGAATTCTACCTTGGCATTCAATAAATTGATTTATCATGGTCTCTAAGTCCTTATCCAAGTGGTGGTATCTCATGATAAATATTTAAACTTGATTGAAATATCCCATGCAATAAACTCCTTAATTTGTGGAATTTGTCCCCCAATTAACTAGAAATATGCACACTAGTTTTGTTGGATCGAATCCCCTTTGAGAAATTCAACCTTGCCTCCATATTTTCAATATAGTATTATTGTTAAGTCATATTCCATGTGGTGTAATATCATCAAAATAATTAGGGTACATAATCCCTAAATTCCTCGATCTTGTCTTAGCTTGTTTAGTGAACTGTTTGAAGGAGATTGGGTTGGTTGTTGTGACTTGATCTTTTCCACTTTGCTTTAGATAACCTCCACTCATAAATCCATAAAAAATCAAGAATTATTTAAAAAATATTAGTCTGTTATATTTAGCAAATAAATAAAAGGAATAAGCAAATAAAGTAAACATTACTAATCAAATGTAAAGATATTCATTTAACAAATATGCATAGGATTTAAGTAAGATTATCATAATTTCATCATTAATCACACATAATTAATCCATTTTATCTCCTTAGGTATCATTAATATGGGAAAAATAATGTGTCATTTTAGGGGATCATCAATAAGTGATCTAGTTAGGACCGAATAGAACCTCATAACAATAATTAAAACCCATTTAAAATTAATTAAATTGAATGGTCATAGTGCCTAAAATCATGACTGGGGATCATAATAGAGTTCCATGTGTTAGAGAACATGTTTATAGGCCTATAAAATGTGATCATTCCATATAGAGGCTCTTGCGATGGATTTTATCCAATTTGACCCCTCGATGGAAAATTACATTGTGGCATGCTAAGAAAAACCCTATTTTTTTGTATATCCAAATATAAGATGCTTTTGGCCATGGTAATCACAAGGTAAATGCATTCCTATATGTAATATGATGCTTGGAATCCAACAGAGCTGTAAGTTTGGTGATCGGACTCACGATATTTATTTTGTGAGGAGATACAACTTGCTTGCCAAAGCCATTTAGGGACACATGGAAAATTATTCGTGGGGCCTAAAGTCATAATTGAGTAGAATAATAGAGTTTCATGAGTTTTATCATATGTATATAGGCCTATAAAATGTGATAAGTCCATACAAAGGCTCTCACAAATGACTTTATCCAATTTGACCCCTCATTGCACAAATTACATTATGACCCATTGAGCAAAACCCTAGTTTCTTGTCTTGCAAAATAGAAGATGATTTTGGCCATGGAAATCATAAGGAAGGGGCATCCCTATATAAAATCTAATGGAACAGACACTTTTGCAATGAGATTCATAGTTTGTATTTTATGGGGAGTTACAACTCACTTGCCAAGTCCATTTAGGGACACATGGAAAATTGGTCCTAGGGACTAAAACCATATTTGCGCAACATAATTGAGTTATGTAAGTTTGAACACATGTATCTTGGACTATAAAATTTGATAATACCAAACAAAGGATCTGATGAACGGATTTATCCAATTTGACCCCTCACTGCAAAAATGCATTGTGCCCCATTGAGCAAAACCTCGGTTTCTCGTCTTGTAAAATATAAGACTTTTTTAGCCATGGAAATAACAATACAAGGGAATACCTAGCTATAATACAATGCTTGGAATCCAATGAAGTAGACATTTTTCTTAGCAGACTCACTATCTATGTCTGATGGGGAATTACATCTTGCTTTCCAAATCCATTTAAGGACACATGACTAATAGGTCCTAGGGCCTAATTCCTAACAATGCAGTATAATAGACTTTCATGAGATTGAGCACATATGTCTAGGCCTAACAAAGGTGATTATGCCATATATAGGATCTCATGATCGAGTTTATACAATTTGACCCCTTGATGCATAAAATGCATTGTGACCCATTGAGCAAAACTGTAGTTTCTCATCTTTCAAAATAGAAGATGCTTTCATCCATTGGAATCACAAGACAAGGGCATCCCTAATTGTAATAAAATGCTTGGAATCCAAAGGAGCTAACGATTTGGCGATCAACCTTAGGATTTGTGTTTTATGGGGAGTTGCAACTTGTTTTCCAAATACATTTAGGGATACATGGAAAATTCCTCCTACTGCCAAAAATTTTAACTTTCCAACATAATAGAGTTTTATGAGTTTGATCACATGTTTATGGGCCTAGAAAAGGTGATTTTTTCATTCATATTCTATCATTATTGAGTTTATCCAATTTGACCCCTTGATGCAAAAAAGACATTGTGGCCCGCTTAGAAAAACCCTGGTTTCTCGTCTTTCCAAATAGAATATGCTTCTAGCCATAGGAATCACAAGAAATGGGAATCCCTAACTATAATACAATTCCCAAAATACAATGGAGAAAATGGTTTGGCAATACGAGTCATGGTTTGTGTTTTGTGGGGAGTTGCAACTCGCTTGCCAAATCCATTTAGGGACATATCACAAATTGGTCCTAGCAACTAAAATCATAAGAGAGAAACATAATAGAGTTTTGTAAGTTTGAGAATGTGTGATTGGGAATAGAAAAGGTGGTAATTCCATATAGAGGCTCTCGTGATCAACTTTACCCAATTTGAACCCTCAATGCAAAACTTGCATTGTGACCCATTGAGAAAAACCCTAGTTTCATGTCTTTCCAAATAGAATATGCTTTCATAAATGGAACTCACAAGGAAAGGGACTCCCTAGATATAATCCAATTCCTAGAATCCAACTAAATTGATGGTTTGGTGATCAAACTCATGTTTTGTTTTTATGGGAATTTACAACTCGAGTTTTATAGGGACACATGGAAAATTTGTCTTAGGGCCTAAAATTTTAACCGAGAAACATAATATATTTCCATGAGTTTGACAACATGTGTTTGAGACTAGAAATGGTGATCATTCCATACAGATTTTATCTTGATCAATTTTATCGAATTTGAGACCTCGATGCAAAAATTGTATTGTGACCTATTGAGAAAAAACCTAGTTTATCATCTCGCCAAATAGAAGATGCTTCCGACCATGGGACACAAAATACAAGGGCATCCCAAGTTGTAATCCAATGCCCGAAATCCAATGGAACCAACAGTTTGGCAATTAGACTCATAGTTTGTGTTATATGGTGACTTACAAATTGCTTGTTAAAACCATTTACAAGCATAAGATGAAAATTGGTCGTAAGGCCTAAAATTGTAACCAAGCATCATAATAGAGATCCATGAGTTTCTACACATGTGGTTGGGCCTAAAAAGGGTGATTGTTTCATGCAAAGGGTCTAATAATCAATTTTATCCAATTTTACGCCTTGATGCAAAAAATTGCATTGTGGCCCACTAAGAAAAACCCTAATTTCTCAACTTTCCAAATAGAAGACACTTCCAACCTTGTTTATTGTAGTTTTTTTCTCTCCCCATGCATATGTGCATCTTATCTTTTTCATATTGCTTAATTTAATGCATATCTCTTAAGAAAATCAATCATCTTTCATTACATGGCTATGCCATTGATTTGTATTTCAATTTCACCTAAATAAATGAGGCATAAACATATATTCACAAAAGAAATGAAAGCACATTATACATTAAAATAACATACGTTAATCATCAATTAATTGCATTGTTGGGCCCCTCATTTTAAATCTGAATTTCGAGGGTAGAATATATGTGGTAGTGGGAAGGATAGGGTGGAACAAGACCAAACAATAGTATAATATGGTATTTTTTCTATGTAGAAAAGAAGCCATTAGGATAAATGAATAACATCAGACCTAGAGGCTTCAAAGGGAAGAAATGGTAGGCATGATCCTAGGTAATATAGGAAGAGGAAGGAATCTATCTAGCCAATGCAAATGAATATGATTGCAAGTCAAGCAAATAAAAAAAAGTGAGAAGGAAACAACTACGGAGAGTTTTACATGTACCTTCCCACTTTCAAGAAAACAATATATATTGTAAAGGATTATGACTAAGTAATATTGATATTGGATGGTCATGAATATTTGATAGGTGTTGTTGATATTGTTGATTATCATTTATGTGGTTGGTTCTTGGTATTGAATAGATGGGTTCCCTAATTGTGTATCAATTCGAGTAACTATTAATTTTCCCTATGTAATTTCATGTGAAATGGATGTCAATGTATTGTATAATCTTGACCATAAATGGAAGAAGGTCCCGGTTAGAAAAATTGATTGTTCTCTAACTATATGGTGATTATGCTTTTTTCTATTATGTAACTCTGTTAGGGAACGATAATGAATTTCTTTGATTTATGTTTCACCTTCAAGTAGAATAATAGGATGGAGTATAATAGTTTAAATTTTCTGATAAATAGTGCATGAGAGTTGTGGCAAGTAAATTAATGGTTGAGGAAATCCATGCCAGTTAATAAAAGTGTTAGTCATGATATTTTAGTGCATTTTTAGTATCGGTTAATGATTAGTTGGATTGATGATACCTATTACATTATTTGAATTGTGGTGTACTTTATTATTATAGTACCATGATCCAAAACAGAAACTACCTTAAGGTTAAGCATTTGAGTTGCAATGTACACTTGAGATAAACAATTGTGTTGGACTTAGTAATGATTACATGGAACACATGGCCATAACTTATATGTAGGTTTATTTTGGATATATGATTCATCATAAATTAGAAAATGAACTGCATTATAAATCAAAATATACTTTCTCACACATAAAACAAAATATAATAAATTTGAATCAGTTTAAACCATTCATTGAGTAAGATCTAATACAATTCCATATTAGATTGATCTTGAACTTCATCCAAGTAAACATATGAGTCATGAATATTAGAATGTGTATCCAACCCTTCACAATAATTGCAAGGATTGTTCATAAGAACATATGTGACATCTAACACTAAATCATCATTGATATAATAATTATCGTCAATATGTGAGGAAATGATTGTATGATCAACTTAATTCCCCTCTTCATCTAAATACACATCTTCCTCCATCTCTCCTACATATTATTTTTCTTTATCATGAACATATTCTTTAGGAAAAGTATACTTTGTGGTCCTTTCTCTTTGATCAAATCTAATAAAAATGATGAACCTACTCTCCCTGGTACTAGTGAATAAAATATATTCTCACATTGAGTTGGAAATATGCATTAGGGGAATTTTGAGGTAAAAAAAGGCCTCAAAACAAACAAAAAAATGTACAACCAAAATAAACTTTAAAAGAACCAATCATATTCTAGAGGGTGGCATCATCCCTTATAATTGAGGTGGAATTGGTTGAGTTAAATATAATTATTTGTCAAATTCTAAATGGTGGATGAAAACTCATTGTTAACCACATCAATATTGTAAGTAAATTACTCATGATGAAACTCATTAGTTACTTTTGAATATAATATAATTATACTAAATTACTTGCAAAACAAAAATATTCCATATTCCAAATTTCAAAATAAACTTTTCTTCAAAATCAATACTCTCTTTAAAATATTCAATAAACTAATTTTATAAATAAAAAATAGTACTTTTTTTCAAAGTAAATATTTAATACTCATTATATAGAAGTACATTAACATTTAACTTCCCCCAAGGGGACCCAAATTATTTTTAAGGAATAACAAATATATAAAAGGGAACATGTATTTTACAAACAAAATATGTGATAATAAAATATATAAAGTAGAATAGTGTACGTGATAACCAAAGAGGTTCAGTATGAAATGGTGTGAAAATATGCATCTACATCGGCAAAAATTGTCCGAGGGTTTCCGGAATGGTGCTTATCTTAGGAAAATAGCTAGGGTAGTATCCTACAAGTGATATGGAGGTTCAATTATGAATCTTTTCTTATCAAGAAAGGTTTTTTCCATAGTTCTGTTGTAGGTTAGGTTATATTTTGTTTGGAGGTTTCTGAAAAAGCCTATAAAATATCCTAGTCTTCTTGTATTTTTCTGTGTGTCTTTGGGTTGGGGTGTGAGGGAGGCCCAATCATGGGTTCCTAGTCCCCTTCTTCATGATAGGTTTTGTTCTTTGTCACATTAGTGGATAGGATGAGTTCCTTCTAGAAATTTCCGTAAAAGTCTGTAAAATATTCGAGTTTTTATTGTCTTTATCCACATGCTTTTGGCATGGGGTGTGGGGGAAAACCAATCATGGGTTTCTTGACCTCATCTCCCTGATACTCTCCTAGGACTTCCAGAATCCTAACATGTGATAATATTAGACAGGATCTCAAAGTAAGAACTTCGGAATATTCCTTAGAAAGGCGGTTGCAAGTGGATTTAAGGTGTGGAAAATGGCATAAAAATATCAGAAAATGAGGAAAGGTTGAAGGGTGGAAAGATATTTGTTACCGCCAAAAAGGGAAACCCTAAGGTGGTTGGAATCTTAGTTCAGTCCTTTCCTCACTCAAAACAAGATGTTAAGACGTTCCTTCCAAAAACCCTAAATTGAGAATGCTTAAGGTGCCACCAAACTTTTATCTCTAGGACAAAGAAGAAGGCTAGTGTTATATACAGGAAGTGGAAGTTGAGGAAAAATGAAGATAAAATAGTTTTAGGAACGGGTGTTGTCTTGGAAGAGGTTGTTGGGATATCCCTAAGAGCACTTGTGGATAGGTTCAGCTATAAAGCGATGAACTGTAGTGATATTGAGGACTGGGATGCATTAGCATGGGATCCTATTATAGGATATAGACGAACAATTTCTATCTTCCAAAAAGGGTGGTATGGGTTTGTTTTTAGAAAAGAGGAATATGCCACTTTTTTTTTGGAGAGAACCTGGTTGAATGGTAGAGCTAGCTTAATGCTAAAGAGGTGGCACTATGGTTTCGACCTTGCTTCAGAAGGTATAAAAAATAGTCACTTTTGATTTTTGTTGTCGATTCTACCATATGTCCTCTATAACAAAGAATCATTTGTTGCTATTGGTAATCGTTTGGGTCACTTTCTGCATGTGGAAGAGGAATTATTAACTGGGGTTGATAAAAGGGTGGGTCGAATACTTTTTGAGTTTGATATGTCTCGGGCCTGTTGGATAAGTTGGTCATAGAATGGAGTGGGAGGTCATTCCATCAAAGTATAGACTACTAGGGTATTCCTTTTCATTGCACTAAATTCTATGAAATTGGTCACCTTTAGAGAGAATGTTCTTCTTCATCCTTGGATTTTGATAATGACTCTCTGAAAGAGGTGGAGAAATGGTATTCATAAGATTGCAGCTATAAAGAATCTTCTTCCCCCTCATCTTCATATTTGGGTTGTCAAACTTCATAGTCTCCATCAAGCTCGTTGTTGGTGGACCATCCTTTCCTTGGTAAGCTAAAAAACATATACCCTTATTTTGTGTCTTATTTAGATTCCCAAGAATGCAACTATGTCATGAATCTAGAATTAAAAGGGGATGCAATGGGTGATATTTCTCTAGTTGGTGGCCCTTTATTTTATAAGGGGGTTTCCCTCTCTTCGCAAGACAAATAATTACCTCTTGAATCTGAGATAAATATTGTTGATCAATCACAAAAATCTGAAAATGCTAATATCATTCTGATCTTGGGAAATTTTGACAGGATTCCCAAGGGTTAAGATGGGAATCCTAATTTAGATCCATTCGTTGTTTTTCTTTCTGATCCTACCTTACAAAACCCTATAATTATCTCCATCTTAAGGGTTGGGGTTTTAGACATTAGGATTAGTTTAGGGTTTGTCAAAATGGAGGAACCATTGTCTTGTGATGATCCTTCTCTAATGAGCCCAATCTCTCTCTTTCTCTCTTGATATTCATCCTTCATATTGTGATGCATTGAAGAAGGTCTTGCTTTAGTCTCACATTGGAAACTCAAGTTGTGGCCGAATTTATAGCCTCAGAGAAGCTTCAAATTGGGAAGTCATAAATTATGTTAACCATACAAAGAAAACAATTGGAAAGAATATCCAGGGGGATGTGAACTGAGGGTTGAACGTGGACTTCTCCCCTATCAAAACTAGAAGTGAAAGAAAGAATTTTCCCTCTTCCTTATCAACAAATAAATTTTCCTCCCCAAGTGCATCCTTTGTTCCTTCTATTTCCTCCTCTGGCTCCAAGTCTCTTAGAGAGATTAAATAGCTAGCCAGGGTGAAGAAATGATATGCATCTCTTTAAACATAAGGGGAGTGGGGGGCCTCCCGAAATTTTTATCCCTCCAGAGATGCTTGGAACTTATAAAGGGATATAGTTTTTTTTACAAGAAACAATGGTCTCATGGGAGAAATATTGAGATTTTTTCTTAGGAATCAAGAAAGGCTGGGAAGTGGTTTCAATTGATGTTATTAGATTGTCAGGGGGATTTTGGTCACTTGGAACCCTTTTAAATAAAAATTGAAGTCCTTTTCTATCTCATTTGGAATCCTTGTGTCTGGAAGTTTAATCGATTTCCATGAGGAATTTAATTTTTTGAATGTGTACGAGCCCTACCAGTCAAAGTAGCAGCTCTGGAACAAAGTTAGTTCAGACAGAACTTTAAATATCCCAAATATTATGATAGTAGGTGACCTTAATTATACATGATCTGCAACTAAAATTTGGGTTCAAAGGGCTCGTCAAGACCCATTGATTTCTTTCTTCAAATATATGTTTAACAATGCATATTTAGTGGATGTGGCACCATTTCCCTTGCAGATGACTTGGAGGAATGGCAGGAGCGGTGAATGTGGGATCATGGAGCGTATTGAAAGATTTCTTATTGAGGAATTTTTCATTGAGAAGGTTCAAAGATACATGTATTGTGTTGATTATGCTAGGATGTCATACCATTACCTTATAATTTGTCAACTCAATTATGAGAGTGAAAGACTAAAAATTTCATTTAAGTTCAACCATAGATGGCTTAAGGATCAGGATTTTAGATATTTGGTGAAGCATGTTTGGCTCAAGGATGTCAATATGTCTCAACTATCAGTTATAGAAAATTTGAACAATACTTTAAAGTCTATAAAAGAGGTTATTATCAAATGGGAAAAATATAGGTGGACCCTAGCAAAGAAGGATTTAATTAGAGTGGAAGACCAGATTGAAAAGATAACAAAAGAGAATAGTTCAGGATTCTTGCCATAGAAGGAGAAAGAATCACTAACAAACCTGGAGAAATATAATTTTTAGATACTCAATCTATATGAGTAAAAGTGGTGACTAAAAATCAGAATTACATGGTTAGAAGCAGGTGATAAGAACACAATTTTTTTCATAAGTTTGTTGAACACCGATGGAATATTAAATCTATGTAGGATCTAAAAAGAGAAGATGGTATTTTGGATTCCAATCAAGGGGATATTCAATAGATGGATTTCTCTCACTTAGAAAATATCTATAAGGATCCAGGTAATGTCTCTATCAGAGAACATATTAAGGTAATTAAGGAGTATCCTAGATACTTCTTAAAGGAAGAGGGTGACAGTGTTTTCTCCTAGTCTCCATGGAAGAATTAAAGGATGCTTTGAAGGATTCGGTGAGGTCCAAATTTATGGGTCCGAATGGATGGAATATGGAATTATTTCTTCAGTGTCTTTATGGGTGAGAACATTTTTCTTGTTGTTAAGGAATCAAGAATTACAAGCTCATTTTCAGGTGGTATTAAATCTACATTTATCACATTAATTCCACAGATATCTTCCCTCGAGGATTAAAATGATTGTCACGTAATATCCTTATGCAATTTTGTGTACAAATTAATCACTAAGATTATATATTCTTGCCTAAATCTCATTCTATCAATATGTATGTCTCAGGAACAATTTGATTGTCAATGTTTGAGCAAATAGGAAGATACTTGAAATTTAAAACTTTTGATAAAAAAATCCAATGCATGTAGATCTCATGAAAACAATTCAAATACACAAATCATTCAATCCATTATACACATGATGTACCCTGGGAAAACCCTCCAAAATATAGAGGATGAAAAACCCAACAAACAATCCTTTGAGTATGATAGATAATGGCAGAGAAAGATTTTACAACACTTGTATATTACTTGATAAGATATATCTAAGTAGCAATAGAGAATATATATCATGCGAAATATTGTTATAGCCTTTCCAAGTGCATAACACTCTAATAACAAGCTTATTCAGTCATAGAATGAAGGTAGCGAATGGTTGCATGCATTTTGGGAACTATGAACACTATACACACTGTGTGCACTCTTCACACATTACCTATTGTTCCTTCCTGGACTTGGTGCCAAGTTGTCACCTCGTAATTATCTCCCACACTGAAGATATGGACCCTTCATTAATTCACTGGTGTTAATTGCCTCTAACTGAATGTAACTGAACTGAACTAAGTTGAACTGAATTTAACTGAATTGAACTGAACAAAACTGAATGTAACTAAACATAAATGAATGTAGCTAAACATAACTGAGTGTGAACTGATTAATTAATTGCTTGACCATTAGTTAGGATTTTAACTGAATGTCTTTAGTTCTTCACAATTAGTTCCAGCGACAATAGCCACTTTTCATAAGTTAAGGAATATATTCCTTAATTAACTTATACTTGTTTTCTACAACTTAGAATTAATTGATGTATGTGCAATTCGAGTTCACTAGAGGTATCACATAGGAAATTAAAATCTTTACTCTATCTCTATGCTCATCTCTTTTATCATTTAATTAATTTTTCATGGTCCATGAGTGTTTAATTAATTAATCATCTTTATCATATCATAATCAGAAGAATTTTTTCTAACCTATGATCATATGTATTACCCCGAGTTATATAGTCATGTGCTAAATTAAATCCCTCTAGGGGGAGTTAATCCCTAAAGTATACTTATAGCACCTAGTGACCATGACTATCCATACATCACATAGTATGTCATCATGAATTGATACAACATAATTCAAATGTATTGATACAACACAAGAACATCCTTGATACAGCATAAGACTCCTAAACTCAATACAACATAATTTTTGGAATTGATACAACATAAGTCTCTGCACTTGATACAACACAAGGTCCTATTCTTAATACAACATAATATTATAGTACAAGCATCTCTCAGGACCTCAACAACCTAGATTGATACAACACAAGCTCTTAACTTAATAAAACATAAGTTCTAGAATTGATACAACAAAAGTCTCATGAAGAAAAACATAATTTTCTAAACATAATACAACATAAGTTCTAGACTTTATACAACACACGTATTATGAAGAGGTTTCTGCACTTAATACAACATAAGTTCCGAACTCGATCCAACACAAGTCTCATGGAGAATGGATCCTAGTGTTGTGCATTTAACACTCTCTCTTAGAGAGGGAGACATTCTCTACCATATCAAGAATATCTTGGAAGTGTCTGAACTCTATCATCGATAAAGGATTTGTAATCACATCTGCAATATACTCATCAATACCTATGTACTGAAGTTTTACAATACCTTTCTGGAACATGTCTCGAATGAAGTGATACTTCATTTCTATGTTTTTAGACTTGTCATGAAACAAAGTATTTTCAGAAATCTTTATACAACTCTGGATGTCACACCTGGTCAAGTAGATTTCTTAGCCACATTGCTTCTCGACAAGTAGTACTAGCATCAATTTACTCAGCCTCTGCAGTGCTCTAGGTAACTAAACCTTGCTTTCTGCTAGACCATGAAATCATAATAGAACCCAAATTGAAACAATACCTGAAAATGCTCTTCGATAAATAATGTTTCCACCCCAATCAGAATCAGTGTATCCAAGAAATAACACTCCTCCATTGGATGCATACCTTAATCCATAAGCAATTGTGCCATGGAGGTATCTCAAAATATGCTTACCTACAACCAAGTGTTTGTTTCTAGTATCAGCCATGAACTGACTCAAGATGCTAACTACATATAAAATGTATGGCCTTGAATGTATTAGGTACATTAATGTGCCAATCAATTTTCTATATAATGTGGGGTCCAATGGATCCGATCTAGTCTTAGACTCATGGAGTTTCCTCAAATTGGAATCCATTGGAGTATTTATGGATTTACAATCCACCGTGCCAAATATACGCAAGGTGTCAACAGTGTACTTCCCTTGAGATAGAAATATCTCATCATTCCTCTGTTAAATATCAAGGCCTGGGAAGTAGTGCATAAGACCTAAGTATTTCATCTCAAACTCTAAGGTAATATCCCTCTGACATTGCAATCATTCTTTCCTCTCCAGTGAGGAAATGATCATCCACATATAGGAATAGTACCAGAGTTTGGTTCTCCACTACTTTGAAGTACAAGTTTGAATTTGCATCACTCTTTAAGAAACCTAATTTCTGAAGATAACTGTCTATTTTGGCATACCAAGCTCGAGGGGCTTGGTTCAACCCATATAGGGATTTATTCAACTTTCACACATGGGATTCCTTCCCATGTATCACAAAACCCTAAGGTTGCTCAATGTAAAACTCTTCCTCAACCTCACCATTGAGGAAGGTAGTATTCACATCCATATGGTGAAGCTTCCATCGCAATACTGATGCAAGTGAAATAATATATCTAATGGTAGTATACCTGGCCACTAGAGAAAAAGTCTCCTCATAATCAATTCTATCTTTGTAATAAAATCCATGGGAAACAAACCTAGTTTTGTACTTGTCCACACTGCCATCTGTAGCATGCTTTATCTTGTAAATCCATCTGGAAGTTACAACTGACTTCCTCTCGGGTCTGGGAATAATATCCCAAACATCATTCTTAATAATAGAATGATATTCCTTTTTCATAACATCTTTCCACACTTGTTTTTTTTCATCCTCTTCATATGATGAATGCTTTGAGTCACTGGTGTTTCTCATCAATGAAACATATAATGAATACTTATCAGGTTGCTTCCTCTCTCTCATAGTTCCTACTGGTGCTCCATTCTTTTCAACATATTTCAATACATATAGATACCATGTTAGTCTCCTCTTTGAAAAAGGTTCATTAACCAGTTCAATTGGCTCATCAATGACATGTAGCTCTACATGCTCTACTGGATTCTCCCTATGAACATCATAAGGGGGAGAATAATCATTATGATCCTATAGTATAGGAGCCTCAGCCTCCTCTATCTTTGGATCACATTCAAGCTATTTTGACCGCTTGAATGTTGCCACCTCATATAAAGTCACATCCCAACTAACATCAACATGTCTCTCATCGAGTACATAAAATTTGAATTCCTTGGAGGTCTCACCATAGCCAACAAAAGTACCCTTCTTTCCAGAAGTTTCCATCTTGGTTCTCTTTTATTTTTTTATCTGAATATACATAAGACATCCAAAAATACGAAGATGTGGTATGTCTAGTTTCTCACCATTAAACACCTCTTCAGGTGTTTTCTCATCAAGAACTACACGCAAACTTCTTTTTTGTATGTATATTGTTTTACTAGTAGCTTCTGCCCACAAATATAAGCAAATAGATCTTGATAATTGAACATGGATTTTCCATCCTTGCAAATAGTTATTTTCTTTCTCTCTGCAACCCCATTTTGTTGTGGGTTGTAAGGAACTATTAATTGTCTACATATCCCTGCATCACTACAAAACTCATTAAAAGAAATTGATTCAAATCCTCCACCATTATTAGACATTAGGGCATGGATATGCCTACTTGTCTTAATCTCAAATAAGGTTTTATACTCTTGGAATTTTGTATTTCATGAAGTAAATCTAGGCCTTATGGGAGAAATCATCATTGAATAAAACATAGTAGATATTCCCATTAAGGGATGGGGAAGACATGGGTCCACATACATATGAGTGCACTAAATCTAATATTCCTTTAGATCTAGTATGAATTCTAGGAAACTTATTTTTAACATTCTTTCCTAAAGCACAACCTCAACAAACAATATCATGTATAGAATCAAAACTAGGCATACCTTTCACTATTTGTTGCAAACCTGGGAGTGCTCTGAAGTGGAGGTGTCCAAGTATTCTATGAAAATGATTGCATGGAATGATAGTATGATGTTTCATGGTTGTAATATACTTTTTCTGGGACCTTGTAAAGTCCTCCTTCTTGAACTACAATAACAGTACCAGTATCAATGTTCTGGTTCTCCGGCCACAAGTATGCTTGATTATCTATGAAGATGTCTCAAAATCATTTATCTTAAAGGATAGAAACAGAGAGTAGGTTCTTCTTCAATCCAAGGACATAAATAACGTCCTCCACATGTAGTGTGTTTCTATAATTCAGCCAGAAGTGTTTGGATCCAATTCCTTGGATTGAGTATGTGGAATTGTCTCCCAATTCCACCATGCATGCAAACTGTTTCTCTTTTAGGTTGGAGATTGTGCCCTTGTATCCTGACATGTGCTTTGAAGAACCATTGTAAATCAGACATGTATATTCTCTTGTGATGGGAGATCCATACAAAGCAGAGATGAGATAATACTCTCTCCTTGTATCTTTCTCTTCGGGTGCATCTTCTTTGGAATTTTCTTTTACGACAATGGAAGCATGAAATCTTCCTTCTTTTATTTTCTTCACACGACAATCCCATATAAAGTGTCCCATATTTTGACAATAAAAACATAATATCTTTGATTTTTCAAAACCTTTATTGATTTCTTTCTTCTTTGCACAGAGAGACTTCTTGGGAGAAAATGGATTCCTCCCTTTCTTAGTTCTAGCCGTGAGAGCTATATTCTCCTCTTTAATGTGCACCACGTTGTTCTAGATTCATCCCTATTCTTGAATGCAATCATGCCAAAATATTTTAAATTTGGGTTTCTCTTCTCGTCCATTTACCGCAGCAAGAAAGGTCTCCCATGAGGTAGGAATCCCATCAATGGCGGTTTTAAGAAGATCATCCTCATCTGTCTCCACACCGATGTTTGCAAGTTGATCCTTCACCTGTGAAATATTTGTGAGGAAGGAATCTATGGTCTCATTTGTTTCCATCTTCATGTTGCACAACTTATTCTTCAAAATCCTCTTTTTAGTAAGGGCCTTCTTCTCATAAAGATTCATGAGTGTGTCAAAACAATCCTCTGTCGTATTAAATGGTGTGATTACCAACATGAGGTTTTCTTTCACGAAGTCATATATGATACTCTTTACCTTTGCTTGATTCTTCCTGTAATTGGTTCTTCCTACATTTGTAGTAGTCTCTTCAATAACAGTGGTCACAAAGGAATCAAGATCATGCTCTTTGAGAATGTTGATCACTCTCGGCTTTAAAGTGTTGAAGTTTGTTGTGCCTTCAAGTCAGCCATTCATTTAGGTAGAGATTGATGCCATTGCTTCAACATCTTTCTCAATGCTTCAATAGCATGTGTAGGTTTAGAATGTTTACACAAAACTAATCTCTTGCACGTCCTTTCTATGATACCATGTCAATGTTTGAGAAAATATGAAGATACTTGAACTTTAAAAATTTTGATAAACAAATCTAGTGCATGTAGATCTCATGAAAACAATTCAAACACACAAATCACTCAATCCATAAGACACATGATGTACCCTAGGAAAACCCTCCAAAATCCAACGGATGAAAAACCTAGCAAACAATCCTTTGAGTATGATAGATAGTGGCAGAGATTCATTTTACAACACTTGCATATTGCTTGATAAAAGATATCTAAGCAACACTATAGAATAGAGATAACACAGAATATTGTCATTGCCTTGCCAAGTGCATATCACTCTAATAACAAGCTTATTCAGTCATACAATGAAGGTAGTGAATGGTAGCATGCCTTTTGGAAACTGTGAACACTATACACACCGTGTGCACTCTTTACACATTACCTATTATGGCTTGCTTGACGGTTCCAATTTGTCATCACGTAATTATCTC
This sequence comes from Pseudotsuga menziesii, assembly GCA_001517045.1. Lineage (NCBI taxonomy): Eukaryota > Viridiplantae > Streptophyta > Pinopsida > Pinales > Pinaceae > Pseudotsuga > Pseudotsuga menziesii. Next base: position 99,832 of record LPNX011021654.1, on the reverse strand, counting down.
CCACATTGAAGATGTGTTCCCTCCATTAATTCACTGGTGTTAACTTCCTCTAACTCAATGTAACTGAAATGGACTGAGTAGAACTGAACAGAATTGAGTAGAACTGAACATAACTGAATGTAACTGAATTGAAATGAATTGAACTAAATAGAACTGAATGTGAAATCATTAACTAATTGCTTAACCATTAGTTAGGATTTTAACTAAATGTCTTTAGTGCTTTACAATCGGTTCCATACACAACAACCACTTTGCATAAGTTAAGGAATAGAAGCCTTAATTAACTGAAACTTGTTTTCCACAACTTAGACTTAACTGATGTATGTGCAATTCGAGTTCACTAGAGGTATGACATAGGCAATTCAAATATTTACTCTATCATTGTGCTCATCTCGTTTACCATTTAATTAATTTTGCATCTTCCATGAGTGTTTAATTAATTGATAATATTTATCATATCATACTCATAACAATTGTTTCCAACCTACGATCTTATGTTTTACCCTGGTTCATATATTCATATGCTAAAGTAAATCACTCTAGGGGTAGCTAATCCCTAAAGTAGAGTTATAGCACCCGATGAGCATGACTAGCCATTCATCACATAGTATATCCTCATGACATGATACAACAAAAGTCATATGGTCTTGATACAACACCATACCAGTCTTGATACAACACAAGACACCTTAAATTAATACAACATAAGTTTTGGACTTGATACAACAAAAGTCTCTGACCTTGATACAATAAAAGGTCATGATCTTAATACAACATAAGATCTTGATATTAATACAACATAAGATCATAGTACATGCATCTCTAATGACATCAACAACCTATCTTGATACAACACAAGATATTAACTTAATACAACATAAGTTGATGAACTTAATACAACATAAGTTCTGGACTTGATACACCACAAGTCTCATGAAGATGTTTCTGAACTTAATACAACATAAGTTCTGGACTTGATACAACACAAGTCTCATGGAGAATGGCTCCTGATGTTGTACACTTAACATTGATTTCTTGGAGAATTGATAGATTCTAGAAGCTATTGGTGTGGCTCAAGAGGTATTCTATAGCATTAAAAAGAGGAATCGAAAGGTCATGGTTCTTCAACTAGATATCAACAAAGCATATGACATAGTTCATTGGGGTTTTTTGAGGTTGGTTCTCATGCATATTGGGATTCCATATAGATCAATCAAATGTATAATGGTATATGTACTTCAGTAAACTTTTCCATCCTTATAAATGGAAACCCCACATAGTTTTTCACAACATCTAGAGCCCTGCGACAAGGGTTTTCATTATCTCCTTTGTTGTTTTTTTTAAACATTGAGGATCTCATGAGGTGCATCTCAAAAGAAAAAAAGGATGGAAACATCAAGGGCATCAAGTTCCGGTTAGATTTTTTTATTTCACATATTCTATTTGTAGATGATATTATGAGTTTTGGCATTGGTTCAGTTCAATAATGGAGTTGTTATAATGATCATATTCAACTATTCTACCGGGTCTTAGGTATGGCTATAAACCTAAAGAAATTGATTTAAATGGAAAATGAATTAGATCAATTTGAAATTGCAGGTATAAAGGTCTGATTTCCTCTGCAAGTGTCTTCATTATCTCTGGGTTCGAAATATATTGACTATTTCATTAAACCAAATGGTTATTCTGTCAGGGATTGTCGTTGGATTATTAAAATATTTGATAAGTGAATCAACTAGTGGTGCTAGAGGTGGTTATCTTTTGGTGGGAGGCTGATATTATCAAAATTTGTCTTGGAAAATTTGGTTGTATATTGGCTAGCTCTGTGTAAAATTTCTAAATCTATTTTGAATGAGATCGGAAGAAATACTTTTGAGTTTCTATGGTCATGCAAGTTAGCAAGGGTGAATATGCATCTTGTAAGATGGGAATATTTAGCTCACTTGAAGAAATTGGGTGGGTAGGCACTACAAAAATACTTTTCTATTCTCAAATGATTTATTTGCAAAAAGATTGTTCCTAGATATTATTTGGGAAGATCCTTTGGAGTTGCATTTTAAAGTCCAAATATTATAAGAAACAAACAGTCTTATAATGACTCCATTGAAAATCTAAACAAGTGAAAGGTGTGTCAAATTTTTGGTCTGGCGTAGTAAATTCATTTGATATACTAAGTGAATGGTTGGATTGGTCCCCAAGAAATGGTCGAGGCATCCGAATAGGGGAGGCCTTTATTATCAGTGGTACTTATTCTTACAATTTGTCCAACCACTTTTTTTTTTTTTGGGCATGTCAACGGTTTTTTTCACTTAAATAAAATTGTGGCTTTCCTGAAAAATGTTGGCGATCTCTATGGATGGGTCACTGTGTCACAATTGGGTTTATCTGTTCATATGGAGATTGAATGGTCAGAGTATATTATAGGATTGTAGATAGGATATATTCACCTTGACGATTCCAAAGATGTATTGAGATGGTCTTATAAACGTCAAAATGGTATTCTGATTGCTAGATTGGCATATCAGTCAATGTTTGAAAATCATATTGAGGGATCAAATTGGTGGTACCGATCCATATGGAAATGGAATGTCCCATTTAAAATCACACTTTTCCTTTGGCTAGCTCTGGAAAATAGAATCCTCACTTGGGATAACATCAGTCCTAGAGATATGTTTGGTCCAAATATATGTCATATTTGTCGTAGTAGTGAAGAATCGGTCTTTCATCTTTTTTTAAACATGTCATTATGCAATATATGTGTGGAATTATGTTTCCAGGTACTGCAACTTCTAAGCAATGTGGGAAAGTAACACATTTTAAGATTTTTTTTTCCATTGGAAGGAGTAGTGTAGTGAATGGAAGATACTCCCCAATTATCTATGCTAGGAAATTTAGAAGATGGGGAATAAAAGAATATTCAAAGTATCCATAAAATATGTCATAACAACTGGTTATAGAACCTTAGTTTCTTACAGAGAGCTTTCTGCAATCAAATATTCCCCTGGAATCGTGCCTCAGGTGATGCAATTCAAACCTCCACTGGTCCTAGATAAACTTTCTGGGTTTTTTATGGATCGTTTCAATAGCACCTCTCATCTTGTGGTGTCAGAGCAATTATTTATTTAGAGAAATACAAAATGTATAAAATTTGGATGTGTTGTTGTTTAGGTTGAAATACAAAAGGGGTATTTTTGGCTCTTTGGATGAATCTCTCCTTTTCCAACCACCATAAGCTAGATGGAATCCATATTTATGGTGACTCAAAATTCATCGTAGAATGGGCTCAAAATGGTAACAACATTAGCATTATTCATCTATCTGCGTGGTTGAAAAACATTAGGTTGTTGATCAGAAAATTTAAGGACATATCCTTAGATCATGCTTTTAGGAAGCATAATGTGCCAGCGGATATCCTTTCTAAAAAACATTTGCAGTTAGAGGAAGGAATTGTTTTCAGTGAATTTTGGGATAATGGGTCTCTATATTCTATAGATAAGATCCATATTTTCCATTCCTAGTATGGGTTAGTTTCTGGACCTGTTGTTCATATGCTTGGTATTTTTTGTTGGTCTATATGGCTCATTGGTCTAGTGCCATGGTTGTGGATTTATTATGGAGCTTTTGGATTTTGTTTTTTGTTCTAAACACTTCTTACTTATAGTTTCATGTAGTTCGAAACATAGTTCTCTTTTCTATGTTTTCTCTTGATGTAATATCTTGTCTATGTTTTCATATACTATCAATATATGGTATAGCTTTTTTATGTGTGAAAAAACAAACCAAATATATAAAGAGGATATGTATTTTATATTACCAACCAATAGAAGTGATAACCAATATATTGATTACTATGGTAAATATAATATATAGTATTTTAAGTTATAATTACTTATGAGTAAAGGTGAAAACACCAAGTTGGTATACACTTTTTGCCTTTTTTTTAACAAAAAAAAACTACAAAAATTTATGTTTTTCAACTTAAACCCTTTCAAACCCATATCCCCTTTAAGAATTTCACCTAGACGTAAACACATGAGATTTAGAGAATTCTATTAACTTTGCACTTGTATTTTTTTGAAATTTTTTATGGACATATAGTAGGACAAATTTGAAGGGCACTAACAACATATACTTTAAATTTTTAGGTTTGGATAATGAGTGACCTATATACCCTTCATTTTTTTAGAGATGGTTATTCATTTTACAAAAACCAAATGTACATTCATAACCTACACAAATTGTACTTTGCAATGGACAATATGTTGAGTATTTTCAGACCTAAACACTATTTTTTATTATTTTTCAAAATAACATATGTTTAAAAAATGGTTCATTATTGACACATGTTTGTGTCCTCCCATTTTATTTCAAATGTGACTCTTATCATACAAACTAAAACTACCCATTTGAAAAGGACAGTGCAAGAAACATCCCTATGAGTTTTTACATTTTTTGTTGTTGTCAATATGACGATCTTGAATTTTCATTGTGACTTATTTTTAGCTCATTAAATTTTGTAACGATACAGTTTAGGAAAAAAATAGTAAAACATAGAAATCCTTAATGAAATTCACAAATTCTTATACTATGAGAAAGTACATTCAATGAAGAATATATTGATATAAACTCCGATATGTAATTTTTAGATTTTGCAGTGTTTCCATATAATGTAATTTATATTAACTTAAATTAAATATAAATATATTATATTAAATTAATGATAATTATGTTGGTTAATGTAATATAAATTAAATTTAGATTATAGTTAATAAATTTATTTTATAAGTATTAAATATTTAAATTGAATATTGAAATATAAATTAGATTTATATGAAGTATTAATTTTTTTGTTTTTAATAAATATAAGTCAGAAATATATACTAATAAAGAATAAAGTTGTTCATAATAATTTATTTATATTTAAAAATATTTTAAATATTAAATAATTAAATTATTTAAAAAAGTCAAAACCAATATACTTTATTTTGTTTAACGAGCACTATCTTTATAAGTACATTCATGTAAAAGTACTTTTTGTTTTCATTACTAAGGAATTTAAAAATACTCTATGTATTATAAAGTAGTTATATTTTTAGTCACATCAAATAAGATTTTTTATTAATTTTAATTTAACTATACTTATATTAATTTTAGTATAAAACATTAGTTGTAAATATACCTTTTTCACAAAATACTTAAATCACAATATTTTATTAGATCTTTTAGGAGTCTTATGTTTTACCTCAAAATTCCTCTAATGTAGGGCTATGTATTTGGCTCACACATGTTAGTATTCATCATGGTAAATCCATTGTCATGATCAATGACTATCCTTTCATCACCTTGCAACATCACTATGTACCACCTCACCTTAAAGAGAACCGTTTTGAAGTATTTAAAGTATATATCAAATTTGTCTTCCAAGTAGTGATATTACCTCAAATATGATGTGATTGGATGTCTATCACCCCTATGGAAAATATTAGTAACCTGGAAAACTGTAGTTATCCCATTCTCACAAATTTTCTTTTTGTCATCCAACAACTGTTTGGTATGATATTTTATGCCATTACACCACATAGGCTTATGATGTTTCCCCTGCATGCTCAACGTGTTATAAATGGATTATCAAGAATTGATAACTATGAGTATAAGATACTTCGGGGAAAAGAAACAATGGCATTTGAAATGTAAAAATGAAAGTAAACTATTGCTTACATTTATATCCTGCACCATATGTTAGATATATTTCCTTCAGGGTCAAATTTGTATCATGATTCAAAAAATATTTCCTAATCAACTCTACCACCCTATTCCATGATAAGGTATGGTAAAAAAATTTGCATCGTTCTATCCATTTCTTCATCCAATCAAGATTATTTTCAATGTAAAAATGAATTTCATCCCACTCTCCACTACCTAGATGAAGGACAAGAAACTATTTAGTTAGCAAACCAAGATAACTACTAATCAAGAATCCTGAAGCATGTACAGAGCTAGTAAATACAATAAAATATTTTAGCTTTCACTTTTCTCCATCTACCTTTCCCCAACACCTAACTTTTAAATTTGCTGGTGGAATTAACATCCCATATGAGTGGCACATTCATATCACCCACTACTTTGGTTAAGTACTCATTCAAATATACAGTGGATTGATATAGGATGTAGCATTTAACCATTGAGCCTTATGGATGTGATATTTTTCTAACAAAATCCTTCGATTCTTTCAAGTTCCTCTCCACCAACCACATTGACCTTGTGTGTATGAGTCCACATATTTCAATCTCTTCCACTAGGTGTATGAGGTAGTGTTTATGTGCATTGAAAATTTTTGGAGGCAAATACTTTTGCATTTCACACATTAGTTTGGGAATTTATCTCTTCCAATACTTGATATCTTCTTTATATATTTATTTAGATGACAACCACCTACAAGTGCAAAGAAATTTGATGTGTCAACGTTAAAATAAATAAGGAAAGCAAGCATATACTGAAAGGGTATATAATCAATCATTCAATTATAACTTTTAATGTACCTCGTGTACTTTTTGGGATCATATATAACTTTATTTATATTGTTCTAAAATATATTAGAGAGAGATAGAGGTAGAACATGCTGCAACAAGGATGCAACATGTATTACTAATAAAGAAGTATATATCATAACATATAATTTGAATATATCTAAACATGTATTACTAACAAATCCTGTTTACATCATAAGATAATAAAGATTGCAAAACATCAAACCTTAAGTTTTAGTTCCACCAAAATCGCCTTTATTTGTTAATATATTATTGATGTTTGAAGCAAAACCAATGGGGAATTTGATCTTTCATGCAACCTCTTTTACAACAATGTTCTCTTTCTCCATTAATAACCATGGAATACTGGTCCTATTTCCATTACCATAGCAATTATTCAAATGTTGCATTGAGTTGGATTCCTCAATGCCACTAGTAATACCTTTAGAATTTGTTTCCTTGTTATTCCTCACATCTATAAGTTTTCACAAGAATTTTGTGACATATTTTCCAATATGCATTGTGTCAAACAAATGAGCTACTTGTAGGTGCTCATAGTATGACAACTGACTAAATTGGATAGAGTATTATTTCAAACCTCATGGAACCTGACCATGATGAACCATTTGAGAAGTATCAATGAAAAATTATTTTTTAATCATGGTATGTATGAAAATATAAAAAAGAATTCAAGTGACAAATAACCATGTAACTAAAACATGTTTTTGTCATGAATCTTCCCAAACACCTTTTCCATGATTGAAGCGTCACTCTTTATGGATTTTTCCCACTCTCTTCCTTCCCATTAAAGTCATTTTTTTTGGTAATGTGATACATATGGTCCTTAGGGAGAAAATCCCTAAACTTGTTGTACACCTCCTTTCCTAAAATTCTTGAACATCTAGATATTGTTCTTGGACCACATATTGGAGATGCACACTTCCCTTTGTTTGAATCCATACAAGTTATGGAATGGTGCTAATAAAATTCCAAAAAAACTTAAAAAAGGTTGAATAATAATTGATACATAGCAATACATGAAAAAATTACATAACACAAAAATGGGTAAGCCCAAGTGCATCGTGAATTGTCCATTTAAGTATTCCATGGAACTAAGATTGTTTTTATTCTATAGGTTTGTAGATGTTGTACATACTAATGTCAGTCCATAATTTTAAATTTCATATATAAGAAGCTCAAGATATATATTGATATATTTAACTTGGTTCTTTCCCAATAGTTATCTGAAAAGAGGTATACGTATTTAATAAGTTATTGCACATGCAAAAATGAAAAAAAGGATTGCTAGTATATGGTGTTAACATTATTAAAAATGATTAGTACCTAGAATAATTAATGCTAACATGACGTGCTCAATTTTTATTGTCATCTATGGAGGAATGTTATTGTTTATAACAAAAATTAGCTAAACAGAATAATCGGTTCTTAACTCTCCAAATGGATTGACACCATCAACTAACATTGAACATCTAACATCATGTGGTGCTTCTTTAAAAATGAGCCATATGGGCCTTGATGTCTCTAAATGTAGAACCATATCCACAAATTTGCATAACACCATATTCACTTCTCTGTCATGCATGCTCGTCCATAAATTTTGTAATGTTTTTTGTACCTGAACGATCATTGGAAACATAGAATTATCAAGATATGGTGAAGAAATTTACGAGGCACCTTATTTGTTACCTAATCACTACAATGTCTACTACTTCCATATTCATGGTTGTAGTGCCCCATTTTGCTTAGACATTTGTATTATGTTATGTTATTATTTGAGGGAATTTGATCACAAATGACTCAGATTGATATTGTGCATCTTGATGTTAAATGTTGGCCTCCTGGCATCTCTTTGACCCAGCTTCAGTCCCTTCCCTCTTACACACAACAAAGCCCAAGATATTGACCTGATAGAACAAAGACCAATCGAAAACACCTACGACGCAGATGTAGTTTCACCTGAGATATATTTCTATGGGTAACTTCTAGAACTAGCTTTCCATAGTTGGGTGGGGGATTTCACGTACCTTGGTATTTTACCAAGGCGCTCAACCGAAGCCTGTGGATGGATTATTTATGCGTGTTGTGCATAGTTATACTACGAAACACTTCTTCCCTTGTAAATAATATAATGACAACCCCCATGCATCATAGATACATTCAACTTATAACAGTGTGACTGATATATTCAAACTCATTCATAAGAAAATAAATAATAATTCATTCACAACAACATATATGCATGCAACTTAAACACATTCAACATTCACACATAAAACACAAAATCTAATGTGGAAACCCATCCGAGAAAAAACCACAAAGGTGCTCTTCATATGGCATGAGAAATATATGGCATCGTTGGCCTGCAGACTAAGTTGCAGACTCTGTTCTATATATTCCTTACTTGCCTTTACAGACTTCTCTCTCCTATCATGCTCTCTTATATTCTAACATTTTTCTTCTTTTACATGAATCTACTACTAATCCGCACACGGCCTGAATCAACTCAGTCTCTTCTACACTTTTTTGCACTCAGTTGCAGATTCTCAACTCAATGCATTTAGAAAAACTAACAGACAAAAAATACCTAGAAACCTACATCTTTCTAACCATTGTGTCGATGCACACCTTTTGACATGGCTCCACTTTGTCACATTCTTCCTTTGTTGTGTCCTTTCCTTCTATCGTAGTTTTTATTTTGTTGTAGATTCTCCTTCTATCGTGACTTCTTTCGTTAACCCTTCCTCTTTCTCTGCCTCTGTCACGCCTCATTTTCTTTCTTTTCCTCTATATTCTCTTCCTTCCTTCTTTACATCGATTCCTTTTTCGCAGCTCCTTTCTCTTCTTTTTCCTTAGCTCCTTTTCATACTTAAGCAAAATTCTAAGTGAATTCTTCTTACCTATCCCTAGGCACAGTAGACCCCAACACTCACTTGTGGCTTGTCCTGAGCCATGCAAATATTATTCTTCCATTTGTTAACTTGTTCTATCTTTTCCTTGAAAATATTATAAAATTTATGTTACTCTCTCTACTTCCTATTGCACTTCTTCCTCCGTCTTCTTCAATTGCTCCACAAGGTCAGAACTAACATGTTCCAGAATTACCTTTTCAATTGATTATACTGCTTCTTGCACCTTTTGATGTATATGTTGAATGATGCATGTAACTCTTCCACCCTCAGCATGTAGTTCCTTAATCTTATTTACATGTTGTTGTTGTTTCATGTGCAGCACTATTACTTGATGTTGCAAATTTTCATTTCTACTTCCTTAGCTATTTTTTGTGCTAGTGGTAACTGGTTCATCTCATTTTTTAGTTGAGTTACCTCTGTCTTAGCTGTGCGCAGATCCTCTGTGACTTTCTCTAACTCTGCATAATCTATGAGCACTACCCAAGACTGAGAGACTTGGTCGAGAACTTTAGCGCACACTGCTTCTTCCTCTTATATCTTATGTGCATCTTCCAGTGATGCTTGCATTCTATTCTCCAACACCTCAGGGGGTGTGCTTGGTCTTACCTACACCTCCAGCTCTGTGACTTTCTTTCGGAGGTTTTCTGCTATTTCGCTAAGTCGAGAAATCTTGGCCTCTAGTACCATTTCCTTTTTTATTCCTTCCCCTGCGAAGTTTGTACAAGAAAGGGATACTTCCTTGTCGAGCCTATGGATATTTTCTTTAAATGTATTTGTATTCTGCTCATCCTCATGTACTGTTTGTTTCATCTTCTTAACACTTTTGTTTGCATCCTTTTCCTACTTAATTAGTATGCCTTCTCTTACTTTTATCTCTGCAACTACAGCACTCTACATTTCATACACTTCAGCCATTTCCATTAACGATAAATCTATTGTTATATGGCCTATGTCCTTGGCGACATTATTAAACTCTGGAGTTCCTAGATCGATAACTTCTCCTGACACCTCCGTTTTTATTGGCGGAACTGAAGTTTCTATTCCATTTGGTTATGCTTCTAAAGTATCTAGTGGATCTTGCGACTAAATGCTTTCGGTTGCATAGTTTCCGACAACTTTAACATCTTCAACAACTTTACAAAAAAAATTGAATAAATCGGTAATTGTACTTGTAATATGTACATGTTGCTCCTGTATGGTTTTGAAGCTTGTCTACGTAGCTTCAGTTATTGCCTCAGTCATAAGTTGCATGTCTTCGTTGTCCAGGCAGATGGTATTTGCACTTCTATCAACTTCCATCTTATTATTCTTCCTTTTGGACTCTGTATGTTTCATCTTAGGGATTTTTCTTTTTTTTCTATATCCAAATCTGTCCGAGTTTAATTGGAAGGACACTATTTTGAGTCTAAATCTTCTAGTGGATTTTCTTCCATTAGAGGAAATTTGAGGTCTAAAATGGGCCTCCTAAGGAAAAAAATAAAATAATAGTTATTAATTTTGGAGGAAAAATGAAAAACTACTTTTTTTGTTCATATTTTCGACATATCTCCTTGTGTGTTTACTCAAATTCTGAGCGAGAGAGCTTGTTCGATGCGGAATTTAATTATGCATCCAATGAGCTATCCCGCTTGAAATTTGAGTAAAAACATAAGGAGATATGTCAAAAATACGAACAAAAAAAGTAGTTTTCTTTTATGACAAATATGTCAATTCAACCATTATGGTTGACTCATTTTACTGAAATTCTATTGTTTCTTGAATTCCAACTCACAAAATTTATTATTGGCGTGTTTTCTTATAAGGCCCATTTTAGACCCCGAATTTCCTCTCATGTTCATTTTCGTCATTTGGCGATGGAGGACTCTCTTGTTACAATTGTTCTTCTTCTTGTACTAGTTGCTCTTTTGGCACTTGGACGTGCCATTCATCCATCCATTCCTCCAAAATTTCTGCAACATCTTCCTTTGATATCATGAATTGCGTCAGCAAGGATTGATGATGTGGGTCTCGGCGCAACTGCATTTTGACATGGTGTGCTCCAATCTCAAATCTAACAACTTGACAAAAGCATTGAACAATGGCGTCATCCAACTTGCACATGTTCCTTTCTCAGTGCCTTATATCCTCCCCATGCATAAAGAATTCAATGTTATCTTTTGTTTGTCGTGCCTTTTTATCCTTGTCGAATTAAAGTTTTGGGTATTGCGTTCCTCTGTAATGCACTGGAATACCTACCCCTTTGTAGTTCAGTGGGTCGAAAATTCAATCAATGAAATTAAGATTAGCATCCATGAGTAGTGAAATGCCTTACCCTCCTCCTGCGATTCAATGGCATCTTGCAATAGTTCATTTAGCAAGAATTGACACCAATTGATATGAACTCCCTCCGGGCAGAGTTCAACCAATGTAATTGCTCCTGCAGTGCATTGGTTTGGGTGCATCTTTCGTGGTAACTTTGAGGCCAATTCCTTCACATCAAAGCGAATGGTATAATCATTGATGGAGGCTATCTAGAATCCTTTGTTATCTCTCACTACGTCGTACTTCTCCTTCATATGTGCAGTTATTGATGCTTCTTGATCCGTCCTTAATAGTGGTGTTGGGTCAATTCCAGTGAAAGGTGGGCATGTGATGAGTGCAATAAGTTCAACATCCACAGGTATAAGATTTCCAATCCATGGGGAACCATCATGAAAGAACACCAAAAATTTCTTAACATGGGTGTTTATCGGTATGCTACAGCCAAAATGTGGCATATATAACAGCGAAAGTATGTCATACTGTTCCAATCCTCTATCCCACTCCTTTGAGACAAATCGCTTGGGTGCATCTAGTGTGTCTTGCATAGTGTCCATATAGTTCTTTTGGTCTGGGTCTTTCTGCTTCTTTGTTTCATGGTCATCAAAATATAACTTATGTAGGTTCGGCATGATATCCATCGATACCTTAACTCCTTTGGGCACCAATGGTGCTATCAACAAGGCCCAATTTTGTTTTGGGATTTTGACTTTCGGTGCATCACTACGTCTAGGAGGAATGTAAGGTGGCAGCAAATTTCTTGTCTCATAATATTCATCCTCCGGTGGGGGTGGCGCTAGCATTGTCGATGATTTTTCCTTCCTCTTCCAGTTACCAATGTGCTTTCCCCATTTGGTTCCAAACATACATGTTATGTCTGCACGCACTTTTCTATATGGCCTAACAAGGTTTGGCTCCACCACTGGAGTGGTCTGTTCCACAGCTAGTACAGTCTGTTCGGTAACTAGCGGAACCTCCACCTGTGGTGGAATATAACCAACAGTATCCTCCATGACTATCATAGGATATGCGGGTTCAAAATAAACTGTACTTATGTTGGAAATGGAAATCACCATGCTACGAACAATTTTCTTAGGCTCTTAAGGTCGCAGACAATCAACAACTCTTCTCTCTTGCAATAGAATGAAATGACTTAGGTCCAGAGGATAATAGCGTGCAGCCATTTTGCACAACCGATGTTCGCACACACTAGAAATCAATAGAAAGGAATCCGTCCTTTCAGGAAGATGGGCCTACCATCCTAACTCATTAATGAAACTTTTATGCCATGCCGCAAATTCTCTTTTAGTTTGAATGGAAGTTATTTCCATAAATCCATACGTGACCAAAAATCACGCTGCCATATTTTCTTAGATTTGTCGAATTAATGACCTCCATTCTGTCACATCTAGGATTCTGATATCTTATGTGACAATGTCACACTCCCTGTGACTTGATTTTTATCTTTGCTAGAGCAACTTTCTCAGAGCAGTGGCAGAGTCCTTGCAACCGATTTTCTGCCTTCAACAGGGTTCCTTTCTTGTGATAGACGAAATGTCTTCACTCTGAATTTTGACCTTCGCTAGACGCCAAGTCTGCAAAACTTCACCTCTTGCTACGATAGACTAGCAGTCTGCGGCCATAAATTTCAAATCATCATTATTTATTTTCTCTCTTTTATTTTTGTTTCTTTCATCTTCTTATTTCTTTTTTTCTTTTATGTGACCAAGTTTCATCTATCGTAATATGGTTTCAGTTGACTCCCATTTACAAGTCCTCTAACTTATGTTCCATCTAAATTTTGTATTTTCACAGCTCCTCCATTAGTGATCTCTTTGAAAATGTATGATCCTAACCAATGGGTTTTCAACTTCCCTGTGTGCCTGAAAATTTTGCTATTATACATAAGAACAAGACCTCCGACTTGAAACTGTTTGTTCTTAATTTTTTGATCATTCCATGCATTCTATATTTCCTTTTGAACATTTTGATGAAACCCTATGACAAAATGTTCTTCTTCCAACTGTACTAGTTGAAGTAACCTATCTTCAACATCATCAACATCTTTCATTTCAGTGATCACAACAATTCTTAGACTTGGTACAATGTACTCCATAGGCATGACATCTTCTTTCCCATACACCAACAGAAATGAAGTATGGCCTGTCAACTTGTTACAAATCATCCGATATGCCCATAATACTACGGAAATATTCTAGTCCCAGACATCTATTTGGGAATTACAAACCTTTGTTAATGTGTTTTCTAGAATTTTGTTGAATGCTTCAACAACTCCATTTTCTTGAGGATGATATGGTTTTATCCTTCTATGCTAGATATGAATTTCCACCATCAGTTCTTCAATCAATTGGTTAACAAAATGTGTACCTTGATCGCTGATTAAAATATTTGGGCACCCTAATATTATCACAACATTTTCAAATAGAAACTTCGCAGCAGTCATGACAATACAATATATTACTAGCGTTGTTTCATCCCATATGGTTAGGTAATCAGTCATGGTGATAATATATTGTGCTCCAATGTGCTTCCCTATCGGACTGATAGTTCCTCCAAAATCAACGGCCCATTTATCAAATGCTTGCAATGTTATCTACGGCTCCAATGGCATTTCATCTCTTCAGGAGGGATTTCCAGTCCTTTGGTAGACATCACGGCTGCGACAATAATCCTGAGTGTCCACATTCATGGTGCACCACCATAATCCTGCTTGCATAATCTTGTGCACCATGGATTTTCTGTCATAGTGGCCTCCTGCAACACCAGCATGTGCCTCATTTAATATCATTGGGCACTCGTGCTCCAAAATGTAGCGCCAAAGAATCTCATCGGGACCTACCTTATACAAGTGTCCAGTGATCAATTGGAAATATGCAGCATGCATAACCAACTACTTCTTCTTTGCAATGTTATATTCAATTGGTGCATAACCCGTACTTAAAAATTGTATGATATCCTAGTACTGGTCATCAAACATGGTTATTGCAAAAAATTGTGTGTTAGGAATATTATCTTCTATACTAGTAGGTTCTTCTCCACTTTCGATCCTCGAAAGATGGTCTAGCCCCAAATTCAATCGACCAAGTTTAACAAATATCTCAAAATCAAATTCCTGGAAGAGGAAAAGCCACCTGCAGATCCCCCCCCAAAAAAACTAGATTATTGACTAGGTATTTCAATGCAAAATAGTCAGTGTACATCTTGAAATGTCCTCCCCGTAAATAATGTTTGAATTTATGTAGTGCATATACCATTGCTAGTCCTTCTCTTTTTGTCATGGTATAATTCTTCTATGCATTTGATAATTTTCTACTAGCGAAGGCAATTGGATGATCAATCGATTCTTGACCAAGATGCATCAGTACCACGCTGAGCACAACAAATGATGCTTCGACATGAATGTGAAACTCTTTTTCCTAGTCTAGAAACACAAGTATTGGCACAGTAGGCATCTTTTTCTTGAGCTTGTCCATACTTTCTTGGTAGTCCTCTTTCCATTGAAACTTAGTATCTTTTTTCAACAGTTTTTCCATTAGAGAAGCCACCTACGCATATCCTTTGATAAAATTCCTGTAGTATCTAGTGTGTCCTAGTGTCGCTCTTAATTACTTAACTATAGTAGGTGGTGGTAGGTTGAGGATGATAACAATTTTGGATGGGTCAACCAAAATTCCGTCATGGCATGCCACATGATCCAGCAGAGCTCCAAAAGGTGCGCAAAATATACATTTCTTCAAATTCAGGGAAATTTCATACTGGCGACACTGTTCCATAATCATTCTCAGGATATCTATATGGTATTTAACAAGCCCAAATATTGTCCAATAGTCAAAGTATACTTCAAGAAATTTTTGTATAAAATCTTTAAAGGCAACTACTACAATTCTGGAAAAAATTGCAGGGACATTCTTCATCCCAAAGGGGATTACCGTATACTGTAAACATCCCCAATATTTCGCAAAGGTAGTTGTGTGTCAGTCCTCCTTTACAATCTTGATCTAATGGTAACCACAAAACCGAAGTGAAAGAGTGCATCTCTTTCCCTCCGACATTCTCTAATACCTCATCTGTAAATGGAGTCAAAAATGTGTCATGTAAACAGGCATCATTCAAATTTCTCAGGTCGACACAAATTCTTACTTCTCCTGAGGTCTTCTTATCCTGCACATCAATTGGTCTAATCCATTCTGATTCTTCGACAGGTTCTATAACACCTCCCTCTAGCATTCAATCCAATTAATCCTTAACCTTTTCTTTGTATCATGGATTCAATCTGTATGGTCGTTGCTTGACTGGTTTTGCGTTGGACCTTAAAGGTATCTTTATTTCGCCAAGGTTTCCAACTATTCCTTTCATTTCTGGAAATTTTGTAGGGAACATATCCTGGAATTCGTGCAACAAATCATTGATCTTCCCTATATTCTCATCATCCCAATAATCTCCAATATTGCGAACTTTGGATTTTCAGGCGAGCCAATATTTACTTTCTTAAATTTAAGTGGACTTAGGAATTGGTTGCTAGAAATTCCAAATACTTCCACTTCGTGCATACCTTTCAACTCAGGTATGTTTATGTCAAGTGGGTCATCATCATTCAGTTCAGTCATCATCATTCGGTTCTCCCATGACATTGTAACATTCCATCCAATGATGGATTGTCGCATTTCACTTATTGAAATTTGTGGCTACGACAAGGATTTTCTCAAATATATTCGCTTTCATTACCTACAATGTAGCCTCAATTGTTGGATGATCAGTTTCAAACTCAAATGTGTGTGTGAAGCTTGTAGCTAAATATTCCCACTCGAGATTTCCTCATCGCAGTTCCATTGACGTGTACTAATTCCTTGGTACCATATCCAATGTATGTATAAAGTGATCAACCCATTCTTGTCACAGATACTCTTGCAATGTTGTGCGCCAATGCTTGATATGTTTGCCAGAGTTTTTCAATCCTATGTACTTGCAATCATTATAACTTATCTCTCCTACAAATATAATCTCCATCAATCTTTTGCATTGCAACCATGCAAAGATAGATTGTTTATGTGT
The DNA here is from genome assembly GCA_001517045.1 of Pseudotsuga menziesii. Lineage (NCBI taxonomy): Eukaryota > Viridiplantae > Streptophyta > Pinopsida > Pinales > Pinaceae > Pseudotsuga > Pseudotsuga menziesii. Next base: position 83,004 of record LPNX011021654.1, on the reverse strand, counting down.
ACCCCACCATGTAGCAGGCGTAGCTTGCAGCACAAAGTACAAGGCGGACAGTCGGCGTGATTCTATGACTTTTGCTTCAAATTCCACCAGATAAGATGCAAGGTTAGGTAAACCTTCGTATGTAGGTATCTTTCTTTCCTCGAATCCTACCCATCGCACATATCTTGTAATTCTTGTGCATCTTCGCATGGAAAATTCATGTAGGAGGTTCTGCCAATTTTCTAATGCTTCACTGGAATCGGATGTACAGGAGCTAAAACTATGCCAACTCAGCTTTCCATGAGTTGTTGGATTTATGTAGTCATCCCTTTAAGACATGACATTATATAGTTTATCCAGGTAATTACTTTTCCCTTCATTGTTCACTGGCTTGACATATCACTTCCCTTCGAATGGATCAATTGGGGTGACCACCCTTATCTCTGAATCTTCAAATGACAAGATTCTTTTCTTAAAATTAATTATGGTCTGATTATATATCACCCAATCAATCCCCAAAAGTGTGGGATATGGTTTTGTATAATCGACAATACCGATCACTTCAAAGTCTGTGTATTTCCTCATGCCTTCTACCTCGACCTGTACTTGAGTCAGTTGACCAATGGGTAGGACCTTGGACTGATTCGCTAGTATTAGCTAAATAGGGGACCAAGCTAGTCGCAATTTATTCATTATTTCCCATGTCTTTCTTGTCAGGATATTACCATGAAATCCCAAATCTAATATTATATAATCCATATCATAATCTCCTATTTGTACAGTCATTCACAATTCACGACCAGTTTTTAATCTTTTCCCGACATGGTTAACTCTTTTTTTGGGTCGCAAGTCTTTTGGATATTCTTCTATGAGTATTGTCAATTCTACGACAACGTCTTTATCATGTATTAGTGCTAAGCAAATTTTGAAAAATTATTTGAGCTTACTAACCTTTTTCATTGGTTGCCTCATGAGTAATTTCTCAAATCTTTTGGGCATCACCTTTACTTTTCCATATGTTGACGCTTGATTGGTATCAAAAAAATTTGGTCGCACATACAAGAATACTTCCTTTTCCATCTGGACATCTAATGGTGATTTTTTTGTGTCTTCGGTCGCACCTGCGGCTGTCCATGCTGGGTATTTTGGTCTGCTCTCATCGTAACAACTCCTCTTGTAAAGACAACAATATTTGGCCCTATTGGATCAGCAAAAATCATATGTATGTTTTGGTTGGGGTTTGGATTCTGCATAGGATTGGGATTTCCCACAGTTCAAGCCTTTTATTTCGCAATCAATTGCTGGAATTGTTTGACAGTATAATCAAATTATTTATAGTATGTACATGTCTTCGTAGGACTTTCACAATATCATGCAAAGTGTCTTGGTTTTACACAGTTATAACATATGAATTGGCCTCTTCCTCGACCAAATCCTCCTCCTCCTTGTTATTGTCCTCAGCCTCAAACATTTCCACCCCCCCTTGGATGAGGGTACTTTTGTTGCGGCGGATACTGATTATGTTGATATTGTGGCTGAGGATATTATGGTTGTTGAAATTGTGATGGTATATATTGAGTAGGATGATATTGAGGTCGCACTTATTCAACTTGCATCTGCTAATCATTATTCATCAAGTAGGTATCCACTGTCTTCTCTTGTAGCAGCTGAAGTGCTCTGTAATCATTCTCATCATGTCCTACTTATTTACAAAATTTACAGTACATACTAGCTGGTGTACTTATAATCTTCTGTAAATACAAACATTATTTTGACTTATGGCCTCTAGTATGACATATTCTACACCAAGGCATTCTTTGGGTGTTTACCGGGTTCGGCGTTCTTGATACAACATAGTTCATTAGTGTTGGACAATTATCTTTGTGGTGTTCGCATGTTCTAAATATTGTACACCATAGCTCTTCTTGAACTTCCTTTTCTTTCTTGATATCCTCAAGATGCATCGTAATATTAGCCAGTTGCAACTGAATCTAAATCATTCTTGTGTCGGTTTCTCCAATCGGTGAGGATTCTAGCTTCATGGCTATTTCTAGAGCTTCTATCTACGACACATTCTTATGTTTCATCAATGGGATCTAGATGTGTGGCAACAAGGTGGAAATGAACCATTCCTTTTGATGTACATTTGACATCTAGAAGCTCACTTTGGCCATTAATGTATTAAAACTCTGGTAAAAGTCCCAGACAGACTCTGTAGGTAGTTTCTTGATTTCCTTGATCTCTATAATACACTATGAATCAGACTTTGGCTTCCTAAACTCATCTATCACTCAAATCCGAATCTATTTTATCATTTTCTTTGTAACTCCTATTGGAACTATAGAAAATTTCATGTACCATTGTAGCGCATGACCTTGCAAAGTCGTGACCATCTGTGCCTTCTTTATGTCCTCATCTTGGACCTGTCGCACGATCCATACGGCTTCATGGAGAAACCAATGTTTCTCTGGGTCTTCCAACCCATTTCCATTTAATATTGGTAACTTAATGTCTATTCCAGCCATTATGTTGGCTCCTGATACACTTGGGAAAATTTTTTGAGTAGTCAAACTCCCTTTTCCACTATTCACAATGTTAGTACTATTTGTATTTACAAGTCTACTTGGAGACAGTTTCTATATCTTACCTATGGTGATGTATGTGGCATTGTAGGTGTTTCATACTCGTGCTCCGGTCTTGTATTTTTTGTTGATTCTTCTAATTCTTCCTCTCGCTTATATATTGGATGATATTCTTCTTCTTCGTTGCAAGAGCCTTCGTCCAAGTGTCACACAAGTTCGTAGTCTTCTCCTCTAGTCGTACTACAACTCCATATTCTTGTCATATTATTTCTTCTTTTTCCCGACCTAAATATTCTTTTGCTTATTAAACAACCAGCTTCTATTTCAGTTCCAATATCTCCAGGGAACATCTCAGCCTAGTTTGCACCATTTTTCACATAGTTATGTTGTGACATATCTAACCTTTTTTGCACAGTTCCCAACTGGTACATTCGTAGGATTACATTCGTCTGATGATGAAGAGCATAATGAAGAAGCTGAGAGATTCTTTCATGCAAGCCTCACTCCATCGAAGGCTTATTTGACAGATTCTGGAGCATCCAACCACATGGTTGCCTCCAGGAAATACTTCATCATTTTCCCTCTATCAGGAGGAGCTAGCATTCATATGGGAGATAACTCTAAAATCCCATATGTTGAGAGAGGTTCAGATTAAAACCAACATAATGAGTTCATGCCCTCTCCTACAAAAAAGAAAATTGTTGAATATGAAGAAGAAGCAGAATTTTCCCTATAGTCAATTCGAATTGAAGAAAGTCTCCTTAGAGTGACTCCTTCTCTTGCTGCTCCAGAAGTGTATGAGATCTCTGATATCTCATCTCATCACATGGATGATCTAGAAGAAGACATCCAAATATATGTTTTTGAGGAAAAAATCTCCTTCTATTCTTTGCAAAAATTCTCCAGTGATTCTTTAAATTTTGTGGATAGTTTATCGATGATTGTTTCAGAAAAGGAAGAAGAATTTGATTTCTCTATATCTAATGATGTTGTTGGTATGAAAATAAGTAATAAAATGGATATTTTGGAAATAATATCATATTATAGGAGTGATCCATTCACTCTCGTTAACCTAGAGATTCCAGTAAATTCCTATAGGATTGCATGCACCAAAAATCAGAATTTTGAAGAAGGAGAAAATTGTGCATCTACCACCTCTGTGGAACACAGTTTTGGATTTGATATGAACCTATTTGGATCTGATTTATTTTCTGATATGATAATATTTGGTTCAAGTTTTAATATTCAATAGATTTCAATATTGCTTGTAACCGGTTTCATCAATTTTGGTGTGACAAATCAAGCACCACAAGTCTCCTTCAATTTTACTGTTGAGGATTCAATGTTAGTTCTCTCTTATGAGTTTGCTGATATTATATTTTGTGAATTATTGGTTATTTCTAAATCTATATCATATTATGGAGCTCAAGCATTCACTTTACATGGTCCTAGGGCTTCTCTAACTATCTATTTGATCACATTCTCATCTCCTCACAGAACTAGTAAAGTTGGAGACATTTTGCATCCGCCTGGACACTTACTCCTAACACTTGGGAATGATTTTACCTCACATGGATCGATGTTCAAGGCTGCCATATATCAGTTTCTTGGGTGTTCCTCACATGGTTCGAATTCTCAATAACGTTTCTTTCTCAACATTTGATTTTAGCTGCTCTACATGGGTCCATTTTTCACCATGTAGTTGTTTATATTTATGATTCAGTTCACTGCATTATTCTTCTTCCAAAGAGGAATATTCCTACAAACATAAGAATTTGTTTGGATTCATAGGTTCACATGCACAGATTTAGGATGCTGCTACATAGAAAAATCATAATACTGCTTTGTTGTTGCATAGTGCTGCAAATTGCAACAAAATATTTTGCAAGTTTTTAACTTGTATTTCCTGATTTCTACTTATCTTGAAGGGGGGGGGTTCCCATGAGGTTTTCCCCTGTTTCCTCATTTGTATTAAGTAGCATTATGTCTTTTAGATTGTATATGGGTGACTCATGGCCTTGTTTCCAGGGCCCATAGTTGTCCATGTTAGGATTCAAGGGGGTGCTAGGATTACTAATCCTTCCTTGATCAAACTATCTATTAGATTAATTTAGAATAACTTAGGAGTTTTAATTAATTAATTAAGTCCACTAGTACCATTGGATCCACATGACCAAATGGGGCCACATGTACCAGTTACTAGAGTGTGGGGAACACTGCTAGAGGCTATCTGCCACTGACTATACTTGCATGCATCAGAGTATCCATCTCCTAGGCCAATCCATACATTTTAGGAGCCACTGGGAGTCCCGACACCAACCTGCTTCAGTCAGTTGGAGTTGGAACTAGTTAAGCTTAGTTAATTTCCAGTTACATTCAGTTAGAACACAATCAGTTCAGGTAGATCTAGTTATGCATGGTTACATGTGGATTAGGCGCCTTTGCTCACCTACCACTTTAGTTAGACTTAGTTAACTATATATTACTGATTGTGTGAGTTGTTTAGACATATGGAGTTAGCTATTTGGACTTTGATATTGATTGAGACATCCTAAGTTAGCTAGTCAGTTAGGTACAATCACATCCAGTTGGTAGATTCGAATTCCTCCCTAATGGATTCGAATTCTTCCTTTATGTAAACTATTGTAACACCCAATTTAATTAATGACAATGATACTATAATTACCTGAGCTATACTCATTTGTTTCCTGTGTGGTTTTTTTTGTTCAATGTGTATCTCCATTCTCCTTTTACTGCATCAATAATATTTGACTCATTGCTTAAATATCTAAATGGCACATCAATTTTAACACATTGAACATGAATATGTAGTAGAAATATCGCTTCCTAAATGGGTTCATTCAACTTGATAATTGGTTAGTGATCTAATCTATGATCCTACATATCAACGTCAAACACATTCAAAATTATAGATATCTAGTTGTCCTTTGGATAAATTTTTAGATACTTGTGATCCAAAACCATTTTTAGAAACTTATGGCCATCCATATTAGGGTGTAGCTATAAATGAAGAATATTGTTCCTTAATGGAAAATGATACTTGGGATCTTGTACCTCTTTTGAAAGGAAGAAAATTGTTAGATCTAAATGTGTGTATATAAAGAAGTAATAATCATATGGAAGCATTGAAATACCTAAGGCGAGGTTAGTTTCCAAAGAATTTTCCCAAGTTGAAGGAATCTACTACATTGAAACATTTTCCCATGTTTCTAAAATGTACTCCATACGCCTTGTTCTCACCCTTATTGCTTCACATAAATGGGAGGTCCATCAAATGGAAGGAAAACCCACATTCTTGCATGGGGATTTGCAAGAAGAAATTTACATGGAACAAACTCCCTACTATGTTCAAAATGACTCAAACCTTGTTTGTCTCCTTAGGAAATATCTTAGATGTCCTTAGTCACGCTCCTCAAGCTTGGTATGCCAAAAGGGATAGCTTTCTCCTTAACACTGGTTTTTCTAGACTTTCATTATGAGCCCAATGTCTATACTAATAAAGTAGGAATGATCTCATAATCATTTTTATTTATGTTTATGACCTTATTCTTACTATTAGTGACCCTAAAATTTTACCCCATGTGAACTACATCCATAAGAATACATTTGAAATGATTGACTTAGAATATTTTCATTATTTTATTGGTCTCAAAATATTTCAAATCCAAGAAGAATTTTTCTTTCTTAGTTTATGTATTCTTCATCACTTTCATATGGAATATTGTAAACTAGCCCCTTCTTCCTTCTAGTTTGGAGTCAAAATTCCTAACACCTACACTACCCCCAAAGTATATGCCACATTGTACTATCAGTTAGTTAGTAATATTTTGTACTTGTTCATATATGTAAGATTTTTTTTTGTTCGTATTGCTCAGTGTATGCAAATGCCCCATGAAAATCATTGGAAAGTAGCAAAAATGATACTTTGGTGTATTTTGGGTACAGTTCGGTTTTAGTTACTTTACCATTCAAGGAGGACTCCCTTGTTGGATGGATTCATTAATTACAATGGGGCCAATGACCCTGATGATCAAAAATCTACTATAGGTTATGTTTTCAGTCTTGATTCTGAACTTGTCACTTGTGATTGTGAGAAACAAAAAGCTATTGCACTTTCTTCAATAGAAAAAAAATATCAAGCTACAATTAATGAAAGTAAAGAAAAGCTATGGCTCCAACATATCCTTTTAGAATTTGGATTCCAACAGTAGCATCTAATTTCCCTTAGATGTAACAATCAAAGTTCCATCAAGTTCACCAAATATGTAGTTCAACTTCAGCGCAACAAATACATTGAGATACATATTCACTTCATCTGAAATTTTATTCAGGATCATGTTCATGAAGTGCTCGTTTACCTTGCAAATGATCAAGTTGCAGGAATATCCACAAAGACTCTTACATAAGTGAAGTTTTCTAAATTTTGATCTATTTAGGAGTTTAGGAATTTGTCATTAAGGGGGGATAGGCTCTAATGTCTCCTTCATTTTTTTATTGTCTCACCTTTGTAAATCCTTTAATCCTATCCCAAATTTTTCTTAAAGGGGGATGTTGGGATATTTGAAAACTAAATATTTAGTTAAGATCAACTTGGTATAATTGTCTTTAGGTAAAGTGTGTTTCTTTAGTATACATTCACTCTGCAATACAAAAATTGGGTTTCCCAGCCATGTAAATAAGGAAACAACAACAAAACATGAAGGAGAGATCCCAACCACTGAGCATTACCAAAAAGAACTTCCCAACCATGGAGAAAATGAAGGAAAATGCTGACAACATGAAGGGAAAATGCACAGGAGCTCCAACTACATGAGAGAGAAAAAATTATGGGTGAATAATGGCTTGGGCATCCATTTCCAAGTATTTAATTTCCCCATAAGTCAAAATTTGTTTTCCCAAAAATGGGTGGCTTCCCCAATACGAATTTGACTACCATACTCTTCCCGTTCCAAGGCATTAACTACCTCAACCAATTTCTGGAAGAAATAAACGATTGGGCACAAAAGAAAAAATGGGTAGTTGACATCTTTATGGGTTCTCACTTTGACATTTGTCTTTACCCTATTGGCTCAATTGTTTAAATACTGCCCCCATATTCCTTGTGAAATCATGCCCCCATCTCTTTAATGTTGCATTGACATAGCTAGTTGTGGGTATTTTTCTTAATTGCATATTTACATGATGTCCAAAATTATATTGTGCATGGATAGCACATGAACCATCGACATCGATTTTAATTTCCAAACATAAAAAAACTAAGTCCATGGTGGGTCCTTTTCCTTGAGCTCCAAACCATGATTTAATAACGTTATTTACATCATATATAATTTAATGCAGTTGGGGTCAAAACCGGGGTATTACACTTTTTTCCCTGCAACATTTCTTTTTTCAAAGTGTGTTGGATGACGATCATATTTGTCCTCCTCTCAAAACATGTTACGTAGACTAGTTAAACTAATTAATATGCAATCATTTACCTTTTTTATAGGAAATAAAAAATATCATTTCACATATTAAATATACTTATGAAAGTACAAATCAATGCATGTAGAAATTTTTGGCCACCATGATGCATGGCACTTCATTTCGCAAGTTTGATCATGGAGGCCTTGTCCTTAAACATATACTAATTGAATTCAAATATGCATAAATAAAATATAAAAATGGATTAAGAAAATTGATATAATCTTGCGAGAAAATTAAAATACTCGGGTAATCTCCTCATCGGACTTCCTCCATGCATCCAACTTCTCATATGCTTTTACAAGTTATTTCAATACTTTTAAACTTACATCAACTAGCCTTTTTTTGATCCTTTGCTCGAGTGAGATTATTTTTATCCTCTTTATTTTATTACACCTAAATATCTTGTAGTTCTAATACATTTATTGTTTAACCTTATTTACATACCAACCTACACCAAATTCATTCTCCATGTCGTGAATTAATGTTTTATGTAGGTTCAACGATATCTTTAAGAGCCACAAATGGAGATGGTCTTTGAACTATTGAAAGCGTGATTCCTTCAACCTATTTACAAAACATTTACCAGCATTTGATCTATGGATTTCACCTAAAACCATGGCATATTATATCGTTGTATCGTAGCTACAAATTCAATATCCATAACATGTCATGGTGGAAGAAGAGTTTTGTGTCCCGGGAGTGGTTTGGGCATTGGAAGTCTGTGTTCCTTGTTCCAAATTCTTATAGTTATGTTTAATGATTTCCTTGATCTTTTTCTCAATCCATGAGTGTTTTGGGAATCAATAGATTCCCTTAGTAACAGTTGATGTGATTGCAATGTTTCATTGGTTTTAGTTGATCATTTTTCTACGTATCTAGTAAGCATTTTCAAGTCAACATTATCAATTTTGTTAACTGCCTCCACCCCCAATGTCAAATCCAATGCCTCTTTCTCCTAGTTAATATTATGTCCCTAGAATTAAAAAATAAAGTTTTTCTTTTAAATTTTTGGGAAAAAAAAACAAAAAAAAAATTTGAACAATTACATTTCTATAAACTCTCAATAACTTACCTCATTCGACCCATTGTCTGGTCCCTTAACCCTGCTTGACATTTTGAGGATGGGAGAGCAAATCCTACCAGTGGAGGTGAGTTAAGGAAAATCACTAGCTAGGGAAAAGCCTATTTGTCTTGTCCATGGAGGCGAGATAGGGACTATAATGTGCAAGGGAAAACCTTGTCCATCTTTTCCATGGAGGCTAGGGAAAATCTCGTCCATGGATTCCGCGAGGAGGAACTACTGGTGCATATAAAGGAAGGAGACACTATGTGAACAAAGGAAATAGAAATTCGAGCCAGATCCAAGGTAAGGAATCTAACCTAGATAAAAGGTGGTTGATGGGGGAATAGAGAAAAAGAGGAGATCTCTTTTTATCAGTTATTGTTGGTGAATTCTTTGAGAATGTTAGCATCCAAAGCACTCTCACCATTGATCAAAAAAATTGATCCAATGTTCTCCAATTGAGACTCACTCTTAGGTTTGATCCATTGTAACACCCAGATCCAAGGTGGTGGAAGGTCGTGTTTTAATAGATTGAGATCCAAGTTGGTGGATACGTGTAGACTGAAAGTTGTTTTGGACCGCACTCCCATGATAATTTTTCATTTTATTAGTTGACTTTAAATTCGATGAAATACTTACCCAATTTAGCACCGAATTAGGGAACTTAATGAGATCTTATTGGGGCACAAAATTTGGTGCAAAAATCACCTTGTTTAGCCCCGTTTGGGACTAAAATTAAAAGTATATATCTAAAAATTAAAAGGTAAGAATACGACAATGGAATCTATAGATACAATAAAGGTAAGAATAGAAAGAAACCTCAACCAAAGGAGGAATGTCTTCATGAATTCATAAATGCTACAACATAGAGGAGAGAAAGTCATTTTTTTCTGTGAGCCCTTTGAGGTCAAAATTGTTGGTTGAAAATGCATAGGAACGGTGATTAAATTTGATTCTATGATCAAGAGAAAAGTTTGAAAATTAGGATGGCCATGAGAGATAGGGATGTTGGAAGTTTTTCTTGTTGAAATTTGGGCTCAATGTATATACCTAGGGCCATTAAAAAAAAATACAAAACACAATATCAATATGTCAAATATATGACTAAAGTGAGGTTTTGTGTTGGATAGAATATTCGTTGAAATTATATAATTGGTGTACTAAAAATTATTGACTATGTTCTATCTTAAATGAGCCACATGAGGCCATGGAAATAAATCATGCCATAACAAATGAAGACACGACAGATGATGTGGGACATCAAGTCCTCAAATTTTAAATTAACTTAGGATTATGAATGGAAAAACTAATGGAAACATTATCATATCTAAAACGAGTAGATAGGATGGTTTTACCTCCCCTTTTAAATGGAAATGAAGACTGTATTGGATCTGAGTATGGCATAAAGTATGAGAAGTCATATACCTTGGAGGCATGGTTTGCAACACCCTTTGATATAATCTTCCCAATTGAGATATCTGAGATCTCCATTTAGTCATGACCAAATACCACTCGCTTTGGTGGGCCAGTATGTGTCATCTGGTATACATATAACAAATTTTTAGCTAAAGAGGGTACATAGAATACATATTTGAACATTCCATGTTTTAACTTGATTGAACCCTTTCCTTCAGCTTCAATTTTAGTGTCATCACCTATATGAATACTCGTACCATCAGTAAGTTGTAATGAAGAGTGTGATTCTATGGATGTAACCATATGATTGGAGGCTCCTGAATAAATGAGGGAGGCATGTGATTTTGAATAGCTAGCCTTCAATGCATGGAATCTCTCATCATGATCTTCAGTATTTTCTCCATATTTAGTCTTCCTTGTGGCTTCATGGAGTGCAATGTTGTATTGCTCAAGTATTTTTTCCATTTGATCAATGGTCTTCTTCGTACAATACTTATCTGTATGGTTTCCTTTCTTATAATAAGATCACTTTCCCTTGTCATACCTTTGATGTTTGTCTTTCCTAGAGCCTGATGCTTCATCTGATGAATCAAACTCATCTTTAGGTTCAAATTTAGTGTTTATTTTCTCCTTACCTTTCTTGTTCCTTCTTTCTTGCGCATCCCTTGTCTCACCAGCTAACAGATATTGATTTGGAGAGGCTCTTAGGGCTCCCATTTTGTTGAGGCCTGGAAATTCACAGGCAACAATAGCAAGGGATTCTCTCCAGTAAACGTTCCCAACTAGCCCGTGACTGTTTGGTGTAGGGAATCCATCCAGTTTGCAGTCCGGCTACCGTAGGTCAAGTAACAAAAACAAAGGGTTTTACCGGTTGCAGCCCGGTCCACCGTGTATATTTTTGTATTTATACTTTAAGTTTGATATGCAAGTGCCTATCTAAGACGCAAATTGATGAAGAATGCAAGGAGTGGTCACAATTTGATGCGCAGGTTCTTACCTCTCGTCTTAGACTCTCTTGCATCTAAATCACACATAGCTAGAAAAAACAACACTAACTAAGTTGTCCCTAGGGAGCAAGACTATCAATTAATGAGTAATGTAATTCTATTCATATGTTAAGATAAATCACAGATAGATGTTCTTAGAATCAAAACACATAAACATGAATAAATATATACACGACAAGATAGCTCGTCAACTATTAAAACATTCATTACTCATAGTGGAAATTATCACAGAATAAACCAGAGAACATTCATGTAAGAACATAGGTTCAGAAAGTTAGAACGATCTCACAGTTAATGAAACACAGTTGAAAACAAAATAGTTCCCCTTCAACATTGTTCATTTCATCACGTTTGAACATTCCACACAGCACTTTCTCCAACAGGCAAAAATTTGAAATTTATTATTGCAAAGTGAAGTAGTTCCTCTTACAACAAGTAGTTCACAAGTTTCTCTGGGAAAAATCCCCCCTCCTATCTAATTATTCTATATTTATACAAAAGAGCAAAACTATTGGGCTGTCCACAAATGACTCTTGGGCTTCCCCAATGCTTCACCTCCCACACTTTTCTTTCATTAAGTGCTTATATAGTTTACAATATATTACAATAAAACAAACAAATAAAGCGCTTATGAGGAGGGCCTTGTTTGACTGTTCAAGAACTTCTTCCATGTTGAAGCTTCTGAGGCAATGTTTTCGAACTTACAAGGTTCTAAAAAACGAATATTGATTTCAAATTTAGTGGCCTGATTTCTTATTGCTTCAATCCTAGTTGAGCTCAGGCGAAGTTGATCCTCTAGCAACTGTACACTAACTGCGGAGTGAGCTACCTCATTTCTCAGGGTTTGCTTGTCTAGGACCTTGATGTGCTAAATCCTTTTTTCATCTTCCTGATATCTTCTTTGCAACATCTCCAAAAACAGGTTGTGGTCAGGAAAGGTGTCCATTCTCTGTTCAGCATCAACCTGACAATGATTATAAGTAATCAAAAGTCTCCTGTAGAACTCTGCACAAGCTCCCTTTGTCTTCTTTACAACCTTCTTGAATTCTTCAGCTGTGTTTATGGAAAACTCCAATAAATCATAGTTTTGCCTCAGTCCTTGTTGATCTTTTGCTGGCAGATCTACATGGGTTTCCTCATTTGCTTCTAATATGGCTAATATTCCCGTCAGGACTTCTAGAATGTCCTGTGATCTGTCCATGAAATATGAAGAAGTTTCTAAAATTTCTTCTAGCCTATTGTCTATTTGCACAACCCTGCACCTCTCTTCTTCTATGGGTACTTGCAGCTGGTGCATCTTGCTCCTTTGTGCTAAAACATGCTCCTTGAAAGGCTGAAGGTTAGCTTACTGTTCTTTGGCTTCTTCTAGAGTTATTGTTAATGAAGTAACTTGTTCTTTAAGCTCTGTTGTTTGCACCTGGGATTGCCTCTCTGAATAATCTAAGGCAGCCTTCTGTAACTCCAACTCCCCTACCCTACTGAGCAGCTCATCCTTTTTTGTATGAAGGCTTTCACATATCGTTTTCAACTCCTCCTTTTCAGTCCTTAACCCCTCACATTCCTGCTGCAGTTTTTCTAGATTTTCATGGGCTGCCTCCAGAGATCTCTTTTCTACTTGGAGGAATTGGAGCTCTGCTTTTGAAGACATTATTTCATGTTGCATGTCTTCAAACTTTCTTTTAAATCTACTACTTTCCTCTCTCTCCCTTCTTAGGGTATCCTTTAGTTGAGCAGTATATTTCTTTGACTGTTTGAGATCAGTCATTATCCGATCCACATTGTCCTCAGAAGCATGGATCAATGCTGCTCCGGCTTTGATAGTGAATCTTGGATCCTTGTCTGTCCCATACACCACTGTTGTGTCATTTATCATTTTTCCTGACTACCCCCCAGTCTCGACCTTCCTCTCAGGCCTCTTCACAATTCTCTTTGTTTCCTTGTTGTAAAAAATAATGTTGAAGTCCGGCACCTCTTCCCCTTTCTTCTGCTCGAAAGGGATTAGTCTTAGGGTAGGGACAACAACCTGTCCTATTGTTCTCCTAGCAGCTGCCTCAGGATCTTGAACATCAGGATTACCCACATCCTAAGACTGAATTTCTACAGGATCGAAAGCTTGTTGCTCTATCAGTTTTAATCTTTCTACTTCTTGCTTCCTAAGTTCCTCATCCATTTTCCTTTTCCTTTCTTCTTCTTCAATATTGGCCGCTTCTTCTACCTTTTTAGCTACCTCTTGTTCAACTTTTCTCTTTTCTTCCTCCTCACCTTTAAGCCAGCTTTCGGCCTCCTGTGGTAGTCTCCTATCATCTTCATCCCTTTTCCTTGCCTCTTCTTCCTCTCCCGTCTTCTGTTCATCTTGTCCTTTCCCGCCTTCAGCAGTGATTTTATTTTTAAATCTTCTTCTTAAGGCAGTTATGTTTTCAGCACTTCGGAAAATGGATTCATCTTTATCCCAGTGGCTTGTGTACTCAAAATGTACATTTTCGTCCTTGCAGTTCTCTACCACTTTATTCCAGGAATCATTCCTGTGGAAATTTATTTCCCCAAAATGGAATTTCCCCAATTCTTCTACAAATTCATTGGCTTTCTTGAATCTTGTGAACTTATAGCTTCCCAACTTGAATGGTAAGGGAGGATAAGTTGCCTTTTTATGTTCAAATAAAAAACTCCCTATTCCATCTAAGAAGACCTGCCTAACTGCCCCTTTGTGTACCACATAGTCAGTGGCATATTTTGGCAGTAGTGAAGGTGCTTTGGAGCATCCATACATTCTGATATAAAGTCCATCCTCCGTTAAGTAGTAATCCGCATATTCTTCAATAACTTGCAATGCTTCCTCCAACATGCAGTTGCATTCTTTTAAGAAAATCAATGTATATAATGGCATAATGAAGTGTTCACACACTTCTCTATAGTGACTTTGGTACTTATGTGCCCACAGTGGCTTGTAAGCTGAGTAGACTGGTGTTCTCTCTCTATCCCAGATACACCTCGGGTTTGGGAAAGGTTGGTTGCAAATTATGCAATCAATCAGTATAGAGCTCATGTAGAACTCTAATTTTTTTTGGGACACCCCTCCTAATGCTGAAGCAATGCAGGCCGAGAGGCTGTTTGATACAATGTTGGCCCAGTTGAACACTGTCCCTTTGGTTGCAACATAGAAGATGATAGGGACCCAACCCAACTTGAAACTTTTACCGTGGGCTCTCCCGAAAATCCTGTTCACCATCAGGGAAATGAACCTATAAGGGGTCCTTAAAGTGGCAGTATCATATTCCCCTGATGGCCTAGTCTTGAAGCTCTTTCCAGGCACCAGCATTCTTTTCAGTGTCTTGACTAGGTCTAGATTAATTGTCTTTAGCCAGTCTTCAGTCAAGTACACCTGGGCCTCTAGTAAGTGGTAGGCTAGTGATACGTACCTAAGGCTATAAGTAGCATAACCCTGTTTGTCCATGTTGGCCAAAATCATGGTAATTACATCTGCCCTAGGCAGAATCCATCCAATCACCTATGAGCATGGGAAAAGCTCAGGTCTAGTAGCAACTCTCATCAAAGTAGATCTCTATATATTTGCATATATAGTTTCCTCCTCAAAACTTGTGTCAGGTACCTCTCGGTGTGTTATTAGTCTGTATACTTTCCCCCATTTATATTCAAGCTCCACACCCACTATGCATTTGGTGTCCTCGTAGGTGTATTCAACCTTGGTGACAATTTCAACATCGGGTTCCTCCTCTACTATAGCAGCCTTATTCTTCTGTCGTTTAGACATCTCGAATTCAGAAGGATTTCCCTCTCATACGCAAAGTCCTTTAGGTTCTGTTGAGCCATTCCTAAATAATATTCAAAAATGGAGACAAACTATATGAGCATTTTACCTCGTTTAGGCTAATCATAATTGCAGCTATGAAAAATAAACAAGCAATATTCAAATACCAAATGTTCCTGCACAAACCAATCTGCCAAAAGAGTTAAAACCAGCCCATGACTAAAATTTGCATAATCGACTCATAATATCATGGCCTTTCTAAAATGAAGAAAATCCCCTTCCCCCGTCAAGGAAAAACAGTCTCAAATCACCCCCTCAGCGCTATGAACTAAATTGTCCCATTCCCAATATCATCCTAAGTGGGGCGTGACCTTAAAAACGCGACCCTGGTCCACAAGAAACGTGAGTGACCATACTGGGGAACCAAAACCTCAGCATCTATGAAATAAACAAGAAAACGCCCTCCTCCTGCAACTAACAGGGAACTACCCTCCCTGGACGGCCATACACAGATTGGGGGAAACTGGTGCAGACAGCGTAACGCCTGTCTGCACCAATTTCTCAAGCAGTCAGGTGCAGGTCACAAAATCATAACGGCTATGAATTTAATCATCAAACAAACAAAAACCCCCCATCAGGTAGCCAAACCATCTACATAGATTATATATATGCGCTGAAAATGAAAAACTAGGTATCCACTAACCGCAGAGGTGGGAACTAACCAAGGGCGACAAACTCAGCTCGACCATTCAAATGGAAAGGTAGAACGGGCATAAAGGCCTACCTGGAAATGCGTTGTGCGACTGATGAGAAAAATCCGTAAACCTCCATGACGGAGCCACCTCGGAATGAGGCACTGACAACGAGTACTTGGTTCTGCTCGAAATGATAATGACAGCATGGGAAATTCATAAAAACAACAATAAAAATTAATAAACCCCAAACCCCAATATATACGTCCCGGTCAATAAATAATCTACAGGAAAAATAAGACCATCGAGTGGCAAAACGACTACGGGATCGATGATCCTGTCAGCAGCATCTCCGCAATGACGGATGATGAAATGACTATGAGGTCCACAGTGGCATCGGTAGGAGAAAACAATAAAACTTCGCATCGGAGTTTACCAGACCAAGGCCTCGGACCAATAGTTGGTTGAAGAGCCGCAACAGCGGAAACCATAAAGACACCTAGCAGCACAGACCAGTCAAAGTTGGAGTCAAAATAAACATGACTTAGGTGAAAAATATTAGTCAAGCAGAAAAAAAAATCAAACCATATCGGAAGGATAGTGCTTTCTAGATCTGCAATGGAAAAAGTTGAAAAGTCTAAGGACTTGCGAATCAAAACAGCGGGATCGGAAAAGGTTAATACAACTGTCAGGGAACTTCACAATGCATCATCTGCAACGGCAGAAAACCGTAGAGACAACATGTTCTGACGGTATCCCAACAACGCCGTCGATTAAGAAAAAATAAATAAAGCGCATCGGAGGCCAGTAACCCTTAGATCGGACCTGATTCCTTGTTGCTTCTCCGTAACGGAAAGCACGCAGTTAACTGCATTTTCGATTCATAGTCTCAAACACTTCCAACGGCAAGGAAAAAAATCAATGCAAGCTGTAAAACAGCACTGGCATAAAAATATTCCTTGAACATTGAACAAACATCAAGCAAAACCAAAGAGCTGAGAAAAAAATGAAATAAAAGGAGGGTACCGAAATTTTTTGAATTTTGGGAAAATGTTGCAGCTGCAACAATTGGCAACTACCTGGTGAACTCCAGATTTCTAAATCAACTTTTCTCCCAGTAAAAGATTGTCTAACCATTTAACTCATAATTAGAATTCTTCTATATTCTTGTATTCCTAAAATGGAAAACACATGCATTTAAATCATTGATGACAGTCCATTCTTTGGAAATGGGAACACCAAAATACGCAAAGTCCGGATAACTCTTTTGAGGCTTAGTAGGTGAGTTTTATTTTACCTCTGTCTTTGGGTAGTTTCTAGCTTGGACACCACAGGATCGTAACATATGGTAAATAGAACTATCCATTTGTTCCTCATTCCCATGCCAATTGCACTTTTGTGCCTTTTGAACTTTTTGTTCTTTGGATTCCTCCATATTGCTTTCCTTCTGAATTTTATTCAGGCTCTTCTATCCATAGTGTCCTTTTGTGTGAGAAATGTATTTACTTTTCATCTCACTGACGGAGAAGAACTTTTGGCAAATCGGTATTTACTTTTCTTTGATATGTATTTCTTCTTTTAGGAGTTTTGACTCTTAACAGCTTCTAGGATTTTTAAAATCATGGCATGGGATCATTTATATATAATAAACGGTTTACCTTTGTTCCTTTCCATGGGTCCTTTGCTATCACCCCCTAGGACATTTTAGATGTGCAATGGATGGAGCCTCGAAATAGTATTCCAGACCTTTTAATTCTGAGTTATTTTCAGGGGTTAAGTAGGACTTCAATGAGTGCATATCCATTTAGGAAAACTACTTACTAGAAGAAATTCTATCATTTTAAACAAAACGCACAATTTTATCCTAAAGATTTCAGTTAATCGAGAACCCAGATGCTTTCCATGCAACCAAAAGTTTGCCTCTTTTATTCAAAAACAAACCAAAATAACTAGAAACCACAGCAGTAAATCAAAGTGAAAACTGCATCAAATTATTTATGTACAAGGTCATCAAATCAAAAATCAAAGAAAAAATTGAGAACCAACCACTACCTGATCAGTTCTGTGCCCGCCCCTAAAAATATATCAACTTATGAGTCAAGGGGCTAGGCTTGATTGCAGATGTGAAATAACTATCCATTATCTAATTCTGCTATTTTTGAAAATGAAACTACGTCTACCAATTTACAATCAATCCCATTAGCCCGTGAACATTCTCATCAGCCCATGAACATTGAAGGAGATCAGGCTGAGTGTCAGTCATACTATTGGCTTCTTCTAATGCATGATATCTTAGGTCAAGCTCCATTAGATAATTCCCCAAAACAGAATTTGTTGATTCATTCCCTTCTTCCAACTTAGTGATAGTGTGCTTCATGTAAGGTTCCCTTAAAATTTTGATCCGGTTTGGGACCCCTTTATGAGGCAACCATAAATGTGACCAATCTGAAGCAAAATACCCCTTTAACCTTGCGGACCAGTCTTGGATTAGAATAAGTCCATACCCATCTGGTATGTCTGCCACCACAATATCAATAAATTGACATATCTTTTCATTTGCAGATAAACGAAAGAGAATATTTTCCATTTCCCCAACTACTTTGACACTAGTTCTGTCTAATTGAGTAACTTCCCAAGAAGTAGGTTTTGGCTGCCCATTAATTTTTTTGCAGACTGTGAGTGGCATAACATTCACTGATGATCTAGAATCTACCAAACAATTATGCACCTTATGGTTCAGAATTTCCAAAGTCAAAAGGAAAGGTGGGGTTTTAAACCTAGCTTTCCCTTCCCCAATTGATTCGACACCTTCCTCCACAGGTTGGTTTTCAGCGGGTATTTCTTCCTTTGGTTCTTCAAGCCTTTTAGTATTTTCCTTGTTAACACCTACTTGGTCTTCCATAGGCTTAACAGTCTTGTTGATTTGCTTCGAATCTTGGCTGATAATGGTGATTTCAGGTATTTTGCCATCAACATTGTTCTTTGGTTGTTTCCTGACATTCTCTTGCAACTTCCTAATCTTTGAGATCATTGAATTGTCTTTATTTACCAAATATAGGTCTTTTGTTGTCATTTGAATTTCTGGAATATTCTCAGGTTTCAGAGTACTTCTTTCTGTATCAAAAAGTGAGACACAATCCCATAAAAACATGGTATCATTCTCTTGTTTTTATGTGGTCTTACTACCTTTTTCCTCTTCATCACTGTCCTTAGTTAATTTAGAATACAAAAGCTGATTCATTACCAATGTCATTGAATTTAACCATTGAGGACAATTCTTTTCAGAATGGGGTTGTTGATGAAAAGTGCAAAAATTATCCATCCCCACCTCTGTCAAATTCATTGATGTTGAACCATGCGGAGGGGTCTTGGATTGGTTGTTATCTTCTCTTTTTTTGTAATAAGGCTTATAAGCATTCTGAGCTTCTTTTTCCTTCTCCAAATCTATTATTCTGTTGGAAATCTTTTGCGTCATCTTTAACATCCCCTCAAAATCATGTGATTGCTCCTCTTTAGATTTAGACAGTAATAAGGCTCTTTTCTTGGAAGTTTTTTATCCAGATTACTCGGGATAATCTTTTATACTTTTTTTTTCAACCTCTACTCTTTTTTCTTATTTATAAATCTCTGCTAACATAGGCTTAACTTGAGCTTTTGCAAACATAGCCAAGTCAGGACCTAAAGCTGAGGTATAATACTCAATCAGAACTTTATCAGAGGGCTTATTAGTTGCAGAGAAGTTCTTGAGGTAAGCAGAAATTCTTTGAGTAAAATTGTGTACCTTTTCTTTCCTTTCTTTTTTTAGAGCACCTAAACCTTTCATTAGTGTTGCATGTGTCTTTTGGGCTGCATATTTACTTCTGAAAATCCTTTCAAAGGTATCCCAATCTAGGATAGAGTTTGCAGGAAAACCAAAATACCATGATGCTGCTGCTCCTTTAAGGGTGTGTGGAAAAAGTCTGCAAACTACATCCTCGTGTTCCCCAGCCCTTAGTCCTTCTATTGCCAAATAGAAACTCTGTAAATAGTCATCTACTACAACCTTTTCATTTGGATCAAACTTAGGAAGGAACTTCTCAAAAGCTTGAGGTAAGTCATGCAACAAAGGTGTTAAGTTCAAGGGTGATCTGGCTTTCCAAGCTGGTGGTGGATTTGGTGGGTTAAGTGGCTGATTTGCATTTACACCTGCCATGAGTCTGGGTGGAGAGTGAGAAGGTGAAGGAGCATGAGTACACGCAGGAGAATAGTAAGGCGTGTTAAGATAAATCACAGATAGTTGTTCTCAGAATCAAAACACATAAACATGAATAAAGATATACATGACAAGATAGCTCGTCAACTGTTAAAACATTCATTACTCATAGTGGAAATTATCACAGAATAAACCAGAGAACATTCATGTAAGAACATAGGTTCAGAAAGTTAGAACGATCTCACGGTTATTGAAACATAGTTGAAAATGAAATAGTTCCCCTTCAACATTGTTCATTTCATCACATTTGAACATTCCACACAGCACTTTCTCCAACAGGCAAAAATTTGTAATTTATTATTGCAAAACAAAGTAGTTCCTCTTACAACAAGTAGTTCACAAGTTTCTCTGGGAAAAATCCCCCCTCCTATCTAATTCTTATATATTTATACAAAAGAGAAAAACTGTTGGGCTGCCCACAAATGACTCTTGATCTTCCCCAACGCTTCACCTCCCACACTTTTCTTTCATTAAGTGCTTATAGAGTTTAAAATATATTACAATAAAACAAACAAATAAAGAGCTTATGAGGAGGGCCTCGCTTGACTGTTTAAGAACTTCTTCCATGCTGAAGCTTCTGAGGCAATGTTTTCAAACTCATAAGGTTCTAAAAAATGAATATTGATTTCAAATTTAGCGGCCTGATTTCTTATTGCTTCGATCCTGGCTGAGCTTGGGCGAAGTTGATCCTCTAGCAACTGTACACTAACCGCGAAGTGAGCTACCTCATTTCTCAGGGTCTGCTCGTCTAGGACCTTGATGTGTTGAATCCTTTGTTCATCTTCCTGATATCTTCTTTGCAACATCTCCAAAAATAGGTTGTGGTCTGGAAAGGTTTCCATTCTCTCTTCAGCATCAACCTGACAAAGATTATAAGTAATCAAAAGTCTCCTACAGAACTCTGCACAAGCTCCCTTTGTCTTCTTTACAGCCTTCTTGAATTCTTCGGCTGTGTTTATGGAAAACTCCAATAAATCATAGTCTTGCCTCATTCCTTGTTGATCTTTTGCTGGTAGATCTACAGGGGTTTCCTCATTTGCTTCTAATCTGGCTAATCTTCCCATTAGGACTTCTAGAATGTCTTGTGATCTGTCCACAAAACATGAAGAAGTTTCTAAAATTTCTTCTAGCCTATTGTCTATTTGCACAACTCTACACATCTCTTCTTCTATGGATACTTATAGCTAGTGCATCTTGCTCCTTTGTGCTAAAACATGCTCCTTGAAAGGCTAAAGGTTAGCTTTTTGTTCTTTGGCTTCTTCTAGAGCTACTGTTAATGAAGTAACTTGTTCTTTAAGCTTTGTTGTCTGCACCTATGATTGCCTCTCTGACTCATCTAAGGCAGCCTTCTGTAACTCCAAATCCCCTATCTTACTGAGCAGTTGATCCTTTTCTGTATCAAGGCTTTCACATATCATTTTCAACTCCTCCTTTTCAGTCCTTAACCCCTGACATTCCTGTTGCAGTTTTTCTAGATTTTCTTGGGTTGCCTCACGAGATCTCTTTCCTACTTGGACGAATTGGAGCTCTGCTTTTGAAGACTTTATTTCATGTTGCATGTCTTCAAAATTTCTTTTCAATCTACTACTTTCCTCTCTCTCCCTTCTTAGGGTATCCTTTAGTTGAGTAGCATATTTCTTTGACTGTTCAAGATCAGTCATTATCCGATCCACATTGTCCTCAGAAGCATGGATCAATGCTGCTCCAGCTTTGATAGTGAATCTTGGATCCTTGTTTGTCCCATACACCACTGTTGTGTCATTTATCATTTTTCCTGACTGCCCCCCAGTCTCGACCTTCCTCTCGGTCCTCTTCACAACTCTCTTTGTTTCCTTGTCGTAAAAAATAGTGTTGAAGTCCAACACCTCTTCCCCTTTCTTCTGCTCAAAAGGGATTAGTCTTAGGGTAGGGACAACAACCTATCCTATTGTGCTACGCCTCAAGATATTGAACATTAGGATTACCCACATCTTGAACCTGAATTTCTATAGGATCGGAAGCTTATTGTTCTGTCAGTTTTAATCTTTCTGCTTCCTGCTTCCTAAGTTCCTCATCCATTTTCCTTTTCTTTTCTTCTTCTTCAATCCTGGCCGCTTCTTCTACCTTTCTAGCTGCCTCTTGTTCAGCTTTTCTCTTTTCTTCCTCCTCACCGTTAAGCCAGCTTTCGGCCTCCTATGTTAATCTCCTAGAATCTTCATCCCTTTTCCTAGCCTATTCTTCCTCTGCCCTCTTCTTTTCATCTTGTCCTTTCCCGCCTTTGGTAGTGATTTTCTTTTTAAATATTCTTCTTAAGGCACTTATGTTTTCAGCACTTCGGAAAATGGATTCATCTTTATCCCAGTGGCTTGTGTACTCAAAATGTACATTTGCCTCCTTGCAGTGCTCTGCCACTTTATTCCAGGAATCCTTCATGTGGAAATTTATTTCCCCAAAATGGAATTTCCCCAATTCTTCTACAAATTCATCGACGTTATTGACTCTTGTGAACTTATAGCTTCCCAACTTGAATGGTAAGGGAGGATAAGTTGCCTTTTTACGTTCAGATAAAAAACTCCCTATGCCATCTAAGAAGACTTGCCTAACTGCCTCTTTGTGTACCACATAGTCTGTGGCATATTTTGGTAGTAGTGAAGGTGCTCTAGAGCATCCATACATTCTGATATAAAGTCCATCCTCTATTAAGTAGTAATCCGCATATTCTTCAATAACCTGCAATGCTTCCTCTGACATGCAGTTGCATTCTTTTAAGAAAATTAATGTATATAATGGCATAGTGAAGTATTCACACACTTCTCTATAGTGACTGTGGTACTTATGTGCCCACAGTGGC
Source organism: Pseudotsuga menziesii (assembly GCA_001517045.1). Lineage (NCBI taxonomy): Eukaryota > Viridiplantae > Streptophyta > Pinopsida > Pinales > Pinaceae > Pseudotsuga > Pseudotsuga menziesii. Next base: position 59,930 of record LPNX011021654.1, on the reverse strand, counting down.
TTGTAGGCTGAGTAGACTGGTGTTCTCTCTCTGTCCCAGATACACCTCAGGTTTGGGAAAGGTTGGTTGTAGAGTATGCAATCAATAAGTATAGAGCTCATGTAGAACTCTCATTTTTTCTGGGACACCCCTCCTAATGCTGAAGCAATGTAGGCCGAGAGGTTGTTTGATACAATGTTCTCCCAGTTGAACACTGTCCCTTGGGTTGCAACATAGAACATGATAGGGACCCAACCCAACTTGAAACTTTTACCGTGGGCTCTCCCAAAAATCATGTTCAACATCAGGGCAATGAACCTATAAGGGGTCTTTAAAGTGGAAGTATCATATTCCCCTAATGGCCTAGTCCTGAAGCTCTTGCCAGGCACCAGCATTCTTTTCAGTGTCTTGACTAGGTCTAAATTAATTGTCTTTAGCCATTCTTCAGTCAAGTACACCTGGGCCTCCGGTAATTGGTAGGCTGGTGATACGTACCCAGGGCTATAAGCAGCATAACCCTGTTTGTCCACGTTGGCCAAAATTATGGTAGTTACATCTGCCCTGGGCAGAATCCATCCAATCACCTCTCAGCACGGGAAAAGCTCAGGTCTAGTAGCAACTCTCATCAAAGCAAATCTCTCTATATTTGCATATATAATTTCCTCCTCAAATCCTGTGTCAAGTACCTCTCGGTGTGTTATTAGTCTGGATATTTTCCCCCATTTATATTCAGGCTCCACACCCACTATGCATCTGGTGTCTTCGTAGGTGTATTCAACCTTGGTGACAATTTTAACATCGGGTTCCTCCTCTACTATAGGATCCTTCTTCTTTTGTTGTTTAGACATCTTGAATTCGGAAGGATTTCCCTATCATACACAAAGTCCTTTAGGTTTTGTTGAGCCATTCCTAAATAATATTAAAAAATGGAGACAAACTATATGAGCATTTTACCTCGTTAAGGCTAATCATAATTGCAACTATGAAAAATAAACAAACAATATTCAAATACCAAATGTTCCTGCACAAACCAATCTGCCAAAAGAGCTAAAACTAGCCGATGACTAAAATTTGCATAATTGACTCATAATATCATGGCCTTTCTACAATGAAGAAAATCCCCTTCCCCCGTCAAGGAAAAACAGTCTCAAATCACCCCCTCGATGCTATGAACTAAATCATCCCATTCCCAATCTCATCCTAGGCAGGGCATGACCTTAAAAATGCGACCCTAGTCCACAAGAACAGCGAGCAACCATACTGGGGAACCAAAACCTCGGCATCTCTGAAATAAACAAGAAAACGCCCTCCTCTTACAACTAACAGGGAACTAACCTCCCCAGACGGCCATACACAGACTGGGGGAAACTGGTGCAGACAGCGTAACACCTGTCTGCACCAGTTTCCCAAGCAGTCGAGTGCGGGTTGCAAAATCATAGTGGCTGTGAATTTAATCATCAAACAAACAAAAACCCCCCACCGGGTAGCCAAACCATCTACATAGATTATATATATGTGCTGAAAATGAAAAAATAGGTATCCACTAACCGTGGAGGCGGGAACTAATCAAGGGCGACAAACTTAGCTCGACCATTCAAATGGAAAGGTAGAACGGGCATAAAGGCCTACCTGGCAATGCATTGTGTGATTGGTAAGAAAAATCCGCAAACCTCCACGGTGGAGCCACCTAGGAACGAGGTACCGACAGCGAGTACGTGGTTTTGATCGAAATGATAAAGACAGCACGGGAAATTCGCAAAAACAACAATGAAAAATAATAAACCCCAAACCCCAATATATACGTCCCGGTAAACAAATAATCAGCGGGAAAAATAAGACCATCAGGCGGCAAAATGACTACGGGATCGACGATCCTATCAGCAGCATCTCCGCGATGTTGGATGATGAAACAACTATGAGGTCCGCAGTGGCATCGATAGGAGAAAACAATAAAACTTCACGTCGGAGTTCACTAGACCAAGGCTTTGGACCAATAGTTGGTTGAAGAGCCACAACAGTGCAAACCATAAAGACACCTAGCTCCGCAGACTAGTCAAAATTGGAGTCAAAATAAACATGAATTAGGCGAAAAATATTGGTAAAGCAGAAAACAAAAATCAAACCATATCGGAAGGATAGTGCTTTCTAGAGCCGCAACGGTGAAAGTTGAAAAGACTAAGGACTTGCGAATCAAAACGGCAGGATCGGAAAAGGTTAATACAACTGTCAGGGAACTTCGCAATGCATCATCTGCAAGGGCGGAAACTATAGAGACAACATGTTCCGACGGTATTCCAACAAGGCTATCGATTAAGAAAAAACAAATAAAGTGTGTCGGAGGTAAGTAACCTTGGATCGGACCTGATGCCTTGTTGCTTCTCTGCAACGGCAGGCACATAGTTAACTGCATTTTCGATTCATAGTCTCAAATGCTTCTGATGACAGGGCAAAAAATCAACGCAAGCCTTAAAACAACACTGGCATAAAAATATTCCTTGAACAAACATCAAGCAAAACCAAAGAGCTAAGCAAAAAATGAAATAAAAGGAGGGTCCCGAAATTTTTTGAATTTTGGGAAAATGTTGCAGCTGCAACACATCTATATCAGCTTGTCTTGTTATTGGATCAGAGACTCAGTGAAGGCATCAAGGGATGTAATTCACGAATTAGGTGTATTCAAACTTTTAAAGTGAAAAGTAGAGATAAACACTGAAAATTCTGAGCCACGTTTTCTCAGTATGGAGAGAACCAATTTCTCATCCTTATTCTTAATCCTTGATTGCTTTTATTTCATGAATAGTGATGTGAATTTAGTGAACAATAGTTGTATTGTGTCAAATTTACTAGGTTGTAGTGATATCGGCTCATTTTCTAGGATATGGCCTCTTAGCTCATCTTTTTTTCCAAACAAGGGTTCGATCTTATCCCATACTTCTTTCAGAGTATTGAGTCCATCAAGATGGAACAAAACAGCCCTAGAGATGTGGATGCACATCTAGCCAAAAGATTCATCAATCCTATCTTGATGCTTCAATTTTTCAATATACTACTAGGGTTTTACTACTCTACCCATGGCCATCCTATATAGACATTTGTTGCGTAAGGAAAACTGCATGTTTTTCCTCCAATCAAGGTAATTGAAGGGTGTAAGGTATATGGGAGAAAGAGTTGTTGAATTCTCCATTTCAAAACTATATTGATCAATAGTTATTGAATAAATATTTGAATGTACTTTCAAAAATACTGAAAAACACTTCAATTCACATTAATTTATCTCAAACACCCTTCACTTTGACATGTGCACTTTCTATTAGTACGTCACACCTAGATAGACTTCTCTTGATAAAATTCAGAGGGAGAAATGAAATTATTCCATGAATTATGTGGAAAATCAATGGCTTCCTGTGCATCAATAGAAGTTTCTGAGGTTCGAGGCAGACGTGGATGCCACTTTGATACCATGTTAAATTATATGAAGCAGATGACCATCAACCTGCATGAATTCAAATGGAAGAGAATGATGCAGAAGAGGGAGAAGAATTTAGCATAAACTATTCAATTAATCATGACAAAATAGCACACACATTGGAAAAAAATGGAATAATATGATTATTTTCATGAATCAGTAAATAATATGGAATACATTGGTTGTACATATAGGATAATTTGAATTCCTAAGATAGGATTTTGAATCTACGAACTTAGACTGTCTCCAAAGCTAAATTAGTGTGGGGAAATCACCATTGGAGCTCACTACTGCAACTCCAGATAACTAACTTAGTCTACAATCAGTTAATTGATGAGGGTGGGTGAGAAAAGGCCCCCACCCTCCCTTCAATCATGCAAACTAGCGCTAGGATAAATGATTGTGATCTAACTGATAGTAACTGGAGCATAATTGAACATGACTACTTACCTACAAAGGTCCACTGAAGGAGACTACTGGTGGTACTCAGAGTGGGTTCCTAAATCATAGGGATTGGTCCTTGGGGACCCTAAACTCTTGCAATCAGGTTCAGTAAGTCGAATATGTCCCCTAGGTGTGTCCCTCGTGCACTAGTGGAGTGAGGAATACCTCCTAAGCTAGGAAAATAAACAATTATACTATGTGGTTAGAGGAGGATTAATATTAATCCCAACACCATTGACCCTTAAACCCTTAAGCCCTAATCCTTAATCCATTAACCCATAAATCCATATTCCCTAATCACTTAAACCTTAATCCCTTAACACATAAGCCCTGATCATTTAACCATTAAGCTAAATATTCTCTAAGACCTAATCCATAAACCCATAAAGCCATAAGACATTAAACATTAAACCCATGAGACATAATTCCGAAGACATTATAAAATAAACTACATAACCCATAAGCCCCTAATCCATTAATCCATGAACATTAATACCTTAACCCCTAACTCTTAATCCTTAATCCCTAAACCAATAATCCATGATCATGTAACCCATAAGCCATGAATACCCTAACCCCTAATCCCTTTACCCTTAATCCCTTAATCCATAATCCCTATTCCATAATCCCTATTCCCTATTCCCTTAACACCTAATCCCATAACCCATAACCTTTAAGCCCTTAAATATTAACCCATTAACCAATAATCCCTAATCCATTAACCATTAAACTTCCTAGCCCCTAATCCCCAAATCCCTTATCCCTTATCCCTTGACCCTTATTCCCTTAAACCCTAATCCCTTAATCCCTAAAACCTGCACCCTTAATCCATAAATCCCCTAACCCCCAAATCTCATATCCCCTTAACCCCCAAGAATAAGTTAACTATTTAGTCAGCATAGGAATTAAATTGGAGGCCAAACTAGATGGAAAAAAGGAAGCTAAACAGGAGAAAAAATTGGAAGCTAAACATGATTAAAAGTGGATAAAAAGAGGATGTTAAAAAGGAAGTTAAAGTTGAAGCTAAAATAAGAGCTAAATAAGAAGTTAAACTTTAATTTTTATTCAATGCTAAAGTCAGTTCTAGTTAGCGCTGGCTGGGCATGGACGGCATAGCAAAGGACAATAATAGCGCTATGCCAATAAATAGCGCTAAACTTTTCAAAAAAGTAAAAAAAATAAATTAAAACAATCAGTGGAAGCAAAAAATGGATCTAATCACAAGGATTTTTTGTAGTGTGTAAATCTCCTTGGATGTGATCCATTGTACAAATGTAGATAGTTTAGATATGGCACATTGCAGATCATCGAGAACTTAGTGGTTCACACACCCATGAACACACAACTAATAATGACACTACAAAGTAGACACAAACATTTAATTTCATTTTAACTATGTGGTAAAAGTTATCAATAAAATAATGGCATTATATGTACCCTTAGAAGGTTGAGATGGCCATGTGATTTCAAACTCGACAATTGTTATCCTACAGTGAAGCAACATCGTAGAGTAGACCCATAAATAGAAGGCACCTTCACACCCAATATAACTTCCTTTGTCAAATTAAGATCATATTTCTTGAAATTCCATGGGACATCGACTTTTTTAAATGAAAAATAGGGGCCAATATCTCCTCTATTTTCTTGTCTTGGCCAATGCTTCATTTTCGTATTTTAAAAAATAAGATATTTCCTCACAACTAACTTGTCACTTTTTTTTGGGATGATATGTGACACCACAAAGAACATGAAACGTTTTTAAATATATGCATGGGATCTAGTAAGTGGACAATCTTAAGATTCTCCCAATATGGGATCTCATAAAATATCGATTTCCTTTTCATCCCTTAAGAAATTTTCTCAACGTAGGTGTCGAAGAATTCATAATCATCGAACATAGGTTCTCCAATTGAATCAAACATCTATGTAATTTCCTTCTCCTTCTCTTTGTGATATGCCCAAAGCCAAAGAGTTGCTGTCATTATTTCAGGCATTTCGGTTCTCTATGGTTTTCCATTGAAATAAAATGTTGCTCCTCTATAAGGGTGGTTTTTTGGGAGAAATACCGTAGAGAAGTCATACACTATATTTTGTAGGTATTTGAAGGTCCACAACATTTACATCCATGATAACCTTTTGTTACAATACCTGCGATGTTATAGTATATAGAGCACGTTGCGCGTTAGTGTTGAAGATCAAGACAATTGCACCAAATTAAATATGCCAAAAAATATTGCTTTGAACATAAACACATCAAACAGCATATTTACTTAAGAAAAATGCTAACCCCAGATAATCATGTGTGGTGTATGCACATATTCCATACAATGTAAAACTCCTCTCTGATGGGATGGGTGTCAATACATCATATACTTGTATCCCTTCCCATAATTCCTTCAATTCATCGATCAATGATTGTAGGTAAACCTCCATATTCTTCACTTGTATTCTACCAGTAACTATAAGAGCCAACATAATATCTTCATTCTTCATGAACAACCACAAGGGGGTATTTTTATTGCTCACTACTACAATCCAAACAATATAGCTTGTGTTTGGTTGGGAATATGGGTTGACGGTATCAATGGTTATGCTAAATTGGAGGCTGTGTACTCCATCCTTGAATTTATCGCGCCGTGTATCCTATATATGCTTCATGGCTTTTGAATATGTTGGGATTTTCATAACTCCTTCCTCACTTTGGTGTGATGCATGCCATCCCTGCATCATAGATAATTCCTTGCAATGAAAGAGCCTTTCAATCCTTTGGATTATAGGCATGTGCCTCAATATATTATGAGTAAGACCATGTCCTTTAGTCTTTTTTTTCGATTCTTGGTACCTCTCATGCCCACATTTTGGACATATACATTGTCTGCATATTCACACACACACACACACACACATATATATATATAACAATCATTGGGACATGCATGATATGATATGTAATAAACACCCAACATTTTCAACATTTGCTTTTCCTCTTTATAGTTTTCGGCCAAGACATTTTCATTCGGAAGTACCTTATATTTGAATACCTAGCATTTAGTGGAAAATATAAATGTACCATGCCATTTAACATTCATAAATAAAAAATTTCAATGTTGATTGTGTGACAAGATTCCTTAAAATATAAGATAGTTGATGGTCAATTACCTCAAAATTGCTGAGAAACACACATCTAAAATGCCATACATTGGTTTCATGTTATATAGTAACATTGTTTTCCCTAATTATGTATACTTTGACTGGTCAGGTCCAAAGAGAAGGGTTGTGAAATCCTATTTAAGGCTTTCAAAGGAGGATTCAATGATATGAGTACCACACACTAGCTCATTGTCCTAGAATGTATGTTTTTTCCTTGCATCCATGGAAATAACCTGTCATAATAAAGCATCTATAAAAACCTCTACTTCATTTCCTCCATTTCCAACATGTGAAGAACTACTATTACGAGAGGAATTCATAATTTGTGAGTATGGACACAGTGTAAATTGAATAGGTGGTTGATTAAACCATGCCTGGTATGCTTCCTCTCCAATTTGCACTCTTTTTTCAGACTTCTCTTGATATGACATTGTATTTGGGTGCAACGGAAGATGGTAGGCAGGCCACTCATCATCAAAATCCTGATTTCAAAAATATTGAACATTGCATCGATGATGTTAGTAAGCACAATGCAATTGGTTTGATATAGAATTATACAAAAGAATTATTACAGAAGCATGAGAATAAATTCCAATAGAAAATGTTAAGATGAAAAAAATTTATAAAGAAAACGTTTAGATTGAGCGATAAATTAACATCAATCCCATATTAAATTTAAAATTTTAAAATTGAGCAACACATTTTTAACTTGACCTTATGTAAGGATGAACTTAACAATACACCCATTAACCTTCTATTCTACACACCATGGGAAAATTGATCAATACAATAACATGAATCCCATAGAAAATTAACAAATACAATTAATCAAATAAGAGCGATGTATCTGAGGCTAGAAGCATAGGCATTGCAATTTAGTACATGTGTGAGATTTCAGCTTAACAATTACACACGTGAACAGTGTGATATGATACATCCTTGATTGTATAATAAAGAAAGCAATTTATAAAAACAAAGTTTCAAAATTGAGTAATACATTAACATGAATCCCATTAAAAATTAATTAATACAATTAATCAAAGAAGAGCATTGTATCCTGAGCTAGCAGTACAGGTAGTGCAATCCATGACTATGTGTGAGATATTTTGGCATGACAATTACACATGTTCTAATGGTGTGATCAAACATCCTTGAGTATATGATGACTCACATGAGGATTTTAGGTAAAGTACCCTATTTGTTTCCATAAAAACAACAATTTATAAATTAAATTAACAATTTATAAAACATAATTTCAAATTGAGCAATACATTAACATGAATCCTACTGAAAATTACCAAATACAATTAATCAATGTTTTTTGGTCTTACGCCCCAAGGGGACATATAAGGGTAATCCCAATGTAAGACGTCTCTAACGAGCGATTTGTGTCCTACAAAAGTTAAAGTTTATTAACAACTCGTTACCAAGATACAAACTATGCATTACAAGTACAACAACAAATCTGGATGCTTTCCTTTTCATAAAGAACTCCTAATCATTGAAGTGTTCCTCAAATGAATGATTTGTAGAAAATAAAGATCACTTAGAACTATTTATGAACCCTACAATGTTTCCATGAGTGTGTGGATGACCATCTATACATAATAGGTTTTTCTTGTTAAAGTTTCCATAAATATAATCATTCATGCATATACTATAAATAGAAATGTTATGCTTGTATTTAACAATATTCAAGTGATATGAATGATAATATATAGAACCGCAAAATGGCATAAGTGATATTGATTGTTTGGGAGGAATGAGTACATATGAAAGTATAAACAAACCAAGATTTGCAACATTTATATTATACTTGGCAATCATAAAACGATTGCAACAAAATGAGAATTCATTTCAAACATCAGGCACAGGTAGAGAAGACAACCAGGTTCCATACAAAGCACGCTTGTAAGAAGTTTGATATTTACTTTACAAATTCACAGAAAGGAGGGAAAAAATGCTACCCTACAACAATTAGACGGACCTTGGTGTGTACTTGTAAAGTTTTTCTCTCACCTCATGCAACTTTTTGCATATTTTAGAATAGATGTGTTGGGTGGCATTCATATCATACTTTGTATCACTAGAAATTTCAGTTGACTGAACATAAGCAGAGGGGTTTGTCAATTTAATATGAGACATAGTTGTTTTAGTTTCCAACTTTTTCAAAAATGAGCATAGGGAAGGTGACTTTTCTATATCACCTATTGGATTTTTATTGCAGTAGGGTTTATTAGCCCATTAACATTTTGTAATGTATTATTCGTTTAATGGGTGAGTGTGACGGTTTTCCTTCAACCCTTGAAATTTTGAGCAACCACAAACTATTGGGGTGTCATAAAAGAGTTCTAGATCAAGATAAATTACCGTCGATGAACCAGGATTGCGGCTTGAATATGGCATGTTACAATTGGCAGGGTAAAACATCTTTCCATTTTCATCTATGAATTGCTTGCGATATCTTGATCTTGATAAGAGCTTATGATGTTTTGAAACTGGTGAAATATCTTGTGCATCCAAAGTCAAACCTGAATTGGGATGCTGCAATAAATAATAATTGATATTCAAATTTACATGTATAAGTAACATAAATTCAAATAAATAGTCAACATATAAACAAAACCTGAACTTACTGGAGATGGAAAGGGGAGAACTCCTCAAAAATTGAACAAGATGGAATGAGATGGAATATGAAGAATTGTCCATTTGATACTAAAACCTTTTTTCCCTGAATTTGAGTCAAATCAGCAATCAATATATGTCTCTACATTCCTAAAATATTTTTAAGAAGTTCTATATCACAATCTAACTTCCAATATAGTTTGGAAACCATTTTGAAAGAATAAGGTGAGGCTAAGAAGCATATGTACACTATGAAATATTGTAATTGGTGTGGTTTAATATTAAAATAATATTTGATATGAATATATAATTTTAAGTTGACACATAAAACCACGTGATTTTCAAATTAAACCGTTGTGCCTAATCACATATACACGCACCTATGCATTCAAATGTCATTAACACATCAATCCGTAATAACAATAAACACACCATATATGAACATCTGCAAAAGTCATTGCAGTAGATAATATCCTCTACATTTGATAACAGATATTTATCAATGAATTTTACGACATAATCCATGCTGGTGCGTTGGCTAAACATATGTGCATCGGTGCATCCAAGTTATACACACACCATAGAATGAGGTTTTTTTTAATTTTTCTATTTCATGTTGTTAGTGATGTGTTGAAATTCAAAGAGATGGTGTGTTTCATCTATATTTGCACTAGTGCGGCTGAACTACAAGTTCACCAATGCCAAAAATCAAAATAACAAAAATCACACAAGCTATTTTTCCCTAAACTCAAAAAAGGGAGGAAAAGTTAAGTTCAAAAACTAATTCTAAATGGTGTTTAAAAGAAAAAATCCCAAAACATTAATTCATTCTTTTGCCAAAAATTATAGGGAAGTGTTTTGGAAGAGAGACTTACGTGGAAGAAGTTTGTAGAAACTGGATTATTCTAGGGATCAAAATTTGTTAGGTATGGTGAATCAAATAAAACCCTGCATAGTAGAAATTTCAAGTATGTAAGTATTACTATTGAGCTTATTAACTTATTTAGATTTCAATTAGATTTAGAAAAAAAACTTCATAGTTACCTTCAATGTTGCAACCCTTATTTTCTCACAGCTTCTTTTTATTTTATGTGGATGCTGAATTTTACATTAGGGTTTAAATCCCTCTATTGTTACACAATTATGATTTTTCCTTTTAGGATTTTAAATTTGATGAGTTTATGATTATATATAGAAATCATAGGGTGATATGGGGCCACTTTTTGGGTCGAATCCATAACCATTACAGCCCTGCCAATTTTTGGTTTGTTTTTTCAATTAAAAAACACATGCATCAATATCGATGTGTTTTTATTACAAGAATGCATCAGTGCATTCAAAGTAATATCGCACTGGAATTGATATGCGTCACATCACATTTTATTTTCTAAAAACTCAAAATTCATTTATCGGTTCTCGGTGCCACAATATCGCATTAACACGCTGATGATTTTAGAAGCACATCTTTTTTATTTTCCTAAAAATATAACTAATAGTTTTTTTCCATTTTTGGTGCTCATGTGTTAATATAACACATTGGGGTGTTTTATGTATTTAAGCACACTGATAGAAGTCTTGTTTTCTATTTTGAAGTTTTGTAACTTATTTGTATAATATATTGATAACTTCTATATTTAAAGGTCTAGGTTGTGTTATTGATAGAAAATGCATGGTATGATTTCAATCAACAACAACTTTAGTCAACGTGAGGGGAGCACATCCATAATTACGAAGAAGGAAAGTGCTTTTTAATTTATGTATTTAAATTAATTTGTTTGAATTATTTGTAAAGTTAACTAATATGTATTGGTTAATATGTGACATGAAAAGCCAGAAAATGAGGAAGCTTGATTATATTCTTACCATTCTAAGTCCATAAGAGCGTAAAATGTCGATGGAAAAGTTGCATAGGGATGAATCAGGTGAAAAAAAAAAGTCAATATGAATTATTTCTTCAAAGTTGAGTAAAAATGTACTCAACAATAGACATTATTGTGTTTAAAATAATCTAATTCACATATGTTGAATGTTATGCAGGGGCTGATAGCAACAAAAGTCAATGTCGTCATAATTTTTTTTTATGGAAGATGCAAATAATTATCAATTGCTCCTTAACTCATCTGGGGTGGTGTTGGAAGTTAATATAAGGGGGAAATACTTTTATAATACTATGAGGGATATAGTGGAAATAACATGCATACATACTTTTCAATTATTGTTATAGAAATTAATCAAATGTTTCAAAGAATCAAGTCATATGTAAACTGCAAGAGGCATTTTTAGAGCAATGGCCAATGAGACCTATTAGACTAGCAATAATAAAAACATACAACAACAAAAATGAATCATTCAAAAATTAATATTCCTAAATTGCATGTTTAGGTAGAATATGTATCTATAACTACTACAAAGTGTCAATCCTTTAATAATTTTAATTATGCTATATTTATTTTTCATATCAAGAGAAAAATAGTTTAATGTCATTTTATATTTACAAGAAGATTATGAAAATCCCAAAGGATGAATGAGGTCATAAGCGAAATGTGCAAGTAGGAATGTCCAAAAAAGTGTACAAGGAGATGGTCAAGGAAATGGACATAATTGCATCGTGGGAGGAGCAATCTCAACAGGAACGTGCTTCAAGTGTATGGAATAATTGATTTTTTGGATTATGTACATCTCATTAATTATTATTTTTTAATTCCTTTGTTAGTAGTGGTTGTGATGGATCCCAGTCAACACACAAGACATGACGACAAGGAAAATATGGGGTTGATAGCAAAGTTTGTGAGTATTTGTGATTTTCTTATAACAAATTAAGATTTTGTAGTGGTTGTGATATATATATATATATATATATATATATATATATATATATATATATATATATATGTTCATTGTCCATCTATGGATGTCTTGAAATTGGTGTTAACATACAAAGTGGATCCATCATAAGAATTTATTGACATTAGGTTAAGAAAGGGTTGTGAGTATATGTTGGAATATCAAAAAATAATTGTGGATAAATTGTAAGTATCTATGTTGTTTTACTTCTCTAGTTTTATAATTAATAAAACCACAAAAATCCTTTATATTAAATCTATGATTTGTGATGGGGTTTAAAACTTGTAGGAAGCAAAGTATGGAGTGCAACCAACAAAATACATGTTGATAAAAGGCATGAGATTTGGTTTTGAAAGAATGAGTATCATTCATGACTCAATTCTTTCTATTGTATGTTACTTTTCAATTTACATTCATGTATATTATCTATTTTATTTTTCGATATTTTCAGCAATGTAGATACACTCAATACACTTTAATTTTATGTTTGTAGATGGAAGTTGAAGAAGAGGAAAACAATAGATTCAATCAACAAAATCTTTGTCCAAATAACCTAACTGATGCAAGTGGCTCAAGCACTGATAACAATTCCAACGAAGAATGATGATCGATATTTATTTTTGATATTATTGCAAGCTGGTGTATATTTTGAAATAATTATATGTGAAAATAAGATGTTTTGTATAATAATGTATTGGACATAGTGTCTGAATTGAAATACAATTGGTTACCAATAAGTGTAAAATTACATGCATGTTGACATTTTTATTATTGTTTTCATATTTTGTATGACAAATGCACTCTTATTGATATATAATAAATTTTTTTTATTATATTGCATTCTCCACTATTATTGTCAAATTTTACATGTGAAATGGTACATTAGTAATTAAATGTATGGATGATTAAATATTACAATAGTTTCTTGCATATATGATATAAGAAAGTAATCCAAACAAATGCAATTATTAAAATTTAAAGGAATAGTACTATCAACAAATATTTCAATTTCTGATGAATAATGGAATTAAAAAAATAAAAATATAATATAGATATATGATTACAATGTCCGTAGCCATTGTTCAAATAATCATATACTGTGCTTTTAGTAAATGATGTCGTACTGGTGCATTTATCCAAACTATATGCACCAAGTTGCATCTATGTAAATGACATTCCCGACACGCCAATGTAAATTAAACACACCATTAATTTTAAAAAATAAAAAATTTCTATGTCTCAGTTGCATTCACCATTGTGTTTTTGTTTGTTAATCGCAGCGATGCTTTTTAATTGCTTATATGCATCAGGATTTATTAGACCTTATACACTCCGATGCTTTTTGTGTTTAATCCCACTAATGTGTTTAAGGTGTTTAAATGCACCAGCTTATTTTAATAGTGTGTAAGCACTGATGCTTATTACAATGAAATGCACTGGGGTTCTATTATAAATAAACTACGTGTTAAAGTATAAAAATATTTAAAATTTTCCTATGTGTATGATGTAAAATATCACATCAGTTCCTTTCGACTGTATGTAAGCATTGGTGTGTATAATTTATATGTAAGCATCGATGCTACATTTAAATTTGGTTCTCTTTGATGCTTGATCTGTTTGAGTGCATCGGTGCAAATATTTAATACCATACATCACCATTGTGTTTTGTGCATTGGTGCACATGTTTTCAATAAAACGCATAGATTAAAATCATCCGCAAAAACCTCCAATCGCCAAGTTTTTTTAACATTTTTTATCAATCTTATAACACTAAAAACCTTGTTATAACATGTGCTACAAGCTCTTTTCCTTGTAATGTGTTTTTCATCACATCCTTCTTCTAAATTATTTGCACACTACGACAAAACATAGTCTTTCCATTAATTCAATTCGTGTTAAAAAGAGCTTATAAACTTTTATTCATTAAATAGGTTTCCTACAAGGCAATATGATCACATTTGGATGAGACACTTTGAGAGATTTGTCATGATGGAAAAGGTATTATTAAGATAAATTTGGATTTTCAATAGAATATCGTTAATGTGATTCATTTCTACATTTTCATATACATGTAACTAACTAGAGGGAAATCAAAAGGGTAATATAATAGGTGTACAAAAATCCATTTTGTTGAGGGAATGTTTTCTTCCCTATGATTTGTTTTGCGAGATCATATGAAATATTTGACACCAAAAAGTAAGATTGAGATGCCAACCACCTAGAATAATATCCTTGACTCTATATTTGTAACTTAATAACGTATTAAAAGAAGTGATTGAATCTCAATAATTTCAAATTCGTTTTTAAAATATACATATACAAACTTAAGCATGTAATTGGAACACGAAAAAAAAAGAACGTTAATGAATTACCTTGTAAAACGTTTTCCTTAGACAATTCCTTTAATGTGAGTGAAATTTCACGAGCCCAAGATTTTAAAGAATGCAAAAAAACATAAAGTGATTGTTTTAAGAATAAATGCATCCATGAAACAAACCTTACAACTATATTCAAACACTTTAAATAAATAAAACAATCATGGTATGAGATGAAAATTATATTGTAAACAAGATCCACGTGGTGGTAATGTCCCCAACATTGCTACATGCTTTTGCTAGAAGGAAAAATGTTTTGGGAAGAGTAAGAAAGAACACTCCAAGAGCATTTTGGAAGAGCATTTTTTCTATTCAACACTTCTAAACATCTTAAAATTACTATATGCCATAACATAATAACATAAAACTGTGAAAGCAAGGAGAAAAAATTATGTCATTGAACATTGGCAAATATGCATCAACTGTGGCGATATGACACTATTTGCAAAAAAGCATACAAGTGTAGAATTGCAGAAGCAAATAATTTGTTATCCATGATAGTAATCAACAACAACATATAAATAAATAGAAAAAAAAACATTGTCTCAACAACAACATATAATTAAATAGAAAAAATATTGTCTCTTATCATTAGAATAGAGACATTGTAAAGCTTGTGTTATTAAAAACATAATTCAATTTCATTAGAAATGTTATATATTTCAAACTTTTGTGCTAACATATATGAAAAACCAAGAACCATGTGACTAGATACACCAACTTGATACAAGGTTAAATATCAAACTAATTTAACTTGGCTAATAATTTATGTGTTATTGCAGCTTGACTATGGACTTTGTTTATTGGCTCTTTACTTTTATTTCCATTTCAGTTATTTCAATAATTGCATAGTTCCATTTCATGGATTGGAACACTGCAAAGGTTTTAATTTAACTGCTTATGGAAGCACCTGGTTTAAGTAGATACAAAGTAGTTTTAAACTTTATCTGCAAATTAATATTTTAAAGCATGGCTTCTAATTAAGTAAACCTTCCCTGTCTTTTAACCTTTCTCAATTAATAACCATAAGCATCTTATTGTAAAATTAGAACATAATAACAGCTATTGGAAAAAAAAAGAGTATTGTAGTCTAAACTATATGTGACAATGGCATCACCATCCTTCACATTAGTGATGCAACAATCAAGGCTGGTCCTTTTGCAACAACTTGTGATGCAACAATCAAGGCTGGCCCTTTTGCAACAACCTAGAAGATGAAGATGACGTTAATAAATTTTTATTTCTAGGAAACTTCAGGAGAAGGTACAATAACTGTGATTTTCCGAGTTACTGTGGAATTAGCAATTCTTTGCATGAAGCTACTTTGCTGGAAATGACCTTGGATCATGCCTGGTTTTCCTCTTCTGGATTTGGTTGCTCGATGAAAACAACCCTACATTGTTCAACACGATTACTTGTAGGCAAAAAATAACACTCAAAAAGGGGACGAGTAAGACAATAGAGTTAGAGAGATGGAGACAACATACACAAAGATATTCTCATTGACACAACCCACATAGATCAAGAGGTACCTGAAGGAAGAGGACCTGGTAAATGATTGGACGAGTTGGTTATTTCTTTACAAGTTCATTCTTTCTCACTATATCAATCACCATTGCATTTGCATTTTGCACAAGGTTTTCAAAGATTAGTACAACAATAATTGTATTTGCTTTATCATGGTACTTGCAGACACCTACTATAACATCGCCATAGCCACACTCTTTAACCATTCATATATGTAAGTATACAAATAACATGTTCTTATCCTATTATGTATATAACAACTAAACCACTTTATATATATATATATATATATATATATATATATATATAACTATTTGTATACTTAGATAATTCTTTCTATATATAAAAAGAGGATTGACCCACTAACATGACATATTCCATTCTTTGAGACAGGTAATTCACATTAGAGTTATATACTGTGGATGAACTAATCAAGGGACAGTTTCTCTTGATAAGAAAACCAACCCTAATCCTTTCCCATTTTGGAAGTAATTTATTTAGTTTTGGATTGCAGTTAGATAGAAGGGTCTTCACCGAGTGGAAAATGGAAAGGAGAATCGATCTGAACATCTCCTTTGATTGTTGATTACGCTGTTGTATAAGACCAATGTTAAATGGTTGCTTTCAAAAGAGTATGATAAAAGACAACTAAAATGCCCAATATGAATGAATTCTGGCAAATATGTGATAAAAATTAGTCAAAATTCTTTCTCCAAAGTGCTATTTTTCTAATTTCATAATTTCAACAATTATTACGTTTATTCTACACTAAATATCCAATTTTGAAACTACTCAGATCATTGAAATTGCGAATTAAACAACCTAAATTATAATTACTACTCTGCATTCAAATGGGTTCCTCAGTCTTTGCATTGTTAGCAAAGAAAGGATATGTCCTTTGTAAACCTCACTCCAATCATTACAAATGAATTGGAGTCTTGTATTCTTGTATAATAACGATGTTCTGCGTTGGCATAAGAGTTGAGGAAGAACCACGTTCAATGTTACGTTATAATTAGCATACCTCTAAAGTGGGGAAATGAAACGTCCAGAAAGAACTATGTGTTGTAAAATGAGAAAAAGTTGTATGTAGGTAGAAAATATAATTTTATATGTTTGAAATCAAGCTTAGCTAATGAGAAGTCATGATTAAATGATTAAACTTCAGTGAAAACATATTTATTTTAGGAGAAGGTATATCTTATAAAAAAACAACTATCTGTTATAACGATTGAGATACTCCTATGAATAAAGGATATAGAAGAGAAGAGTTGTTCATAGAGGCCATTCATAAAAGCATATGTATGCCTGACTCTCATAGGGAGGGGTATAATAACTATGCCTAGTGATATATTTGATGGAATAGTTTCCTTTCTAAGTTTCTCCAAATCTTGTCATATACATTACCTCCTTTGTAGATTTGCTTTATTGTATTTGATGGAATAGTTTCCTTTCTAAGTTTTTCCAAATCTTGTCATATACATTACCTCCTGTGTAGATTTTCTTTATTGTATAAAATTTCACAATATTTGGTGTAGAAATACTTCACTCCATCCACCTTAAGGAAATATTTCTCAATGCACATACATGAATGACCTAAGAGTCCACAAAGGTGCCAACTTTGAGTGGTATCCATTCCACCAAAATTTCCCATAACATGCACCTGGCCTCATCCCTTCAAAACTCATTACATGCAGGTGGGACAAACCACAGTTAGAATGGACCCGGAGTTGATAGCTTAAGTCTCTATCAACCTCACCAATGAACCAGGGTAGCTACTCCACTAAAATCCTTCAAAAACTACAACTAGACCCATCCCTTTAATACATGTTCCCTGCAGGCGGGGCAGAGCACAGCTAGAGTGGAACCACAGTGAACAGCTTTACTCTTTTCAACCTTACTAATAAACCAAAGCCACGTTGGCTAGAGGAATATTCTTTGGAAAATGGTTGTATTTGATTTCAACAAATTTACAAGATAATGAACAATAATTAAACTATCAAATGATTTTAGCCTTGCAGACAAATCTAATCATATTGCTTCTGACATTGCTGCAATGCTACCTAAAATATGAGCAGCTTGATGAATTCAACCAAAAGAAAAGGTCCAAAGAAAAAAAAACTCAACGATCACTATTCCTCGCAGAAAATTTTCAAGTACATCAAATTTTCTAAAATGTTTTTCTCCACACCATCAAAAAACAGTGATGCCATATTGAGATAGATATTTCAACATAAACCAAGACTAGATTCTTAAACTGCATTGTTCGATAACACTTCCACGGTAAAAGATGAGGTAATATGTTTAATTAGTCCATGTAGCCCTATACTAAATCCAATGAGTTGAAACTTGAAACCCATACAGGTAGGACCTGCCCTCTTCTCAAGGCACATAGGTGAAGTAATGATTTTTTTTACTGTTTTCCCTTCTCCAAGAGAGGCCGATTTTCCACATGCCCCATGTCACTAGGATAGTGCCCTTGCCACACGCATAGCTGGTGCTGAGCTGATCCTAGTTCAAGGAGAGAACATGGACACCTAACGACTATAGAGTTATGTTTGAGACCTTACTAGCTCAAAATCTCCAGAAAAGAAAAACAGAAAATTAGAAAGATATTCGATTGAACTTATCACAGCTCCTAATGGACAGTATAATTGCAGGTTGAAACCTCTAGATCCATCAAATTCCATCCCCTTTTCTTTTGAATAACTCTGTTGACTGAACTAGAAATCAGCTATGGCACTAGAGTCCACTAAAGCATATTAGTCTACACGCAACATTACATTCATAAACCCATATATCTTGGCTGTGACAGTCGATGACATTTACTAACCTGATAGACTGTACACAATGGGAATTATTTATTTTTTAAATATCGGAAAAAATGCATTTACTAACCATATACTATAGTAAGTATTGGGACCATGTTGAGCTGGCATTTTCAAGGACTGACCTGAATGAGGATACATAGTTCTTATTGTATTAATCCATTCAGGTAATTGCATTGAGGTTATGATATTCTGAGACCGTAACATAGGAGAGGAGAAGGAGACTATTAATGTGGAACGAAATACCAACATCGAATATGCTATTGCAATTGCAGTGAGATAGTATTGTATACAACACATAGATCACAACATCAAGGAAAAAAGAGCCCATGAGACTAAGAATGAACCGAGACATGAGACTGAAACCACCATAGTACCAGAATGAGGGGAATCAAACTTGCACCCCAAGGCCAAAATATCAAAATACTTAATGCTGGTAATACCTTGTAAACCACCTGTGTCTCACAACTGCTCTGTGAATGGGAATATCCTTGAACATAAATAAATTTAGAAGTTCGGATAGTGGAAGCTTATTCTCCTTTTGATTATTGGGCTAATAATAACATAAAAAAAAAATACAATTTTCATTGCTCGAAGATTATTTACTGAAATAGAGTACTAAAAAGGACAGACAAACCTACAAGTAAGTCCGGTAAGAAGTTCATAAGATGGGGAACATCTTCCAGAACAAATCCGTCATCTCCTAGATGAATTTTGAGCTGCGATTCCACAAATCCAGTATGGTTTTCATTTAAAATTCTGAAATCCATCTTCCTCCTCTTGTGCAATAGAGAAGAGTTTCTCTCACCCGACAGAAATTTCGGTGTCAATTGGTTGCATAGCACTACTGCGATGAGTTCTGGTAACCAAGAAACTAGGTCACAGTTTCAAAATCAAAGAGTAGTTTAGATTTCTATTCATGCAACTATACGATTCCACATAGGAGATTACATTAAACAGAAATCAATTCTTGGCTAATGGGGAATGGAATGGAATGGTCTATGTTTAATCAAGAACATTTGCTAAACTCAGCTAACATATGGGCAATCTACTCATATTTGTATATTCATGTACATTCATTGAAACAGTAACTAATCGACGCCATAAAAAAGGGTTGAAAATACTAATGGTGCTTAGCCTAGGTAGTGCTTACATGAGGTAGGCAGGCCGATGATAACGTTAGATCCATATTGGGAAACAAAGATGCAAAATTGATTAGTCCCACATCGTTCAGGAGACTTCCGTTCAAGGGTTTCCCTTGCTGATCTTTGGGAAGCAAGTTTGAGAGGATACTCATGTTTATACAGTCATGGAGAGTGTGGAACAAAAGAAATGTAGTGTTATTATATTGCTGAGGACGATAACTTTCAGGGGCATACAAAAAAACTTCCTTGATTAAATCCAGTGCATACAACAGTGCAAAATGGAACTTAACAAAACCCTTTACATCCCAATTTCCAACAACTGATATTAGTAGGTGTACATCGTAACTACTCCTAGAATTGTGTACATATCCATTATGTCGAATTCATCACCTTCAATCCCAGCTTGATGAATGAGCCTCGAGATTGTCTAAGTGGCTCATCTCCCATTGCTGGTAGAAGTGTACATTTGGACTAACATACATACAATTGCATAAAAATCTGCTTGCGAGCACCGGCTGTCTCGTCTTGGGGCACAACACCCCATGCAAATGTTATGTGCACGGGACCAATGAGCAGACAAAAAAAATAGTTTTACAAAAAAAATAATACAACTAAAAATCAAACCATTGAAACACTTTAGAAAACACAAAAAAATCTCATTTCAACCCATGAACTAATCCTCCTTCCCTGTAACTGCCCACCATATTTTCATCCACGCAGGGTAGGATGTCAGAAACAAAATGATCATTTTATGCTTACGCAAGCTCATCGTCGGGTCTTGGGGCACAAAGTCCCATGCCTACATCACCTATATAAACCAATAGGAAGTAAGATAAATCAAAATTTAAATAATTACCCAAAAAAATTGATACAAACTATAGCAAATATTATATGTTTTTGTTAAATTTACTACAAATTAGTCCAAATAATACCCGTGACCGATTCATATATATCCCCTTATCGGGGACATAATAAAAAGTATGGTTATGGATTCATGAACTTGAAAATTCTCTTGTTCTATCTCATGTATATTAGAACTCATTTTTTTGTCCTCTAATATCAATGGGTTCATAACACATTTTTCTCAGTCAAAGGTCCCTCTATCATTTGGAATGGATTTCTCCACACTCTCTCATGGCTGGGGAGGCATATGGGCTAGCAGGTTGGAAATGGAAGGGACATTCACATGGGATCTAATCTTATCATTGGATAAATCTCTTCTCCATATCTTCCACATGATCTGGTAGTTTATCTACAGGATTACGGTATCTTGATGCTTCAACATGCTTGAAACCCATCTATTGACTCTTCATCTTACCGGTTATGCTCAAAGGACCTGGACTTGGGGGGTTCTTGGGCTCATACCTAGAACGATTATGTGGCTGGACTAAAATATGGGGGTATCAGGATAACGGCCTCAGCTGATAAGCTTCTGTTGATATATAACAAGGAGGGGAAAGTGACTGCTGCACTGGCGTACGAGCTTATCGTAAATTTGTTGTTAGCTCTGGTGAAGGATAAAATTGCAGTTCTCCTTTGGAAATGTAAAATTTCGTGGAAGACCAAGTGTTTCATTTGGATGTTAATCAACTATAAAATATTAACCTAGGACAACCTTTCAAAAATAGGATGTATAGGTCCTAGCAGATGTGGGCTCTGTGGGTCTGGTGATGACTCGATTCAACATGTTTTTGTGGAATGCAATTTCATTATATCAGTTTTTTCCAGGATTTGTAATTTCTACAATTGTGATCCACCTATGAATGGATGCACACTAAGGGACATCTTGGAGCAGTGGTTCTTAAAACATACGATACATGTTGTTCATTGCTATGTGCCGTTATTTGTGTATTGGTGTATATGGTTATGCAAGAACAAGAGTATTTTTTAAGACAAGCCGGCCATGATCCTTGATAAGCTACATCAAATTGATTTCTTTTTGCACTACTATCCAATTCTAGGTATAAAGACAAAGTCCAGAAATATTGGAATTGAAGAGTCGAAGGGTAGGGTGGGGATCTTTATTGCCATCAGTAGTACTCATATGCTCTCTTTCAAGCTTGGTTGTGGGCCTTCCACAAATACTAGAGTAGAGCTTATGGCGTTTTGGACTCTCCTAGTGGAGGCAAAGAAGATGGGTCTTCCATTAAAGAAAATTTATGGTGACTCCTTGGTGGCCATAAACTTAGCCATTGGTAAATCAAACTTATCCTCTATTGATATTAATCATTGGTGTGATAATATCAGAAATATGATCCCATCTTCATCAGACATGGACATTAGTCATGTCTACCAGGAGCACAACTAGAGAGCGGATTGCTTATACAAAGATGCATTGCTTTTATCACTCGGTCATTGTGTTTTTCCTTAATATTATGATGACACTATGTGTATGAGTGGTTCTACTCAGCTCTTTTGAGAGATTGTGCCGTATTTTTAGACTCCACCTTATTTTTGGCATTGAACTATATTTGGCATTGAATTTATACCTTTTTCGATCTTTGTAGTTTGACAGGTGACATCTATGGATCAGCATATCCGGTCTCTTCTTGTGCTCTGGGTTTTAGATGGTCATTTTTGTACATCGGTGAACACTTGGATCCTTTCTTGTCAATTTTCCCATCTCAAATTACTTCTGGAGTTTTTTTCCTCTTGTATTGGTAATTGATTTTCCTTTGGGAGGAAATTTGTTAACCATATATAGCTAGATTGCTTAATAACTTGCATTCGAATCTTGTTGGCCTCCAAGGCCAACACCTTACCCTTCCTTAGTTTAACTACCCAAACATAGCATATTTTTATTCATTTTAATTTCCCAAGAAAGGAAATTTCCACCTGAATCTAGCATCAAGGTTTAATTTATCACCTTGGAATCTAGTTGGTCTCCATACTAATCAATTTTTTATCATGAGGAAATTCACTAGATTAGGAAGCTAGCAAACTTCCCAAGTGGGAAATTAAATATTTCACTTGGTGGAACATCCTTCAGAGTTCAAATAAAATGTGTATAACTCATGAAGACTTATATCTTTATCTCTCACCATAGAACACATCTCTTATGGCTAAAACAATCAAATCTCATGGCAATCAGGTTCATTCGTTGATTTTTTTTTTCATTGGTGCCATTTGATATGATTTACAGTTTATCTCCATTATGGATCTTAATGCTCCAAATCCAAAATTGAAACTCATTTTCTACAACCATAGGATCATAATTAATCTTCATAAGTGACGGGACAAACAATTGTAGCCATAAACACTAAATCCCTTGGCTCATTACTTAAATTATCAACCTGGGAGTTTGTACAAACTTAAGAGGTACTGTTCATTGTATATGTAATTTCAAAAGGAATAATTATCTGACAGCGCAAGTGAAATTTATTCTAACAACAAAAATTAAATATAATATAATAAACGAGAAATGAAATATATTATAAGACATAAATAAAATGTAACTACAAACTACAACAGTAAAAGTGACTTTCTTAAAGACATAATGTCTTGGGATCCCACTCTTCCACTTACATTCCTATTCCCTCCCGGGATAGTGAGGCTTATTGTTACCTTCAATCTGATGAACTAGTTGGGCTTGTGACTGTGTAAAGTGTTTCATAATGCATGTGAAATAAATATTTTTGGTTTCCAAGTTTATGAAATGGTCCAAGTATCATAAGGTTTGACTGACCTCTATGTGAGCAAAAATCAAGAATTGAAGCATGCAATAAATAAAATTATAGAAATGAAATAACATGAAATAAATTATTATTTTATATAAAAGAACTTGTAAAAGTAAAACTATAGTAACATTATAGGAAACTACAGGAACATTACATGAAACTACATGAAAGACAAAATGCACGAAAAAAAAGACATAAACTAAAATAAATGAAATGAAAGAAATGAAGAGGTTCTTAGTCCTTACCTTGAGTAGCACCAACCCAAGGATTCTCCTAGAACCCTGTGTAAGAAACAGGGATGATTTTAGGGGCAAATTTTAGCCCAGTGGGCTATTTTTCCATGTTTTTCTCCCAAAGAAGATTCGCCATTTTCCATTTTTTGAAGCCCCATTTCGCCCAATTTTGATGGGGTAAAATTTTTTCACCCTAAAAATCGCCAAATTATTATATAAACGATATAAAATCCTTGGAAATTAAACTATTTTTTGAAAAATATCGCCATTCATTTTATAGTTGTCGTTTTAAGAATTGGTAATATTCGCCAACATTTATACACTTTTAAATATGGTTCCTTAAAATCATCCCTGGTAAGAAAGTATACTAAACATGGAACAAAACTATATCTTCTTTATTCAATAATTTATCATCTAAAATAGGCAGCAAGTTGCCTGATCTTGATATAAATTCACCTTGACCAGAAAGGTAGACATGAAAATGCTAAAGAGAAAAATATTTATAAACTAACAAACTAATATGCTTTAATCCTACTATTATCTATACTTGAGTAAACTCAATGACATCCCATGTAATCAACTCCTTAATATGTGGAAGTTGTCTCCTTGTTCAGTAGAAATCAATATTCAAGTTGGTGGGATTGATTCCCTCTTTAGGAATTCAACCTTTTCCTTCAATAAATTGATTTATCATGGTTCCTAATTCTTTCTCCAATTGGTGTCATCTCGTGATAAATATTTTCACTTGATTAAACTATCCCATGCAATCAACTCCTTGATTTGTGGAAGTTATCCCCCATTTAACCAGAAATCTACATTCTAGTTTTGTGGGATTGACTCCCCCTTGAGAAATTATACCTTGCATCCATAATTTCAATTAGGTATGATCATTGAGTCCTCTTCCATATGTTGGAAACTCATGAGAATAATCAAGGGGCACAATCCTTTAAATTCCTCAATCATGTCTTAGCTTATCTAGTGAATTGATTGAAGGAGATTGTGTTGGTTTTTGTGACTTGATCTCTTCTAATTTTCTTTATATAACCTTCATATATAACTCCATCACAAATAAATAATTCTTTGGAAAATATTAGTCCATTATATTCAAGAAATAAATAAAATGGATAAGCAAATAAAGTAAACATTACTAACCAAATTTCAAGACATTCATTAAACAAATATGCATAGGATTTAAGTAGGATTGTCATAAGTTCATCATTAATCACACATCCTTACTCCTTTTTCTCTCCTTATCTATCACCAAGATGGTATAAATAATGTGTTCTTTTAGTGTCCCATCATATCCTCCAAATCTATTATTTTTCACGTCCACTTCCCCAAAGTTGATCTCTTTATAGAGTATGAATATGATGTTTCTCATAATGGCCAGTTCCATTTGATATCATGTGAAGAAGGATGACATATGTTATTTATTTTGAAGGTAATATTGGTTACATGCTATCCTTGGTACTGAGTGTTAAAATTTTCCTTTTATCCCATTGAAATGCTTATTTAGCTCCTCCTCTTAGTGTTGTAGCATCACTTTCCTACAATACTTGTTTTCATCATTGTCCTATGATAATTGTTTTTTCAATAATGTTGAAGAATGTGGTTCGTATAGTACTCTTTTTTTATTTGTCTTCAATGTACCTTGTAGATGATATTTGAAAGGACAATAAAAACACACAATCTTTGAAATGGTAATGCATAAGAAGGAAAGTTTGTCTTGTATAACCAAGACATGAATGCTCTTTAATAAGGATTATTTCATCCTTTTTTTCATTATTCTTCAACATGAAAATATCTTGAAAATATATTGCAAAGTGATGGAGTGATTATTTATATACTTGTATCTTCCCTATTTTTTTATGCAAATGGCCTCTTTAGACTTGATTTTTTATGTCCTCGTCAAATTTAAAACTCTATGATATCATTATAAGCCTTGCATGAATGTTAAATGAATAAATTAACATGAGTTAGCATGTTACACATTTGCTTAACCTTTGAATGTTTTCATTTAGGTTCCATATTGAAGGATGATCTTGAAATTCTTTCTTGATTTCATATGTTGGTTCACTTGGTTTTACTTTTTGGCTTGCTTTCTTTCACTTGTTGGCCCACTTGCTAGCTCACTTGATTTCACTTGTTAGCTTGCTTGTTTATCATATTTAGATTTATTTATTGAAATAATTACTGACTTGAATGTTTCATGAATTATTCCTGAATTATCCTCAAAAACTTGATTGATGCCTTTGGAAGATCAAAGAAACCTTTGATTTGTGTGATACCCTTGTTTCTAGAGTTAGAGTAATTATTTTCTGTGCATGTCTATAATAAAATTGCTTAACCCTCTTAAATTCATCATTTTTATATTAAATTGTATATTGAGATATATAAAATGTCCTCTATACCCTAAATTGTTTTATCCAAAATATTGTACCCATGTTAAAACTGCCTTCAAATCTGCGAGTTTCCTTTAGCCGGTTGTAATTGAATATTTTACCCAACTTAAACTCATCCATTTATTATGAAATTTTATGAGAATATATAGGAACATTTTCTATACACCCTAATATTTCATACCTTGATCCCAATCTATGAATGGGCAATAATAAAAATACAGTACGTATGTCAAATATGCCTTTAAATCTTCAAGCTTCCAGTAGAGGAATGTAATTGAAATTTATAAGGAACTTAAACTCATACATTTTTTATAAAATTGTATGGATATATAAATTAACATGTCCTCTACACCCTTAATTTTTTCTCAGGCCTTTATTCCAACTAATGAAAGAGTAATGAGGAAAATGCAATCCCTGTATCAAATCTGCCATTAAATATACATAGGACTGTAATTGAATTTGATAACCTCCTTGAACTCAATATATGATTATTAAATTATATGGGGAGAAAAATAAACATGTCATCTATTACCTATAAAAATTTCACCCTCTAATATGAATGCATTGGGGAGTAATCGTGAGAACACCAGACCATACTGCTTCTTGATGCTTGAATGCTCTACTTTTGATTTCTCCTTGGAAAACAATATTTGACCCCTTAATATATATTGTATTCACATTATTTGATCCACGATAGGATATATAATCCATTAAATATCATCTCTAATCCTTTGCATACATGTTTTGTGATAGGATAAGTAAGGAGTACCATGTACAATTTTTTTTGTATCTCTTTCATTTTTTCTCAGAGAAAGGGCATCATTATTGGTTTTCACCAATTCTTCGCCTCATGGTGCCATTGATAGTTTTCACCACAATTTATTTCTACATACCTATATACATTACAAATTATGTTTTCAAGTCCTATCCTAGGCACCTAAGAGAGGTTTTCACCATAGGAATTTTTTTATTCGTGCTTTATTTTTCTTCTCATTTTATTCATGAAAAAAAACTATATATCATACTCTACTTGGAAAATATTACCTCTCTTCTCAAGTGTAGGAATGCTTCTAATGCATTCACTTGTGTATAAGGATCTCAAGTACACTCATATCCAAGTTTGAAAAGTATACCTCAATAGGTGCCAGGATATGAAGGACCAACTACACAAGTGGATATGGTGCCAAGAAATGTTGAAGATGGGGGTGGTACCACTTGTTGATGATTTCTTGAAACAAATACTTAATATACTAATCGCGATCTCTCTTTTATGATACTTATCCATTTTCTTGTTGAATGTATAATGGGTATGGTGACAAGCACACAAGAAATTCCTCGACTTAAGGCTCTAGTGTCTTCTCCCAACTAATTTTTCTCCATTAATATTTTTTTCCTTTGTATGCATGTGAGGATGGATGAGATAAAAACATGTATTTTCACTCTCTCTAGCATGTATGGAAAGATGGATGAAAAAATATTCTTCTTCATGGATTCCATAGTCAGTTTCATTGAAATATAAAGACAAAGGAAGATTTTCCTCATCTTCTTATGGAATTAGTTCTTTGATCCCTTATTTTATGGCTTCTTGGGATGCAGATCTATCTCTATTTGGATGCTTGGCCTATAACATGAATTTGAGAAAATATTGATAGCACTGTGTTTTCATTTATTCAAAAACTTATATAGCATCTTATTGGACATGAGTATATGCTTCAAGATACACCACAAACATGGGGGTTTGATACATGTAAATCATATGGATGCATGCAATCTATTTTTTTATTTTTCCAATAAGATTTCAAACTATTCCTAATACAATTTTAGTACCTACCCAACAACGGTACCAAAAAATGATGGACCAAATAATTGTAGCCATGAACACTAAATCCCTTAGATCATTACTTAAATTATCAACTCGATAGTTCATACAAACTTAAGAGGTACCATGCATTGTATATGCAATTGCAAAATGAATAATTATATCGTAACATAAGTGGAATATATTCTAACAACAAAAATAAAACCTAATCTAATAAACAAGAAATGAAATCTATTCTAAGACATAAATAAAAATTAACTACATACTACAACGATAAAAGTGACTTTCTTAAAGATAGAATGCCTTGGGATCCCACTCTTCCACATACTTTCCTATTCCTTTCCAGGCTAGTGAGGCTCATTGTTACCTTCAATCTAATGAACTAGTCGAGCTTGTCATTGTGTGAGGAGTTTCAGAATGCATGTGAATGCTTTTGGGTAAGAAGTAAACAAGAATTAAATAATGCAAGAAATAAATGTCAGAAATGAAATAACAGGAAATAAATTTTTATTTTATATAAAAGTTCTTGTAACATGAAAACTTCGGGTGAATTATAGGAAACTAGAGGAACATTACATGAATAAACTATAGGAAAGACAAAACATGCAGAAGAAAATGACATAAAATAAAATAAATGAAATGAAATATAAGGGTTCTTAGACCTTACTTTGAGTGGTACCAACCCAAGGAATCTCATGGAGCCCTCCTAAGTAGGTATACTAAATATGGAACAAAACTATCTCTCAATAATATTCCATTTAAAACAAGGAAACAAGCTTCCTCCTGATACAAAGTCGCCTTAGCCAACACGGGAGGAATGAAAATGATAAAGAGAAGAAAAATGATCAATTAAATAAATCATATGATTTTATCCTATTACTATTTATACTTGATTAAAATCAAAACTTCCCATGCAATCAACTCCTTGATTTATGGAATATGTCTCCTTGTTAACTAGAAATCAACATGCAAGTTGGTGGGATTGATTTTCCCTTTAGGAATTATACCTTGGAATTCAATAAATTGATTTATCATGGTCTATAAGTCCTTATCCAAGTGGTGGTATCTCATGATAAATATTTAAACTTGATTAAACTATCCCATGCAATCAACTCCTTAATTTGTGGAATTTGTACCCCATTTAAATAGAAATATGCACACTAGTTTTGTTGGATCGAATCCCCTTTGAGAAATTCGACCTTGCCTCCATATTTTCGATATAGTATTATTGTTAAGTCATATTCCATGTGGTGTAATATCATCAGAATAATTAGGGTACATAATCCCTAAATTCCTCGATCTTGTCTTAGTTTGTTTAGTGAACTGGTTGAAGGAGATTGGGTTGGTTGTTGTGACGTGATCTCTTCCACTTTGCTTTAGATAACCTCCACTCATAAATCCATAAAAATCAAGAATTATTTGAAAAATATTAGTTTGTTATATTTAGCAAATAAATAAAAGGAATAAGCAAATAAAGTAAACATTACTAATCAAATGTCAAGATATTCATTTAACAAATATGCATAGGATTTAAGTAAGATTATCATAATTTCATCATTAATCACACATACTTAATCCATTTTATCTCTTTAGGTACCATTAATATGGGAAAAATAATGTGTCATTTTAGGGGATCATCAATAATTGATCTAGTTAGGACCGAATAGAACCTCATAACAATAATTAAAGCCCATTTAAAATTAATTAAATTGAATGGTCATAGTGCCTAAAATCATGACTAAGGAGCATAATAGAGTTCCATGTGTTAGAGAACATGTTTATAGGCCTACAAAATGTGATCATTTAATATAGAGGCTCTTGCGATGGATTTTATCCAATTTGACCCCTCGATGGAAAATTACATTGTGACATGCTAAGAAAAACCCTATTTTTTCGTATATCCAAATATAAGATGCTTTTGGCCATGTTAATCATAAGATACATGCATTCATATATGTAATAGGTGTTATAGCTCAAAATGACACATCTCTACCTGTGACCACTTTCCCATGATTTCGTCGCATGTTGACACTTCCATGACGACACTTCATGAAAGTCACTAAAAGTCAGTAAAAAAACACCTAACTTGGAGGACCCATATCTTGATTTATTTCAATCTGTTTAACCTCATCTCTACACCGTTGAAAATATATTTCAGTTAGCTAAAAATTTCCAGAAAACACCAAAGTCTGAAAATGCCCAAAAATACCCTAAAAATGAGTTTTTTGATGTGTACACGAGTTTCCTTAAGGAAACCCGCGTACGTACATGAGTTTCCTTAAGGAAACCCGCGTACGTACATGAGTTGCTATATATAATAGTCACATACACCTTAAATACATGAATTTCTACATTGCAACCCGCGTATACCTCCTCGTGTACATGGCTGTTGTTTCTGCAACCCACGTATGCCTCCTGAAAATGTCAAAAAAATACGTATTTTGAAATTCGGGTAGTTTGGGTAGTTATGCAACTGACTCCTTCAGTTGTAACTACTTTTTCTTCGACCCTAACTCTTCATTAAGCATATAAATAGACGTAGGGAGGTCCATGAGAGGAGACTTGAATCTTTGTGTTGTTATGCTGGAGGATTTGGAGCTCTCTTTTCCCACACCTTTGCCCTAGAAGCATTCTCCTTGTGTTGCAGAGTTTGGAGGCTGAGTTCCTTGGAAAAGAGAAGTAGCAGAACCAGATCAAGGTTTCATGAGGTGCCGAACTTGAAGAGAATGTATAATTGTACTTGTTTTCAAGATTAATAAATATGTGATGTCCTTCTTCTTCCCAAATTATTGTTCAATGTGTCATTGAATATTTGTTTATGATCATATGATGATGTTAGTCATATCATTGTTTCATGTTTACTTGATTAGAATTGCTTTATATGTGGTCATATTGGTTTGAGGAAGGTATAATTAGTTTTGCAGGTCTCTTGGAGCGAGAGGAGCAAGAGGAACAAGAAGAGGATTGAAGGGCATCTTGGATCAACCTTCATTTGGCTAAGGTATGAACCATTCCAATCTCTGAATCTTTTTTGTATTTACTTGCAGAACCATTTCCATCCACCTTTCAACCCCAGTACGTTGATGCCCTCTTAAAACCTAGCCATAGGAAACTTTCCTTTACAACAGAACTCGTGACTCCACTGGGGACAGCCTTGTCTATTTGGGGTTTCTCTGTCTTTCTTTCAGTCTTTTGCATTGTTTCAAGTCATTCTTTCCACTTAGGAACACTTTATTTGTCTGATAGAAAATCTCCACTGCCTTCCTAAGGTATTTTTTTACCATTTTTGGGATTTTTTCCACCCATACGCGAGTTGCAGACTGAACAGTCATGTGTCTGGTTTGGTACACGCGACTTTCTATACTGTCAACCCGCGTATGATACGCGACTTGTCAGTGGTACAACCCACATGTGATTGTGCACGCGACTTGTTATACTATCAACCCGCATATGACACGTGACCTGTCAGTAGTGAAACTCATGTATGCCCCTTTAAACAATTTTTTTTCCTCTTTTGTGGTTTTTTCTTCGATTTGAAGGTTGTTTGGTAGGTCTTTGGGGGTCCTTTGTAGGCGCATGACTCCAGGGAGTTAGTGTCATCCCTTTTGGTTGTTCTTTATCTATGTGGTAAGCCTTTTTATAACATTAGGGTTTGTTCTTTGCTCTTTCCCCCCACTTCCTTTGCTTGGCATGATTTTTGGCTTATGTTTCTGGTCAACCTTTGTTAGTGATCTTTGTCTAAGTTTAGAATCTTGTTGGTGTTGGTTTCCTTCTTATTTTGTTGGTTAACTTCACCATGCCAAATTAGTTGACTTGTTTTTTATGCAAGCCTTCCTTTCAAGTAGGGTTTATACTGACTTTAGGGCATTCTAGAGTCTGTTTGGTGGTTGAATATCAAAGTTTCTTTTGCTTTGCTCTTGTTATCTGCATACACTTAGTTTGTAGGTAGTTTTTATTTTGCATTTATAAAAGAAAAAGAAAAAAACACATGTTTGCTTTATATGCATGTAGATTAGTTTTTTAGTCTAGATTGCATGGCATATCATTGTTTTTAAATAAATAAATAAAAAGAATTTGTTCTTTTGTGGCTTTCAATTTTATTTTTAAAAAGAAAGAGAATAGTTTTTTCTTTTTGCATTTCAGTTTCTCTTTGCTTAGTCATTTTGTTTCAACTTTGAGTCAAAAAACCACATAAGTTTCATGCCATTTACCCTCTGACTAAAAACAGCCCTTAAAATAAATGATATAAATTAAAATTTATTATTAATTTTTGTTTTATAGGGTCATGCACCAACTAGCTTAGGTTAGACTTGTGGGATAGGGAGTTTAAACTCCCCACAAGTGTTTAAATTCAGATGTAGTTGGCTAATCAGTAGGTAAATCCTCTTCTATGTTGATTGTATCTGGGAAGCTCCTCTTCAATGGGAGTTAATAACGAGGTCGCGTGGAGGCTTGGACTAAGGAGATAACCCTCTGATTCCTTGTCAAAGCATAGACCAAAGTTTTTGCGCGTCTGGGGATTCTATCTTAGACAAGGTTTTGGGATTTGCTACCCTACCCATGTGTACAAACCAGGCTTGCGATTGTTCCCCCAGACTATCAATATAGTTAAGGTAGCCTTTATTCTCTTTGACATCTAGGGTTCATACGCAGGTACACCGAAAGGCTATTTCTGGTTGACCTTGGACAGGCTTGGAAGGTAACCCGTTAGAAGGTGTGGGAGGGCGGTGGGTGATTCCTCCACTTGTGCCTATGAACATCTACAAGGATGCCAAGTAACTGTCTCTCAGCTTTCTTTTGGAAAGCATATATTATACTTGTTTGTCTATTTGGCTTTAGGAATTTTTAGTGAGTGCTGTGTGGTTTCTTTGTACTTAGTTTGCCTTTAGGTGTGTGCTTCGTAATTTTGGTTTCCTGTCAACCTCAAACCTTTTCTCCTAGTTTGAAATGTCTAACACCCCTTTGAACACTAACCAAGGGATCCCTATGCTGGGAACTCCTTGTACTATTCCTCTCATGGGGAATGTTGGTGTTCCCTTGATGGCCACCCTAAATCTACCTGGATTCACCCTAGGGTTACCGGTGTGGTTGTTTTCCACTCCAACCGTCTTGAATGCTCCTGATGCTTCTCAAGTAAGCTCCTTATATCAAAGGCATCAAAACACTACTTCCCCTTCACCTGTAATTGATTCTCCTCCTCCTTCTACCTCATGCGGTGAAAGTACTGATAATAGTAACCGGCAGTCTAAAAGGAGTAAAAGAAGAAGGAATAGGAAGAAGGCACATAAGTAAGGGGGCACCCATTCAACCTCTGCAGGTCAAGTTGAACCTCACCACCTAGCCTCTACAGTTCATGCTGGGGGCACCTATCCAACCTCTGCAGGTCATGTTGCATCCAAGCACTCAACCTCTGCAAGTCAAGTTGATCTTCACCATCCAGCCTCTATTGATAATGTTGGTGGGATCCTTCCAACCTTTCCAGGTCATGTTGGATCCAGTTACTCAGCCTCTACAGCTCATGCTGAGGGCACCTGTTCAACTTCTAATGTTCAAGTTAAACCTCCCCATCCAACCTCTACAAGTCATGTTGGATCCATCCACCTAGCCTATGAAGTTCATGCTCGGGGCACACACTCAACTGCTGCAAAGCATGTTGATCCTAAGCATTCAACCTCGGTTGTTCATGTTGGTGGTGCCCATCCAACCTCTGTAGGTCATGTTGGACCCAGTCTCTCAGCCTCTGCAGGTCATGCTAGGGGCAGTCTCTCAGCCTCTATAGTTCATGCTGAATACAATCTATCAGCCACTGTGAGTCATGTTGACATTGTTGAAAAGACTACCCGCTCAAAACACAAGCCCAAGTTTCGTTGTAAGCTTTGTGAGGGAGATCACCTTACTTATAAATGCCCTTCTATTGCAGAGCTGCGAAGAGTTTGGTTCCAAGGTCATCCCACTTTTTATCATCCTAAAGTCTCTCAATAACCAGCCTCTCTTAGTCAGGTTGGACCCAGTCACCCATCCTATGGTGGTCATGTTGGGGGAAAAATCTCAGCCTCTACAGGTCATGCTGAGAGAAAATAGTGAGCCACTGCTAGTCAAGTTGACACCGTTGAGAAAAATGGTTGTTTGAAGTGCAAACGTAAGTTCCCTTATAAGCTCTGTGAGGGAGATCATCTTACTTACCAGTGCCCTGCTATCGTAGAGGTGCCAAGAGTGTGGTCCAAGACTCAAGAATTTCCTTCTCCTAAACAACCTATAGTTTCTCAACAACCTACTCAACCTTTGGTTGATCAAGTGGTTGAACCAATCTTAGCTTTGGTCAATCCCACTCTTCTTTCGGAGAGTGACCCTTGTGTGATTGAACCAATCTTATCTTTGGTCAATCCCACTCTCCCTTCAGAGAGTGACTTTCATGAAGTGGTTTAATTTATTCCATTGTCAATCAATCCCACTCTTCCTTTAGAGAGTGAAGTGTCTACTAGTCACATTTTCTTCACTGCCAGTTCAGAACTTACTGAACAAGGGGGCAATGAACTCATTTTAGATCAACCCCCACCAAGCTCTTGGATTGCTTCCTTTAATTGGGATAGCCTAGTTGAGCTACACCTACCTTCTGATGCACCCTTCCAGATAAAGGTCAAATTTGAACCATACACGATTGCTCATTGTATTGTTGATGAAGGAGCCTCAATTAGTATCTTATTTGCTCGTGCTTGGAAAGGCATGGGATCTCCCAGCCTTGTGTCGACTGCTAGTCAGTTACTGGCGTTTGATAGAAGAACTTTTATAGCCTTGGAAATTCTTTCTCAAACACCTGTTACTTTGGGTGGGAAGATCGTCTTAGTTGACTTCATGGTGATAGAAGACCCCTTGGACTTCAATATGCTCCTTGGACGTGATTATGTCTATGCCATGCAAGCTGTGGTGTCAACATTCTTTCTTGTGATGTACTTTAATCATGGTGAAGAAATTGTCATTATCGATCAGTTGGATTTTCATGATCCATCTTTTGACCCAACTAGAGACCAGGTCTTTCCTTTATTGATTCCCATTGTTTCTATAGACATTACCCCACCACAAGTGAGCTATGTGTCCTCATGTCCTTTGCGTTCAATTGCTACTAAGAAGCAGCCTCTGTTTTCATGCTTACCTTCTTGGGACTTGGTCCCAGCAGTTGAACAGGTGAGTCATCCTATACAAACTATAGAGCATTCTCTCCACTCTGTTGATCCATTTGAAAGTTTAGACATGTGTCCTATCTCGGATGATCTCCTTCCTTTGGATGGAGTCTTCCTAGAGTCTTTGATACAGTCTGATATTCTCTTGGATGTTGGTTCAGTTGTGACTAATTCTAACCCTGTTTTTCCTAGTAAGCCTGACCTTTATTGTTATGTTGGTCTTGTTGAGTCTTTTGACTCTTCCTTTGAACAGCAATTCAATGATCCTGATGAGTTTGATTTTTCTTATGAATTTTCCAACTCCCGTGATACTGAGTTTGTTCCTGCAAAGTCTATATCCCTTGTTGATTTCTACTCTCCTTCTGAGGTTGATCTTATTGATTTTAAACCCTTGAGCCTTGGTGCTATAGAATATTCTTTGGTCGATTCTTCCTTGACTTTCCCTTTTGTAGAAGATAGCAAAGTCGCATGTGTTCTGCCAAAGTGACCCGCATCGGATCATTTCTTCTGAATATGATCCTAATGTTGTTGTTTCTTGGAGACAGGATTCTTAGTTGGATTCACAACTGTTTACTAGCCTCACCTTGTTGTTCAAGTTGTAACTACATTTGCATGTATCCTGCTCGTGCTTTTGAGCCTGATGCCGGCTTCCACGCTTTTAGCTCATTGTACAAGTCCTCATCTTTGTTCTCATCATCGCTCAGCCTTGTATCTTTTTGCCTTTGCAACTTGAAACTACCTTGAGGAGATGTTCCCCGAGTGTCTTTATCCTACTCATGTTCCTTGCATTATGCATAGGTCTGTTCCTTGTGCTTGGAACTAGTTTCGCCTGCCTATGACACTCATCTCTTTGCATTTTGAGTATTCTTTCTGCTCTCCTTTGAGCTCGTTAAAAATAGTAAGGAGGCCACGAGTTGACTTTTTCGGACTCGTTAAACTTCACAAGAAATATATTGAGTTTCTTTAGGCCCAGGTATGACTCCTCAAAATAGACTTGACTACCGAGTAAACTTGTTCGTTCAGGCTCGTTAAGAATATGTGAATGGGCATCCACATTGGTGGTAGGTTATCACTTTCTCGGACCATGTGGAATAATACAAGAAAGGAACACTCTCTTTTCTTCAGAATTCAGAAGAGTATTCTCAGGCATAGGTTTATCACTTTTTCGAACCTGAGGGACTAAACTTACGGAAAAGGAACCCCCGGAATGAGCTTAGTTTTCTCTTTTTCGTGCTCTAGACCAAAACATGAAAAATATTTTGAGCGTACTTTATGTCTTTATCGTGCTCGTTAAACCCTAAAGAACAAAGCATCAAGTTTATTGTTGTAAGCCCCATTTCTCGTAATCAAATGGATCTTTTTGAGTGATCTTGCCTTCCTTCACACTCATAAAAATCAGGCTATATGTTGCTTTTGAAGGAGCGTTGGGTAGGTGGTAATTTAACCTTTTTCAGACCTTCCTGACTAAATACGAAAAAGGTGTGCCTTACTTCTTCGGAAGCTAAGAGAGTTCTTCTGTGGTTTGTTTTATACTTTTTCGGCCTCAAGAGACTAAATTGTACGAAAAAGCACCCCCCTGGAGTCTTCTTTGGAGTTTTCAAACTCTCTAAACTATGAAAACACCATCGAACATGTACTAGTTCAGGCTCATAAAATCCACGAATCAGTGCTTTATCAAGCATTCTTCTATCTTTTCTTTGAGCTTGCTAAAAATGAAGATGGTTTCGAGTTTTCTTTCTTAGACTCGTTAAACCTTTACAAGAAAGAGGGGAAGGGAAGTTCATTCACATGTTTTTTATATCATGGCAGAAAGCCTTGTTTCCTTGAACAAAGCACCAGTTTTGAGTCTATCAACAATTGGGTCCTAGTATTTTGACCTTTTCCTGATTTAGAGTTTCTTACTCCTCCAATTGGTCTCTTTTCCAATTATATGGGGAATCTGTCAATGTCTCCTACATTGCATATTTGTGTCGTTGGTCCTTTTGTGTCAAAATATGCCTATGTCACTTTTGTGTCGTGCTCACTGTTCAAGGATTAAACCTTTGTCGACCTTTTTGCAATTCCCTTGACCTTTTGTGTTGGCCATTCCCTAGTATCAGTTCATTACATCATGTCTTCAGCGTTTCTTGTTGTGAAATTCAATACCAATTCTAGATCCAATTAGTCTTTGACTTATCTCGTGTTGGATGATGAAGGATGCCTTAATGCCTTCCTTCCAACGGATCTCATCCTATCGAATGCAACACATCTTGATTTGGGAATGAGATTTAGAGTTTTATGACAGTACCTTGGGGATTGCAATCATGAGCGGCAATTTCCCTCGCTATTGGGTAGTGGGAATACCTTAATGTCTCCTACTCAATGGATTCTTCAAGTGTTAGACTTCAAGTCCTTGTATTCACACTTGTTAGAATGTACTAGGTACCTTGGGGACCATTTTCATTAATGGTGGTTTCCCTTGCATTTATTAACGGTTTTAATTATTGACCGGTAATCAAACGGTTTCCTCCATGTTCGACTTCAGCTCCTTTACTTGCATGTTTAGGATTCATACCTTTTTTGGGCGGTTTGGATTGAATACCTTGGGCCGACAGTAGCATCATCTTTTTTTCTATTTCCCAAGCTGCGCAAGACCTTGTTACACTTTATATGACAATTTTCTGAGACATGAATCCACCTTGTATTTTTGTGGCTATGATCAATTGTCGAGTATGGATCCACCTTGTTCATTTGTGGCCATGACTCCTTTAGATTTGATATTGCGCCTTTTTGCATATTGAGCGACCATGATAGTTTCATCAGTTATACATGTGTTGGATCCACTTGTATCTTTATGGCGATGATTTGTATAGGGACTTGTATGTCCCAGAGATCAGTTTTGTCTGATATTTAGCTCTCTTTCAGGTACCTTTGTTCGAGCCTTTTGATCTTGGATTCTCTGATCTCTCCATACTCAGTTGTTTCCTTTATAATGTATTTAGGCTATTAGCTTCCCCTCTAACCTCATACATTAGGGGGCATCTATTATAGCTCAAAATGGCACATCTCTTCCTGTGACCACTTTCTAATGATTTCGTCGCATGTTGACACTTCCATGACGACACTTCATGAAAGTCACTAAAAGTGACTAAAAAAACACCTAACTTGGAGGACCCATATCTTGAGTTTTGTAACTCCATTTAACCTCATCTCTACACCGTTGGAAATATATTTCAGTTAGCTAAAACTTTTCAAAAGACACCAAAGTCTGAAAATTCCCAAAAATACCCTAAAAATGAGTTTTTTTATGTGTACACGAGTTTCCTTAAGGAAACCCACGTATGTACGCGAGTTGCTATATATGATAATCACATACACCTTAAATACGTGACTTTCTGCATTGCATCCTGTGTATACCTCCTTATTTATGTGACTGTTGTTTCTACCACTCACGTACGCCTCCTAAAAATGTCAAAAAAATACGTATTTTGAAATTCGAGNATGAGAGGAGACTTGAATCTTTGCATTGTTATGCTGGAGGATTTGGAGCTCTCTTTTCCCACACCTTTTCCCTAGAAGCATTCTCCTTGTGTTGCAGAGTTTGGAGGCTGAGTTCCTTGGAGAAGAGAAGCAACAAAACTAGATCAAGGTTTCGTGAGGTGCCGAACTTGAAGAGAAGGTATACTTGTACTTTTTTTCAATATTAATAAAGATGTGATGTCCTTCTTCTTCCCAAATTATTGGTCAATGTGTCATTGAATCTTTGTTTATGATCATATGATGATGTTAGTCAGATCATTGTTTCATGTTTACTTGATTATCATTGCTTTATATGTGGGCATATTGGTTTGAGGAAGGTATAATTAGTTTTGCAGGTCTCTTGGAGCGAGAGGAGCAAGAAGAGGATTGAAGGGCATCTTGGATTAACCTTCGTTTGGCTAAGGTATGAACCATTCTAATCTCTGAATCTTGTTTGTATTTACTTGCAGAACCATTTGCATCCACCTTTCAACCCCAGTATGTTGATGGACTCTTAAACCCTAGCCATAGGAAACTTTCCTTCACAACAATATGATGCTTGGAATCCAACAGAGCCATTAGTTTGGTGATTGAACTCACGATATTTATTTTGTGGGGAGATACAACTTGCTTGCCAAATCCATTTAGGGACACATGGAAAATTATTCATGGGGCCTAAAGTCATAATCGAGTAGAATAATAGAGTTTCATGAGTTTTATCATATGTATATAGGCCTACAAAAGGTGATAATTCCGTACAAACTCTCTCACGAATGACTTAATCCAATTTGACCCCTCATAGCAAAAATTACATTATGACCCATTGAGAAAAACCCTAGTTTCTTGTCTTGCAAAATAGAAGATGATTTTGGCCATGGAAATCATAAGGAAGGTACATCCCTATATAAAATCTAATGGAAAAGACACTTTTGCAATGAGATTCATAGTTTGTATTTTATGGGGAGTTACAACTCACTTTCCAAGTCCATTTAGGGACACACAAAAAATTGGTCCTAGGGATTACAACCATATTTGTGCAACATAATTGAGTTATGTAAGTTTGAACACATGTATATAGGCCTATAAAATTTGATAATACCAAACAGAGGCTCTCATGATCGTATTTATCCAATTTGACCCCTCACTGCAAAAATGCATTGTGCCCCATTTAGCAAAAGCCCGGTTTCTCATCTTATAAAATATAAGACTTTTTTATACATGGAAATCAGAAGAAAAGGGAATACCTAGCTATAAGGAATCCAATGAAGTAGACATTTTTCTTAGCAGACTCACGGTGTATGTCTGATGGGGAATTACAACTTGCTTTCCAAATCCACTTAAGGACACATGACTAATAGGTCCTAGGGCCTAAAATCCTAACAATGCAGTATAATAGACTTTTGTGATATTGAGCACATATGCCTAGGCCTAAAAAAGGTAATTATGCCATATATAGGATCTCATGATCAAGTTTATACAATTTGACCCCTTGATGCAAAAAATGCATTGTGACCCATTGAGAAAAACCGTAGTTTCTCATCTTTCAAAATAGAAGATGCTTTCGTCCATTGGAATCACAAGACAAGGGCATCCCTAATTGTAATAAAATGCTTGGATTCCAAAGGAGCTGACGATTTGGAAATTGGCCTTAGGATTTGTGTTTTATGGGGGGTTGCAACTTGTTTTCCAAATACATTTAGAGATACATGGAAAATTCCTCCTACGGCCAAAAATTTTAACTTCCCAACATAATAGAGTTTTATGAGTTTGATCACATGTTTATGGGCCTAAAAAGGTGATTTTTTCAGTCATATTCTATCATGATTGAGTTTATCCAATTTGACCCCTTGATGCAAAAAATACATTGTGGCTCGCTTAGCAAAACCCTGGTTTCTCGTCTTTCCAAATAGAATATGCTTCTAACCATAGGACTCACAAGAAATCGGAATCCCTAACTATAATCCAATTCCCAAAATATAATGGATCAAATGGTTTGGGAATACAAGTCATGGTTTGTGTTTTGTGGGGAGTTGCAACTCGGTTGCCAAATCCATTTAGGGACATATCACAAATTGGTCCTAGCGACTAAAATCATAAGAGAGAAACATAATAGAGTTTTGTGAGTTTGATAATGTGTGCTTGGGCATAGAAAAGGTGGTAATTCCATATAGAGGCTCTTGTGATCAACCTTACCCAATTTGAACCCTCAATGCAAAACTTTCATTGTGACCCATTGAGAAAAACCCTAGTTTCATGTCTTTCCAAATAAAATATGCTTTCATTAATGGAACTCACAAGGAAAGGGAATACCTAGATATAATCCAATTCCTAGATTCCAACTGAATCGATGCTTTGGTGATCAAACTCATGTTTTTTTATGGGAATTTACAACTCGAGTTCTATAGGGACACATGGAAAATTTGTCTTAGGGCCTAAAATTTTAACCGAGAAACATAATAGATTTCCATGAGTTTGAGAACATTTGTTTGAGACTAGAAATGGTGATCATTCCATACAGAGTTTATCATGATCAATTTTATTGAATTTGAGACCTGGATGCAAAAATTGTATTGTGACCCGTTGAGAAAAAACCTAGTTTATCATCTCGCCAAACAGAAGACACTTTCGGACATGGGACACAAAATACAAGGGCATCCCAAGTTGTAATCCAATGCCCAAAATCCAATGGAACCGATGGTTTGGCAATTAGACTCATAGTTTGTGTTATATGGTGAGTTACAAATTGCTTTTTAAATCCATTTATAGACATATGGTGAAAATTGGTCGTAGGGCCTAAAATTGTAACTAAGCATCATAATAGAGGTCCATGAGTTTCTGCACATGTGGTTGGGCCTAAAAAAGGTGATTATTTCATGAAAAGGGTCTAATGATCAATTTTATCCAATTTGACGCCTTGATGCAAAAAATTGCATTGTGGCCCACTAAGAAAAACCCTAGTTTCTCATCTTTCCAAATAGAAGACGCTTCCAACCTTGTTTATTGTAGTTTTTTTCTCTCCCCATGCATATGTGCATCTTATCTTTCTCATACTGGTTAATTTAATGCATATCTCTTAAGAAAATCTTACATCTTTCATTACATGGCTATGCCATTGATTTGTATTTCACTTTCACCTAAATAAATGAGGCATAAACATATATTCACAAAGACATGAAAGCACATTATACATTAAAATAACATACGTTAATCATCAATTAATTGCATTGTTGGCCCCTCGTTTTGAATCCAAATTTCGAGGGTAGAATATATGTGGTAGTGGGAAGGATAGGGTGTAACAAGACCAAACAGTAGTATAATATGGTATTTTTCTATGTAGAAAAGAAGCCATTAGGATAAATGAATAACATCGGACCTAGAGGCTTCAAAGGGAAGAAATGGTAGGCATGATCCTAGGTAGTATAGGAAGAGGAAGGAATCTATCTAGCCAATGCAAATGAATATGATTACAAATCAAGCAAATCAAAAAAAGTGAGAAGGAAACAACTATGGAGAGTTTTACATGTACCTTCCCACTTTTAGGAAAACAATATATATTGTAAAGGATTATGACTAAGTAATATTGATATTGGATAGTCATGAATAGTTGATAGGTGTTGTTGTTGATATTGTTGATTATCATTTATGTGGTTGGTTCTTGGTATTGAATAGATGGGTTCCCTAATTACGTATCAAGTCAAGTAACTACTAATTTTCCCTATGTAATTTCATGTGAAATGGATGTCAATGTAATGTATAATATTGACCATAAATGGAAGAAGGTCCCTGTTAGAAAAATTGATTGTTCTCTAGCTATATGGTGATTATGATTTTTTTCTATTATGTAACTCTGTTAGGAACGATAATGACTTTCTTTGATTTATGTTTCACCTTCAAGTAGAATAATAGGATGGAGTATAATAGTTTAAATTTTCCAATAAATAGTGCATGAGAGTTGTGGCAAGTAAATTAATGGTTGAGGAAACCCATGTCAATTAACAGAAGTGTTAGTCATGATATTTTAGTGAATTTTTAGTATGGGTTAATGATTAGTTGGATTCATGATACTTATTACATTATTTGAATTGTGGTGTAATTTATTATTATAGTACCATGAGCCAAAACAGAAACTACCTTAAGGTTAAGCATTTGAGTTACAATGTACACTTGAGATAAACAATTGTGTTGGACTTAGTAATGATTACATGGAACACATGGCCATAACTTATATGTAGGTTTGTTTTGGATATATGATTCATCGTAAATTAGAAAATGAACTGCATTATAAATCAAAATATACTTTCTCACACATAAAACAAAATATAATAAATTTGAATTAGTTTAAACCATTCATTGAGTAAGATCTAATACAATTCCATATTAGATTGATCTTGAACTTCATCCAATTCAACATATGATTCATGAATATTAGAATGTGTATCCAACCCTTCACAATAATTGCAAGGATTGTTCATAAGAACATATGTGACATCTAACACTAAATCATCATTGCTATAATAATTATCATCAAAATGTGAGGTAATGACTGTATGATCAACTTAATTCCCGTCT
Source organism: Pseudotsuga menziesii (assembly GCA_001517045.1). NCBI lineage: Eukaryota > Viridiplantae > Streptophyta > Pinopsida > Pinales > Pinaceae > Pseudotsuga > Pseudotsuga menziesii. The sequence continues at coordinate 16,171 of LPNX011021654.1, read as the reverse complement.
TCATCTAAATACACATCTTCCTCCATCTTTCCTACATATTATTTTTCTTTATCATGAACATATTCTTTAGGAAAAGTATACTTTGTGGTCCTTTCTCTTTGATCAAATCTAATAAAAATGATGAACCTACTCTACCTGGTACTAGTGAATAAAATATATTCTCACATTGAGTTGGAAGTATGCATTAGGGGAATTTTGAGGTAAAAAAAAGGGCCTCAAAACAAACAAAAAAATGTACAACCAAAATCAACTTTAAAAGAACCAATCTTATTCTAGAGGGTGGCATCATCCCTTATAGTTGAGGTGCAATTGGTTGAGTTAAATATAATTATTTGTCAAATTCTAAATGGTGGATAAAAACTCATTGTTAACCACATCAATGTTGTAAGTAAAGTACTCACGATGAAAAAAGTACTCATTAGTTACTTTTGAATATAATATAATTATACTAAAATACTTGCAAAACAAAAATATTCCATATTCCAAATTTCAAAATAAACTTTTCTTCAAAATCAATACTCTTTAAAATATACAATAAACTAATTTATAAATAAAAAATAGTACTTTTTTTCAAAGTAAATATTTAATACTCATTATATAGAAGTACATTAACGTTTAACTTCCCCCAAGAGGACCCAAATTATTTTTAAGGAACAACAAATATATAAAAGGGAACATGTATTTTACAAACAAAATATATAAAGTAGAACAATGTACGTGATAACCAAAGAGGTTCAGTATGAAATGGTGTGAAAATATGCATCTTATATCGGCAAAAATTGTGCGAGGGTTTCCGAAATGGTGCTTATCTTAGGAAAACAGCTACGGTAGTATCCTACAAGTGATATGGAGGTTCAATTATAATAGTATCCTACAAGTGATATGGAGGTTCAATTATGAATCTTTTCTTATCAAGAAAGGTTTTTTCCATAGTTATGTTATAGGTTAGGTTATATTTTGTTTGGAGGTTTCTGAAAAAGTCTATAAAATATCCTAGTCTTCTTGTATTTTTCTATGTGTCTTTGGGGTGGAGTGTGAGGGAGGCCCAATCATGGGTTCCTTGTCCCCTTCTTCACGATAGGTTTTGTTCTTTGTCCCGTTACTGGATAGGATGAGTTCCTTCTAGAAATTTCCATAAAAGTCTGTAAAATATTCTAGTTTTTATTGTCTTTACCCACATGCTTTTGGCGTGGGGTGTGGGGGAAACCCAATCATGGGTTCCTTGTCCCCATCTCCCTGATACTCTCCTATGACTTCCATAATCCTAACCTATGATAATATTAGACAGGATCTCGGAGTAGGAACTTCAGAATATTCCTTGGAAAGGCGGTTGCAAGTGGATGGAAGGTGTGGAAAAATGGCATAAAAATATCAGAAAATGAGGAAAGGTTGAAGGGTGGAAAGACATGTTTTACCGCCAAAAAGGGAAACCCTAAGGTGGTGGGAATCTTAGTTCATTCCTTTCCTCGCTCAAAACAAGATGTTAAGTTCCTTCCAAAAACCCTAAATTGAGAATGCTTAAGGTACCACCAAACTTTTATCTCTAGGACAAAGAAGAAGGCTAGTGGTATATACAGGAAGTGGAAGTTGAGGAAATATGAAGATAAAATGGTTTTAGGAAAGGGTGTTGTCTTGGAAGAGGTTGTTGGGATATCCCTAAGAGCACTTGTGGACAAGTTCAGCTATAAAGCGATGAACTGCAGTGATAGATGCATTAGCATGGGATCCTATTATAGGATATAGACGAACAATTTCTATCTTCCAAAAAGGGTGGTATGGGTTTGTTTTTAGAAAAGACGAACATGCCACTTTTTTTTGGAGAGAACCTGGTTGAATGGTAGAGGTAGCTTAATGCTAAAGAGGTAGCACTATGGTTTCGACCCTGCTCCGGAAGGTATAAAAAATAGTCACTTTTGAGTTTTGTTGTCGATTCTACCATATGTCCTCTGGAACAAAGAATCATTTGTTTCTATTGGTAATCGTTTGGGTCACTTTCTGCATGTGGAAGAGGAATTATTAACTAGGGTTGATAAAAGGGTGGTTCAAATACTTTTTGAGTTTGATATGTCTTGGGATTGTTGGATAAGTTGGTCATAGAATGGCGTGGGAGGTCATTCCATCAAAGTATAGACTACTAGGGTATTCCTTTTCACTGCACTAAATTATATGAAATTGGTCACCTTTGGAGACAATGTTCTTCTTCATCCTTGGATTCTAATAATGACTCTCTAGAAGAGGTGGAGAAATGGTATTCATAAGATTGCAGTGATAAAGAATATTCTTCCCCCTCAGCTTCATATTTGGGTTGTCAAACTTCAGAGTCTCCATCAAGCTCATTGGTGGTGGACCATCCTTTCCTTGGTAAGCTAAAAAACGTATACCCTTATTTTGTGTCTTATTTAGATTCCCAAGAATGCAACTATGTCATGATTCTGGAATAAAAAGGGGATGCAATGGGTGATATTTCTCTAGGTGGTGGCCCTTTATTTTATAAGGGGGTTTCCCTCTCTTCCCAAGACAAAGAATTACCTCTTGAATCTGAGATAAATATTGTTGATCAATCACAAAAATCTGAAAATGCTAATATGATTCTGAACTTGGGAAATTTTGATAGGATTCCTAAGGGTTAAGATGGGAATCCCAATTCAGATTCATTTGTTGATTTTCTTTCTGATCCTACCTTACAAAACCCTATAATTATCTCCATCTCAAGGGTCAGGGTTTTAGACATTAGGATAAGTCTAGGGTTTGTCAAAGTGGAGGAATCATTGTCTTGTGATGATCCTTCTCTACCAAGCCCAATCTCTCTCTCTCTCTCTTGATATTCATCCTTCATATTGTGATGCTTTGAAGAAGGTCTTGCTTTAGTCTCACATTGGAAACTCAAGTTGTGGCCGAATTTCTAGCCTCAGAGAAGCTTTGAATTGGGAAGTCATAAATTATGTTAACACTACAAAGAAAAAAATTGGAAAGAATATCCAGGGGGATGTGAAATGAGGGTTGAACCTGGACTTATCCCCTATCAAAACTAGAAGTGAAAGAAACAATTTTCCCTCCTCCTTATCAACAAATAAATTTTCCTCCCCAAGTGCATCCTTTGTTCCTTCTATTTCCTCCTCTAGCTCCAAGTCTCTTAGAGAGATTAAATACCTATCCTGGGTGTAGAAATAATATGCATCTCTTTAAACATAAGGGGAGTGGGGGGCCTCCCGAAATTTTTATCCCTCCAGAGATGCTTGGAACTTATAAAGGGATATAGTTTTTTTTACAAGAAACAATGGTCTCAGGGGAGAAATATTGATATTTTTTCTCGGGAATCAAGAAAGGTTGGGAAGTGGTTTCAATTGATCTTGTTAGATTGTCGGGGGATTTTGGTCACTTGGAACCCTTGTAAATAAAAATTGAAGTCCTTTTCTATCTCATTTGGAATCCTTGTGTCTGGAAGTTTAATCGATTTCCATGAGGAATTTATTTTTTTAATGTGTACGAGCCCTACCAGTCAAAGTAGTAGCTCTAGAACAAAGTTAGTTCAGATAGAACTTTAAATATCCCAAATATTATGATAGTAGGTGACCTTAATTGTACATGATCTGCAACTGAAATTTGGGTTCAGAGGACTCATCAAGACCCATTGATTTCTTTCTTCAAAGATATGTTTAACAATGCATATTTAGTGGATGTGGCACCATTTCCCTTGCAGATGAATTGGAGGAATAGCAGGAGAGGTGAATGTGGGATCATGGAGTGTATTGAAAGATTTCTTATTGAGGAATATTTCATTGAGAAGGTTCAAAGATACATGTATTGTGTTGATTATGCTAGGATATCATATCATTACCCTAAAATTTGTCAACTCAATTATGAGAGTGAAAGACTAAAACTTTCATTTAAGTTCAACCATAGATGGCTTAAGGATCGGGATTTTAGATATTTGGTGAAGTGTGTTTGGCTCAAGGATGTCGATATGTCTCAACTATGAGTTATAGAAAGTTTGAACAATACTTTAAAGTCTCTAAATGAGGTTGTTATCAAATGGGAAAAAGATAGGTGGACCTTAGCAAAGAAGGATTTAATTAGAGTGGAAGACCAGATTGAAAAGATAACAAAAGAGAATAGTTCAGGATTCTTGCCATAGAAGGAGCAAGAATCACTAACAAACCTGGAGAAAGATAATTTTTAGATACTCAAGCTATATGAGTAAAAGTGGTGATTAAAAATCAGAATTACATGGTTAGAAGCAAGTGATAAGAACACCATTTTTTTCATAAAATTGTTGAACACTGATGGAATATTAAATCTATGTGGGATCTAAAAAGAGAAGATGGTGTTTTGGATTCCAATCAAGGGGATCTTCATTAGATGGATTTCTCTCACTTAGAAAACATCTATAAGGATCCAGGTAATGTCTCTATCAGAGAACGTATTAAGGTGATTAAGGAGTATTCTAGATACTTCTTAAAGGAAGAGGGTGACAGTGTTTTCTCCCAGTCTCCATGGAAGAATTAAAGGATGCGTTGAAGGATTCGGTGAGGTCCAAATTTTTGGGTCCAGATGGATGGAATATGGAATTATTTCTTGAGTGTCTTTATGGGTGAGGACATTTTTCTTGTTGTTAAGGAATCAAGAATTACAGGATCATTTTTAGGTGGTATTAAATCTACATTTATCACATTAATTCCACAGATATCTTCCCCCAAGGATTAAAATGACTGTCACATAATCTCCTTATGCAATTTTGTGTACAAATTAATCACTAAGATTACATCTTCTCGCGTAAACCCCACTCTATCAATATGTATGTCTCAGGAACAATTTGATTGTTAATGTTTGAGCAAATAGGAAGATACTTGAAATTTAAAACTTTTCATAAACAAATCCAATGCATGTAGATCTCATGAAAACAATTCAAATACACAAATCATTCAATCAATTATACACATGATGTACCCTGGGAAAACCCTCCAAAATCCAAAGGATGAAAAACGCAACAAACAATCCTTTGAGTATGATAGATAATGGTAGAGGAAGATTTTACAACACTTGCAGATTGCTTGATAAGTGATATCTAAGTAGCACTAGAGAATAGATATCATGCGACATATTGTTATATCCTTTCCAATTGCATAACACTATAATAACAAGCTTATTCAGTCATAGAATGAAGGTAGTGAATGGTTGCATGCATTTTGGGAACTATGAACACTACACATTGTGTGCACTATTCACACATTACCTATTGTGCCTTCCTGGACTTGGTGCCAAGTTGTCACCTCGTAATTATCTCCCACACTGAAGATATGGACCCTCCATTAATTCACTGGTGTTAATTGCCTCTAACTGAATGTAAATGAACTGAACTAAGTTGAATTGAACAGAATTGAATGTAACTGAACTGAACTGAATTGAACTGAACAAAACTGAATGTAACTAAACATAAATGAATGTAGCTAAACATAACTGAGTGTGAGCTGATTTATTAATTGCTTGACCATTAGTTAGGATTTTAACTTAATGTCTTTAGTTCTTCACAATTAGTTCCATCGACAACAGCCACTTTGCATAAGTTAAGGAATATATTCCTTAATTAACTTAAACTTGTTTTCTACAACTTAGAATTAACTAATGTATGTGTAGTTCGAGTTCACTAGAGGTATCACATAGGAAATTCAAATATTTACTCTATCTTTATGCTCATCTCTTTCATCATTTAATTAATTTTTCATGGTCCATGAGTGTTTAATTAATTAATCATCTTTATCATATCATAATTAGAATATTCTTTTCTAACCTATGATCATATGTATTACCCCGAGTTATATAGTCATGTGCTAAAGTAAATCCCTCTAGGGGAAGTTAATCCCTAAAGGATACTTATAGCACCTAGTGACCATGACTATCCATACATCACATAGTATGTCATCATGACTTGATACAAAACAATTCAAATGGTCTCGATACAACACAAGACCATCCTTGATACAACATAAGACTCCTAAACTTAATACAACATAATTTTTGGAATTGATACAACATAAGTATATGAACTTGATACAACACAAGGTCCTAATCTTAATACAACATAATATTACAATACAGGCATCTCTCAGGACCTCAACAACCTATATTGATACAACACAAGGTCTTAATTTAATACAACATAAGTTCTAGAATTGATACAACACAAGTCTCGTGAAGAAAAACATAATTTTATACACTTAATACAACATAAGTTCTAGACTTTATACAACACAAGTATTATGCAGAGGTTTCTGCACTTAATACAACATAAGTTCCGGACTCGATCCAACACAAGTCTCATGGAGAATGGATCCTGATGTTGTGCATTTAACACTCTCTCTTGGCGAGGGAGACGTTCTCTTCCATATCAAGAATATCTTGGAAGTATCTGAACTTTGTCATAAATAAAGGATTTGTAATCACATCTACAATATACTCATCAATACCCATGTACTGAACTTTTACAATACCTTTCTGGAACATGTCTCAAATGAAGTGATACTTCATTTCTATGTTTTTAGACTTGTCATGAAACAAAGTATTTTCAGAAATCTTTATACAACTCTGGATGTCACACCTGGTCAAGTAGATTTCTCAGCCACACTATTTCTCGACAAGTGGTACTAGAATCAACTTACTCAGCCTTTGCAGTGCTCTAGGTAACTAAACCTTTCTTTCTGCTAGACCATGAAATCATAATAGAACCCAAATTGAAACGATACTTGAAAATGCTCTTCGATAAACAATGTTTACACCCCAATCAGAATTAGTGTATCCAAGAAATAACACTCCTCCATTGGATGAATACCTAATTCCATAAGCAATTGTACCATGGAGGTATCTCAAAATATGCTTACCTACAACCAAGTGTTTGTTTCTAGGATCAGCCATGAATTGACTCAAGATTCTAACTACATATAAAATGTATGGCCTCGAATGTATTAGTTACATCAATGCGCCAATCAATTATCTGTATAATGCGGGGTCCACTGGATCCGATCTAGTCTCAGACTCATAGAGTTTCCTCAAATTGGAATCCATTGGAGTATTTATGGATTTACAATCCACCGTGCCAAATATACACAAGGTGTCAACAATGTACTTCCCTTGAGATAGAAATATCTCATCATTCCTCTGTTAAATATCAAGGCCTGGGAAGTAGTGCATAAGACCTAAGTATTTCATCTCAAACTATAAGGTAATATCCCTCTAACATTGCAATCATTCTTTCCTCTCCAGTGAGGGAATGATCATCCACATATAGGAATAGTACCAAAGTTTGTTTGTCCACTACCTTGAAGTACAAGTTTGAATCTGCATCACTCTTTAAGAAACCTAATTTCTGAAGATAATTGTCTATTATAGCATACCAAGATCGAGGAGCTTGGTTCAACCCATATAGGGATTTCTTCAACTTGCACACATGGGATTCCTTCCCATGTATCACAAAACCCTAAGGTTTCTCAATGTAAAACTCTTCCTCAACCTCACCATTGAGGAAGGTAGTATTCACATCCATATGGTGAAGCTTCCATCCCAATACTGATGCAAGTGAAATAATAGATCTAATGGTAGTATACCTAGCCACTAGAGAAAAATTCTCCTCATAATCAATGCCATATTTGTAATAAAATCCATGGGAAACAAACCTAGTTGTGTACTTGTCCACACTGCCATCTATAGCATGCTTTATCTTGTAAATCCATCTAGACGTTACAACTGACTTCCTCTCAGGTTTGGTAATAATTTCCCAAACATAATTCTTCATAATAGAATGATATTCCTCTGTCATAACATCTTTCCACACTTGTTTCTTTTCATCCTCTTCATATGATGAACTCTCTGAATAACTATCAGGTTGCTTCCTCTCTCTCAAAGTACCTACTTGTGCTCCATGCTTTTCAACATCTTTCAATACATATCGATAGCATGTCGGTCTCCTCTTTGAAGGAGGTTCATCAACCAGTTGAATTGGTTCATCAATGACATGTAGCTCTACATTCTCTACTGGATTCTCCCTATGAACATCATAAGGGGGAGAATAATCATTATGATCCTCCAATATAGGAGCCTCAGCCTCCTCTATCTCTAGATCACATTCAAGCTATTTTGACCGCTTGAATGTTTCCACCTCATAGAAAGTCACATCCCAACTAACATCAACATGTCTCTCATCGGGTACATAAAATTTGAATGCCTTGGAGGTCTCACCTCAACCAACAAAATTTCCCTTCTTTCCAGAAGTTTCCATCTTGGTTCTCTTTTATTTTGTTATCTGAATATACACAAGACATCCAAAAATACGAAGATGTGGTATGTTTGGTTTCTCACCAGTGAACACCTCTTCAGGTGTTTTTTCATCAAGAACTACATACAAAATTCTTTTTTGTATGTATATTGTTGTACTAGTAGCTTCTTCCCACAAATAAGCAAATAGATCTTGATAACTGAACATGGATTTTGCATCCTCGCAAATAGTTACGTTCTTTCTCTCTGCAACCCCATTTTGTTGTGGGTTGTAAGGAACTGTTAATTGTCTACATATCCATGCATCACTACACAACTCATTAAAAGAAATTGATTCGAATCCTCCACCATTATTAGACATTAGGGCACGGATATGCCTACTTGTCTTATTCTCAACTAAGGTTTTATACTCTTGGAATTTTGTATTTCATGAAGTAAATCTAGGCCTTATGGGAGAAATCATCAATGAATAAAACATAGTAGAGATTCCCATTGACGGATGGGGAAGACATGGATCCACATACATATGAGTGCACTAAATCTAAGATGCCTTTAGATCTAGTATGAATTCTAGGAAACTTATTTTTAACATTCTTTCCTAAAGCATAACCTCGACAAACAATATCATGTAAAGAATCAAAACTAGGAATACCTTTCACTATTCATTGCAAACCTGGGAGTGTTCTGAAGTGGAGGTGTCCAAGTATCCTATGAAAATGCTTGCATGGACTGATAGTATGATGTGTCATGGTTGTAATATACTTTTCTGGGACCTTGTAAAGTCCTCCTTCTTGAACTCCAATAATAGTACCAGTATCAATGTTCTGGTTCTCTGGCCACAAGTATGCTTGATTGTCTATGAAGATGACTCAAAATCATTTATCTTAAAGGATAGAAATAGAGAGTAGGTTCTTCTTCAATCCAGAGACATAAATAATGTCCTCCACATGTAGTGTGTTTCTATAATTCAGCTAGAAGTGTTTGGATCGAACTCCTTGGATTGAGTATGTGGAATTGTCTCCCAATTCTACCATGCATGCAAATTGTTTCTCTTTTAGGTTGTAGATTGTGCCCTTGTATCCTGACATGTGCTTTAAATAACCATTGTCAATCAGCCATGTATATTCTCTTGTGATGGGCGATCCAGACAAAGCAGAGATGAGGTAATACCCCCTCCTTCTATCTTTCTCTTTGGGTGCATCTTCTTTGGAATTTTCTTTTACGATAGTAGAAGCATGAAATCTTCCTTCTTTTACTTTCTTCACACAAAAATTCCATATAAAGTGTCCCATATTTTGACAATAAAAACATAAGATCTTTTATTTTTCAAAACCTTTATTGATCTCTTTCTTCTTTGCATGGAGAGACTTCTTGGGAGCAAATGGATTCCTCCCTTTCTTAGATCTTTCCATGAGAGCTATATTCTCCTCTTTAATGTGCACCACTTTGTTCTAGATGCACCCTTCTTCTTGAATGCAATCATGCCAAAATATTTTAAAGTTGGGTTTCTTTTCTCTTCCATTTACCACAGCAAGAAAGGTCTCCCATGAGGCAGGAATCCCATCAATGGCAGTTTTAAGAAGATCATCCTCATCTGTCTCCACACCGATGTTTGCAAGTTGATCCTTCACCTGTGAAATATTTGTGAGGAAGGAATCTACGGGCTCATTTGTTTCCATCTTGATGTTGCACAACTTTTTCTTCAAAATCCTCTTTTGAGTAAGGGCCTTCTTCTCATAAAGATTCGTGAGTGTGTCAAAACACTCATTTGTCGTATTAAATGGTGTGATCACCGACATGAGGTTTTCCTTCACGGATTCATATATGATCCTCTTTACCTTTGCTTGATTCTTCCTGTAATTGGTTCTTCCTACATTTGTAGTAGTCTCTTCAATAGCAGTGGTCACAAAGGAATCAAGATCATGCTCTTTGAGAATGTTGATCATTCTCGGCTTCCATGTGTTGAAGTTTGTTGTGCCTTCAAGTCAGCCATTCATTTGGGAAGAGATTGATGCAATTGCTTTAACATATTTCTCAATGCTTCAATATCATGTGTAGGTTTAGAATGTTTACACAAAACTAATCTCTTGCACGCCCTTTCTTTGATACCATGTCAATGTTTGAGCAAATATAAAGATAATTGAACTTTAAAATTTTTGATAAACAAATCTAGTGCATGTAGATCTCACGAAAAAAATTCAAACACACAAATCACTCAATCCATAAGACACATGATGTACCCTGGGAAAACCCTCCAAAATTCTGTTATACACCAGACAGAATGGCACCTCTCCGTCCGAGTGCCGACTTTCCTTATGTCGGCGCGCAAAAGGACACTTATGGATTGAGTTTNAGTTATACATATGTTGGATCCGCATGTATCCTTATGGCGATGTTTTGTATATGGACTTGTATGTACCAGAGATCAGTTTTTCTGACATTTATCTCTCTTACAAGTATATTCACTCGAGCCTTTTGATCTTGGATTCTCTGCTCTCTCCATACTCAGCTCTTTCCTTTATAATGTATTTCGGCTATCGTCTTCCCCTCTAACCTCACACATTAGGGGGCATCTGTTATACACCAGAATGGCACCTCTCCGTCCGAGTGCCGACTTTCCTTATGTCGGCGCGCAAAAGGACACTTATGGATTGAGTTTTTCCTAGAATACTATAGCTTGGCTTATTATGGAATACATTTCTGCCTTCATCTCTGCATGTGACCACTTTCCCATTGTTTCATGAAAGTCATTGAAAGTCACTGAAAAAACACCTATATTGGAGGACCCATATCTTGAGTTCTCTAACTCCTTTTGACCTCATTTCTGCGCCGTTGGAAAGGTATTTCAGTTAGATAAAACTTTCTAGAAGACATCAAAGTCTGAAAATACCNAATACATTTCTGCCTTCATCTCTGCCTGTGACCACTTTCCCATTGTTTCATGAAAGTCATTGAAAGTCACTGAAAAAACACCTATATTGGAGGACCCATATCCTGAGTTCTGTAACTCCGTTTGACCTCATTTCTGCGCCGTTGGAAAGGTATTTCAGTTAGATAAAAATTTATAGAAGACATCAAAGTCTGAAAATTCCCAGAAATACCCTAAAAATGTGTTTTTTGTCCATTCGCGATTTTCCTTAAGGAAAACCCACGAATGTGCCTCTTAGCATTTAAAACATTAAAACATGAGTTAATTGGAGATTAGTTATTTAATTTAACTTAATTTCATTAACTGCTGTAACTTCTCCAACCTTCAAAACTACCTTATTTCCCCCATATAAATAGAGGTAGGGAGGTCCATGAGAGGGGACTTGAATTTATGCATTGGTATGCTGGAGGAATTGGGACTCTCTTTGCCTACACCTTTGCCCTGGAGGTCTTCCCTTGTGTTGCANAACTTCTCCAACCTTCAAAACTACCTTATTTCCCCCATATAAATAGAGGTAGGGAGGTCCATGAGAGGGGACTTGAATTTATGCATTGTTATGCTGGAGGAATTGGGACTCTCTTTGCCTACACCTTTGCCCTGGAGGTCTTCCCTTGTGTTGCAGAGCTTGGAGGATGAGTTCTTTGGAGAAGAGAAACAGCATA
>LPNX011021645.1:9750-66059 GCA_001517045.1 Pseudotsuga menziesii | reverse complement strand
GTGATGATGACCATGATGATGATGATGATGATGATGATGATGATGATGATGATGAGGGTGATGAACATGATGATGATGAGGATGAGGATTATGATGATGATTATGATGAGGATGCTGATGATGTTGAGGATGAGGGTGTCGATGAAGATGATGACCATGATGATGATGACAATGATGATGACGAGGATGAGGAGGAGGAGGAGGAGGAGGCGGATGACGGTGATGAACGTGATGATGATTAGGATGAGGATTATGATGATGATGATGATGAGGATGAGGATTATGATGATGATGAGGATGAGGATGCTGATGATGTTGAGGATGACAATGATGATGATGATGACCATGATGTTGATGACAATGATGACGACGATGATGATCATGATGATGATGATGATGAGGATGACGGTGATGAACGATGATGATGAGGATCGAGGTTGATGATGATGAGGATGAGGGTGATGATGATGATGAGGATGACGGTGATGAACGATGATGATGAGGATCGAGGTTGATGATGATGAGGATGAGGGTGATGATGATGATGAGGATGAGGGTGACAATGAAGATGATGATGAGGTTAATGGTGATGATGAGGAGGATGATGAATATGATGATGATGAGGATGATGAGGATGAGGGTGGTGATGATGATGAGGATGAGGGTAGGTCTATCAAGCCATGAACCGTAGATCACCTATGATATTTTCTATTAGATCTATCAAGCCATGAATTGTAGATCAATGTTCCTTACCAACTACATAATGTATTTTTTGTTCTACACTCGAATATTAAATACAAGTTTTTTCTTTGGAATCAAAATTAGGAGGAAAAATCAAACTACTATTGAGGTGAAATTCATCATAATAGGGATGATTTTTGGGAACAATGGAGTAATGCTCTACTCCCAAATTTGTCCCCCCTCCACTAAATCTTTCTCATAAAACTTAGCAATGTTTATAAAATGAACAACTAAGAGAACTTTTGAGAATATATATACTTTGTCGTTTGTTATCCAAATAGAGTAAATGAAATGGTACAACTCATGGATAGAAGGAAATAAACCATCAAATCAACATATTGACACATTAGATACTTAGTGTGAGAGTAGATCAAAGAATTAATGTTTTGATACTTTCAACATTGGATACTTAGTGTGAGAGTAGATCAAAGAATTCATGTTTTGATACTTTCTATTAACGCATATGCGATATAACGCACATGCGATATGGCTAAGCTATATCACATATGCATTATATCGCATATGCGTTATTTGAAAATTTAAATATTTGGCGGGATTAAGGTTTGGCATTAGGTTTGGAAGCAGCTTCAGAATACCGAACCTATTGGCTAGGACAAATCAACCAGGGCTATTGCTCAAGTCTTTTAGAATTCTATCAATATGCTCAGAATAGATCCCGTGTTTTGATATGACATACACAATATTTTTTTATGAAAATGTACGATATTGTAGAGTATGAAATGACGATTCTGAATATATAATTTTTTCCTTCAAAACTATGTTTTATTTATTTATAATTATTTTTCTAATTGACACACGTTAGTTTTCGAGAATACATACATCGATTGTTTCTTATATAACTTTTGATTTCCATCACCATTTCCCATAAAAACTATATGGTGCACTAGACGAGATCAAGCTCTGTGATCTTATATTAAGAAATCAAGGATTTCATTAATTTTTGCCCCTAAAGTGTTGCACCCACACATAAGGTTTTAATTTCAATCTTTTCTGACTTCAATAATTAATAATAATAATAAAAATTTCATGAAAAATTCTGAATAAATAGTGTTGCACTAGGCCCATATGTCCTTTATATGTCTGCAATATTTTATCCCAAATGGACATCATTTACCTCATATATTACTGCACCCGCACAAACATATATGTTAAGATGTGCTGAAAATTTGAAAACCCACTTTCACTGAAACTAATTTTATAATCATTTGCACACATTTTCTCTACATAATCCCTATATATTATGAAAGCTGATTCAATTACCTATCTTTTCTCTTTTTACTTCATCTTCAAATAAGTTAGGGAAGTACCCCTAATTGTCACCTAAAATTAGAGTTTTCCGTTTATTCTAGTATTATGTGTCATCTAAAGTGTCCTTAAAGGAGTCCATGATTGTGCATCAGCCCGTAAGCCTTTTCATAGAGTGGAAAGAACTCTCGCTTATAAGCCATTTGGAAGCGGCTTGCCTACCAAGCTAGGGCACTATTATTTTTTTTATTTTTCATATCCGAATTTTAGTTTCCATATTCGAATTTTATTTTCCAAAGCATAGTATTTTCCAGATCTGAATTTTATTTTGGAAAGCACGTTATTTTTATCTATTTTGTTTCTAGATCAGAATTTAAGTTTTTGTTTGCACTAATTTTTTTTTAAAAAGGAGATAATTTCATTGAGAGCTCGGCTATCTCCCGACGCATGCATTTTAGGGTTGATACTTTTCCAGCGAGCAATCAGGGAGAAGTAGCAGATCCAATCAACCGCTTGAACACATGCTCACCATATCTGCACTCTATTTTTTGGGGGGTGAAGATCTACAAGATCCATGGGGGATTGAACTCACCGGATCTCACTCAGCGCTCAGTTTGCCAGAGCTCGCAACTTCAATAAAAAAAAAAGTTGAGTGTTACAGATCTCTGCGTTACAGATCTCAGCTTTCTAGATCATCTTACCTCGTTAGATTTCCCGATTGTCTTGTTGGACATACCTCCATCATAGTCTATGTACTAGGTATATTTTTTTTTGAGATCTGATTTGTTTTTCTTTGATTTGCCGAAACCCTAAAACAAAAAAAAATAAAAAATAAAACATTTTCACAGAAAGACATTATTTAAAAAAAAGAGGGCGTTACCTCTCTTGGGAATCGCCCCTCTCTCATAGGAGAAAAGCGATACCACCGCTCATATTGAAGAGGCAAGAAGTGGTACCACCGCTCTACTTTTGTTTAGAGAAAGTGGTGAACTGCACTTTCCTTAGCCGGTTTTTGGCACCACACCGGTCCACTGCCTGTTGCCGTTGCACCAGGAGTGGTGCTCGTTTTTATTAAAAAAAAAAGGTGAAGTGCATTGTTGAAGCGCCCACCAAATCGGTCTTTTTCATTCTAGATCTGTCGCCTTCTCTCAATTTCTCGCAAATGCTGGAAGCTGGCATGGTAAACTCTCTGGCTAGATTTTTTTTTTTGGTAAAAAAAAAGGGGCAGCTGGAGAGGCCTGATCATCCAATATTATTGAAGGTTGTGATATAGAAAAGAAGATCTATTCTTGAAGATGATGCTACCAGAAGCAGTCCCAGAAGAATTTGAAGAGGTAAGAAATATTTTAACACCACAAGGTTTATGGTAGAGCTTTAATGGAGATGAGTATGATGTATGGGCAATCAAAGTAATTAATGTGTTAAAATTACAAGATTTGTGGCACTTCATAGTTGAAGAGGATCCCACTGATCCAGAAAAGTTTAATGCTTTGACAGAATTGGAAAAAGAAAGAAGGAAAGTTGTTTCCTTATGTCTCATACAAGAAAGTATAGACTATTCCCTATTTGATTACATTCTAGAAGCTGATACTTCAAAGAGAGCATGTGATACACTAAAAGAAGTCTTCAGTGAGGAACCACCTGTAGAGGAAGATAACTTTGTATGTCAGGCAGAGCACCAGGAATCCCACATTGAAGTGGAAGACAGTCAAGATGACTGTGTCTATGAGGTAGCTATTGATCATGTAATCCTAGCAAATGATATTGATCCAGTTATGTTTGATGATGACAGTGAAAGAAAATCTGTCACTGCAACTGTACTCAATGATGTGAGTGATAGTCTCTTTGAGCAAGAGACAGTTGCTAGCAGCATAGAAGCTGCAATAGTTGCTGAGAATGAGCAACAACCAGCTAATAGCATCACAAAAGAAACAACATTATGCACTCCACCCCAAAACCAAAAAACTAGAATTTTGAGGGAGATCTATGAGCAGGCTCCTGTTATTGATGAGCATCTACAGTTTGCTCTCTTCTCTTGTCAACCAACATCTTTTAAGAAAGTAGTGAAGGATGCACAGTGGGTAAAATCCATGAATGAAGAGATTGATGCAATAGAGAAAAATCAGACTTGGGATCTTGTTGACATCCCTCCACACAAAACCAGTATTGGAGTCAAATGGGTCTATAAGACAAAATTGAATGAAAAAGGAGAACTTGAAAAGCACAAAGCAAGGTTGGTTGCCAAAGGTTATGCACAAAAGTATGGTATAGATTATGATGAAACCTTTGTTCCTGTAGCAAGGATGGATACCATCAGAGCTATACTTGCCATTGCAGCACAAAATCAAAGGCTTGTGTATCAAATAGATGTGAAATCTGCCTTTCTTAATGGCATTCTTGAAGAAGAAGTTAATGTAGACCAGCCACTTGGTTATACTGTCAAGGCTCATGAAGACAAAGTGTATAAGCTAAAAAAGGACTTGTATGGTCTAAAACAAACTCCATGAGCTTGGTACAGTAGGATTGACTCCTACCTCATCAACAATCATTTCAACAGAAGCAACAATGAGCCCACTCTATGTGTCAAAACAGAGCAAGGTAAAATATTGATGGTATGTCTTTATGTTGATGACATGATTTACACTGGTAATTTGATGCTTGAAGATTTCAGGACAGTCATGAAAAAGGAATTTGAAATGAGTGATCTAGGACTGATGACGTACTTCCTTAGCTTGGAAGTTACTCAAATTGATAAAGGTATTTTTATCTGTCAACATAAGTGTGCTACTAATATTTTGCAGAGAATCAAAATGGATAAATGTAATCCAATAGAAACCCCTATAGCTCTTGGGACCAAGTTAACCAAGAATGGTGATGAACCAACAGTAAACAATACACTCTATAAACAAATGGTAGGCAGTTTAATGTATTTGACTGCAACTAGACCTAATTTGATGTATGCTGTCATTCTTATTTCCAGATTTAGGGAGTCTCCCAAAGACTTTCACTGGAACGTTGGAAAAATAATACTGAGATATGTTGTAGGAACACTTGGATATGACCTTTGGTACACTCATACACCAGACAATACTCTTATAGGGTACACTGACAATGATTTTGTAGGTAGTCTTGATGATAGGAAATGCACATCTGATTATGCTTTCCATTTGGGTACAAATCTGATCTCTTGGGCATTTGAGAAACAACCCATTGTGAGCATGTCTTCTGCAGAAGCAGAATATGTAGCAGCCACCACAGCAGCTTGCCATGCAGTTTGGCTAAGAAGACTGTTAAAGGATATGGGACACACTGCAAAAGAATTAGAGGAAATTTCAACTCAAAATGGGCCTTTTAACTTTAAATCAAATTCCATGTCATCATGTGTTAACCAATGGAAATTTCTTTAAATTTAAAATACCGTATAGGTCTTAAACATTTTTTTAATATAAATTTGGGGATAAGTATCATAAAAAAAACTACTTTGTTTGTTTGTATTTTTGACATATATCCCCGTGTTTCTNGGAATTTAATTCCGCATCCAATGAGCTCTCCCGATCGAAATTTGAGTAAAAACACGGGGAGATATGTCAAAAATACAAACAAAAAAGTAGTTTTTTTTATTTTCTTCCTCCTAAATTAATAAATATTATTTTATTATTTTAGCTATTATTTTATTAATTTTTTTAGGAGGTGCATTTTGAGATGAAATTTACTGTAATGTCCCACTTCTATTTTCTGTGATAATAACTGTGTAATACAATTGTCTAAACATAATCTATTTCATAGAAAAAGCAAACACATTGACACGCTATCATTTCATTCGTGAGTTAGTCAATGATGGACAAATTTGTTTACTGTTTTGTGGCTCAAGAGCAGTTCGCTGACATGTTCACCAAACCATTGGGAACATCTACATTTGTATATCAGAGAAAGCACTTACATAGAGAGTGCTCATGATGTACTACCAGTTGAGATTAAAGGGGTGTGTTGAAGAGTGTTAGTTAGTTAGTGAGTTAGGTCATGAGTTAGGTCAAGCTACCATTGTCATTTGTATTTCCTATTTAAACAGCTCTAAATATTGGAAGGCAATCAATCTGCCTAGTGTACTTCTCCTGCTTCATTCTATTCTTTCACAAAGATGCCTGCTGCTATTTTCACATTCTTTTTCCACTTACTGGGTATTGAAAAAATTGGAATTTAAATTGTTGTCTGTTGGTAGTTATTAAACTATGCAATCTTTGATATATCAAGAACTAATTTATACTATTATAATTGCACTTCTCGGTCACTTGGAATCACTGTTTATTCCTTTCAGAATTATTGTTATCATGATTGATAGCTAGTTATCTTAGAATCATACTTTGTAATGGTTGATAGCTTGTTATCATAAATGGTAATACAGGTTGAAGTAACTTGGGCTTTGACAAATATAGCAAAGGTTGTGATTGACTAGCAAAGGTTGTGATTTACTGCGGGGCACTGCCATTATTTGTGGAGCTTCTTACTTCAGTGAATTATGATGTGATTGACTGAGGGGCACTGCCATTATTTGTGGAGCTTCTTACTTCAGTGAATTATGATGTGATTGACTGAGGGGCACTGCCATTATTTGTGGAGCTTCTTACTTCAGTGAATTATGATGTGATTGACTGAGGGGCACTGCCATTATTTGTGGAGCTTCTTACTTCAGTGAATTATGATGTGATTGACTGAGGGGCACTGCCATTATTTGTGGAGCTTCTTACTTCAGTGAATTATGATGTTAGAGAACAGGTACAGTATTGCATTGGAGCCATAGCATACTTTTCTCAATTATCTGTTATCTTTTATGCATTTGATTTTTAATAATAACACTTTTAATAATAACACTTGAGTATTACGATGTTCATATAAGGCTGTTTGGGCTTTGGGAAATATTGCTCGAGACTGTCCAGCATATAGGGATCAGGTACTCGCTCATGGAGAATTAAGGAAGGTGGTTGCCCAGTTTACTATGACTCGAAGACTTTCAATGATAAGAATAGTTACATGGACTTTCTCAAATATTTTTCGTTGGAAACCCAAACCTGTATTTAATCATGTAAGTAGATTTGCATATACTGTAATTTCTTTTTTTTTATAGGTCTTAGTGATTGCAGGTAGATTTGAGTACTTAGTTTTATGATGTTTGGGAGTTTAATCAGCTTAAACGTACTGCAAATTTTGAGTAGGTTGCGCTGTGTGGAAAATTTGTGTCTGTTCTGCTACTCCGTTATTTTGTAACCCTGCCTTATATAAAGCTGAAAATGGGGACATCAGAATTAGAATCTAAGAGCAGAAAGGGTTTTATTACTTTAAATTTATTTTCATAGACTTTTGTTTATGGCTTTCAGGTGAAATGTGTGTTGCCTTCCCTTGAGTGTCTTCTCAGTATTCTTCAAGATGATGAAGTATTGGCAGATGCATGCTGGGCTCTAACATATATTTCTGATGGTCCCAGTGACAATGTTCAGGCAGTAATTGACGCGGGCATTTGCCCAAAGTTGGTGGAACTTTTGTCGTGAGTATCATAATCATATAAACATACGTAATCAAAGTATCAAATATCTTAATATATGTACTTACAGTTTATTTCCCTATAATAACTTCGGTGTTAAGTTCCACTTATGCCAATTTTTTATTTCCAACATCAGGTAAAATAATTTATATATAAGGTGCTCACTGTATTAATCGAAATGAATTGGTCGTTATAGGCATTCTTCACCACTTGTTGTCACTGGCGATGACGTGCAAACTCAGGTCTTTCTTCAATTTTTTTTCACACTTGTTCCAAATAATCATAGAATACATGTGTTATATTGCATGACATAATGCAAAGAGTCCAAATTCAAAGACGGTGTATTTACTTTCTTGTTTACCTTAAATTTTGTTGTCTGCAGGTTGTTAATGACAATAAGCCTCTTGATTGGCTCTTGCATCTTCTCACAGATAAACAGACAAATAAAACAATAATACAAGATACATGTTGGACCATTTCCAATATTACTGCAGGGACAACATAGCAAGTTCACGTGGAAATGGTTTTGAATTTGTACTGATACTTGTGACCACTATCACAAATGACCACTATCACAAATGTAACGTAACTTTACCTTTCGTTTTAATGCACTCATGCGCTCAATTTTCATTGCAGGATGTGATCAATGCAAATATATTTCCCCCACTTATATCCCTGCTAGCAAACGCTGAATTCGATATAAACAAAGAGGCAGCGTGGGCAGTTTCGAATGCAACTTCTGCTGCCAGCGAGAAAGCTTTTCTAATTTCTTTGCATCCATTTTTTTGGATGATGCGAGCTCAATAACATCATAAGTCGTTTTGTATTGCAGATATTTTGTCATTGAAGGTTGCATCAATCCACTTTGTGATCTTCTAACTTGCCCAGATCGAAGGGTTGTAGCAGTCTCCCTTGAAGGTCTATACTGAGAGCTGGCGAGGCTGAAAAGAAAGCAGGCCTTAAAGATGTTAACTTATATGTGACCCTAATTGAGGAGGCTGGTGGCTTGGATCATATTGAGGCCTTGCAAATTCATGAAAACACAGACATCTATGAAAAATCAGTTACGATCCCTAAGAATTATTTTGCCAAGGAAGATGCTGTTTCTACATGTCAGCAGCAAGAGGTTCCACCTTTTGATTTTAACTAAGAATTATTTTGCCAAGGAAGATGCTTTTTCTACATGTCAGCAGCAAGAGGTTCCACCTTTTGATTTTAACTTCAAGTAGAGAGAGGATAACTCTCTTGCATGTTGTACGAAATGTTTTTTTATTGTAAGAAACGGTGCATAAATTTATATTTGACTGTAATTATCCTCGGTAGATCACTGCTCTCTTACGAGGTGGTTTTAATTCAATGCAGAAAGACATAAGAAAATACTTATAAAGTTGGGGGCAAGGTGACCATCATAGTTATCTTTTTGTATAGTTTTGTTTTAAGTGTTTTGGTTTAATTTAAAATTCTTTTATGACCGAAGATTTTTTTTGTTTTCTTTATACAATCTTTATTGAATAAGCTATTTGGGTGGTTGTATTTGGATTTTTTAAAGATATAATTGGACTTTTAGAAAATTGATAATGTTTATTGTATATAACTTTTTAGTTTATCAATCATTTTATAAAAAATTATATGTTGACACTAACCTTTATACTATATAAAAAATTTAATTCAGCATTATTACATTAAAATCTTGAAAAGTTGCACAGACATTTGGTGTACTAGTTTGGAGGTCTACAAGATAAACAATTTTAAAAAATATTAAGAAGTATGATTTAATCATTTGGAAAAATAGTGTATAATAGTTGTTAGGTACATATTTGTCAATTTTAATATGTTCATTCCATTATTTAGGCATTCAAAGGGTGCACTAACATGGACATATACATTATTATTTGCTGAAAAAACCATAATTGACTTGTTAACATTTTGATTATATTTCTTGAGTTTCATATTTTATTACTAGAAGTAAGATTCATTGTGTAGGCATGCCAAAATACCAATGTAATCTAAAGGATGCATGTTTTTCACTTCTCTTGCATCTAAAGTGTAAAAAAATACCATCCTTAACTTGCACTCACCTAAGTTAAAAAAAATTACCACAATATTAGTGACCCTTTAGTAAAGCTTTATTAAAAATAGTTTTAGGTTGATAAAGATAATTATAGATCAAATGAGAAAAGAGAATATTGTTATTAGTGACTCATATGATGCATAAACCTTAGTTGTAAGTTTATCTCATAATTCTTGGTTTTTATTTTATAAATGTGACATACATGATTATTAAATACATACTAATTAATTGAAATTATTTTTACAAAGATCTTCTTCAACTATAATCAATAAAGTCCCACAAATACATATACATTGTTTCAACAATTTTACATACTAAAAAAGAGACTACTAACTTTTTTGAAAAAATAGAATAATGTATTATAGAATAACATCATTCATTGTATCCAAATTATTCTTACAAATATTTTTCTTCGAATATAATGAATGAAGTCCCACAAATACATGTACATTGTTTCAACAATTTTATAGAGGACTAACTTTTTTGAGGAAGTAGAATAATGTGTTCTAGAATAACATCATTCACAAGAAAGCCATGTGAAATAGGTATTTTAATTATATAGAGAAATGGAAGTATGCAAGTGGAACATTGCAAAGCTATGTGGTGTAATGGCAAAAGAGTTTTCTTTTCATGTTGTAAATGATATTTTTTTTAAAATTACTTAGTCTTTTTCAAGAAACATTATGCTTAAAAAAAGAGTTGAATGTGGATTTATTTTTGAGATATAAAAAAAGTAAAATTAAAAAAGAGAAATTAGTATTTTTTGGCTTTTCCCATCATCCTTTTAATGTGGGCTCTTCAAAAAAGAGGGATTTATTTCGGGCTTTTCCCATTTCAATGAGAAGAAAAGATAAACAATTCCTAGTTTTGATATATGTCTAATAAATCCATAATGCTAAGAATAACATCTTATGCATATTGGTCTTACTCTTGTTTAGTATGATTTGAAGCATGCCTTTGAGAATTTTATTGATGCCTCACTTGTATATGAAGTTGATGATTTGAGGGTGTAGAACTCATTGCTAAAGTCCATTATTGAATCCAACTCATGGGAGGCGCCATGCCTAAAATATATGTCATGGAGAAAGACTAGATACTTAGGAACATTGAAGCCAATGATGACATGGTTGAAGAAGAAGGAATTCTTTTATGAGACATGTTATCAAGGTCAAGATACTTCAACCCATTTGATGAAGTAGTTTATGCCCATGTTGTACTCACAACCACCTCTATATATAGGGTGGAATTCTACAAAGATGACCCTCCATTTGTAGAAAGGACCAATGATGATGGTGGGATACAAAGTAGGCTGGTACTTAGTTTTTTAAGCTAAAATTTGAAATTTGTCTCATCCCTCTACGACATGAATGACATCATGTAAAAAGGAAGGATAAAATAAAATACAAAGAAATTATTGGGTATTAGCCAGTTTTACTAAATAGATGCCAAAAGCATCATTATAGTAGTGGTTTATGACTAGTTTTTCAATTTCATGATCTTGGCATTGGTGCATAATAGTACTAAAAACTCAATGACAAATAAAAAAATTGAGGACATGATAAAGATTTTGTTTATGAGTAAACTATTATTTATCATGAGATATATTGATGCCAAAATTTTTTTGTAGGGAAATAGGCTAAGATATCACTATAGATGGTGTTTTTAAACAATATAATGAAAACGTGTTCATTAAGAAGCATCATTGGAAGAAAAATGAATCTAAAAATATTGAAGGATGGTGATCCATTATATTAACTCGCCATTCATTAACCATTATCCTAGTATATATTGCAGCCGGTTGTAATTGGACATGAATTTGGTGTGGTAGAAGAAGAATGGTGTTGAGAAGATTTTGCACTAAATGGACAATGTGCAAGGACACATTATCATGATTGTATTTCTTGACATAATAAATAACATGCTCAAAATTTCTTCTCCCCATTGTACTAACATACCAACGATGAAAAAAAACAAAGTAGAACCATAACATATAAAATCCTTATTAAAGATAGCGAGACTAATGAGGGCTATAGTTTTGACATCATGTTTTTGTGTCGAAATAATACCAACATTAATAATATCTATAAAAAAATAATATTAAAAAAATAATATTGTGGCACAAGATATTAAAATAATCATGGGTATTAGTAGCATTGTCAGGAATAAAGAATTGTAAAAGGTTTGTTTTTCATTCATGGCATTGAAGTTGGAAAAGGGTCTATTGCGGAAGTATATTTTTGAATCATTCAAAATTTTAAAGGATTTATGAATTTTTTGTGTTTTGTTTCTTTCAAATAATGAAAATCAATAGGAATTCAACCATGACAAAGAAAACACTGGTAAGAGGCTTCAATTGAACATTGTATTAGTGACATTACATAAAAAAACATCTTGGAGGTCCTCTAAGTGTTGGGACCTTCATTTGGATTTAACTATAAGATCATTAGGATAGTCATGAATAATGTGGACCATAGCATAGAACACATAGGACATAGCATGGTTTCATAAGTATTAAGAGTATGATGTAAGAAGAGTTTGTTCCCTAGAATTTGGAAAATCCAACTTTGTAATGATATTAGTGACATATCTATCTTTTATTACACTCTAGGCAGTTTTCCATGAAGGAGAAGATGCCATGGATATCATACTCATTTATCCCTTGGTGATTGAATGGAGTTGAAAGGTGTACTTAATAAATGATTGATTGATATCACATAAATCAATCCAAACACAATTTTTTTTATCCTTGTTGTTGATAAGGATAAGATTGGATCCCTCAGAAGAATGAGTGATGTGGAAAACGAAAAAAATGAAGGGAATTTTGTCAATATTTGTTTTCATGGCCATATATTTTGTGCGGTGAATATGTCACCACTTATATCCAATGGGTGAAACATCTATCCATGTGTAATTATGGCGTTCAATTTTGGTAGGATCCAGACCAAGAATTTTCTTGTGAGACTATGAAAATATCTCACAAAACTGTTGGAATAGAGATTTGTAAGAAGTAACCACTTTGGGAGATAGGATGCAACATAATGATGTCTTCCATCATGTGTAGAGTGAAATAAATTCTAATAGCTATAGTTTTGGAAATATTGGTCATATTCCCCTACTCATAAATTTGTGGCAAAGATATGTCATTTAAGGAAATCATTGACTCCATTTTCTAATTGTATTGACACCATAATCGGGTGGGTTGAAAAGGGTGTGTATTACAAAGATTCCATAAAAAAACATGGGATGCATTTTTGAAGGGTGGTTAACATTGGTGTAGGAATGGAGTTTATTCTAAATGAATATGAGTGTTATCATGAATTTGTGGAGCCAATGGATTATGAAATGGTATAAATCCTTGTAGATTGTAGGAGATCCACATGGGGTGGAAGGAGGATGTGGTTGATTTCAATATAACAATTTGGTGGTAGATGTTACTATAAAACAAATGCAAGGAAGAACTTGAATGAAGATATTTATGGATGATGATGGATGCAGTGATCAAATATTTGCGTAGGGTGAAAGGATGATTTGTGTGCAATCAAGGGTCATCCATTCATATGGGGATGGAATTTTTCATAAAATGGGTTTTAAAAACCACAACCAATGTGAATAGTGTTAGTAGAAATGGGGAAATCAAAGTGTATGGGGAAGTTGATTGAATATTTGAAGGCATAAAAAAATATTGAGATAGATGACCATTAACATCAAAAAAGGCACAAGGGAAGGAAATCTAACTGCAAAGCTTTGGATAATTAATGGAAGGGGTACGCCAAAACTAGGAGTAATAGTTCTCCTAGCCTTCTATGAGTTAGGAATCTACAAATGATCCTTTTATGGAGAAGTATTAATAGATCCTAGTTTCTAAAAAAAATCATTTGTTAGGTGAGGTTATAAGATTTAAAAATAAAGTAATAGATATTGAATTGTAAGGGTAAAGAGAGTGGGAAAGAGGAACCACATAATAATTTTGACTATTGGTCTTGGAAAGTGAAGGGTGGTCATTACGGGATCCCATACATGCTAGAGAATGGAAAGATAAGGTAAATCTATTAGAGGGAATTCTTTCAATGAAGTATATATAAAAAGGAGATTCAATATAGGAAGGATCAATGTACTTTGCAAGTGAAAATAGGAGGAGAGAACAAAGATTTCCACTTGATGATAAAGGGTTTGATTTCAACTACAACAGAGATATAATTACAGGAGAGATATAATTAAATATCTAGTGTCCTAGAAGAGGATGAGATAATACACATGTGAAAAGGTTCATTGTAATTGACATGGGGAGGAATTCCTTGATAAGTTCTAATTAAATAAGAGTATTTAAAAAATTCTATACCCATCTCAATCTATGATGGGAGTTGATAACCAGTTTAAATGTTGGGTAAACATTATCTAGATTGGTTGAAAGCTTCATTTTGTAATATGTAATTTTGTTTAAGATGGCGATTTTCCCTTGAAATGGAATATCATGGTGTAAAATACAATGGAATCCTGAAATTCATGGCATACTATCATTATTTCCAAGAATAATTATGTAATTAAGGGGGGAATTAACAACTGTAACATCAAACAAGACAAAAAAAAAATGAGAGTTCAACCATTGTAGGTGTAAAGGGTGGCAATGTATGGGATACACGGGGGCGTCACTTGTTGACCAATATCCTATCACGTTAGTTCATATTGTGGGTTTTAAAATTATCAAAAATCAAACCAATATATTGCAGGTATTGTGGGGATGAGGGGTTTAAGGTGGGGGTGGGTAGGGTGGTTTATAAGGATTGAGGTATAAAAAGGGGTGGGGATGAGGTTTTAAGTATTGGGAGGGGGTTTCAACAAAAATATTTTGGGTCAATATCTCTCAAAATTAAGGGTATTCTTTAATATCCCACTAGCACATGTGCTATGTGAGAGGTTCACTAAGTGAAGTCCCCGTGATAAAGTTACGGGATCTATAATTCTTCAAGAAATTGATCTAGAATAGACTAATGAATAAGGGGGGTAGTTCTCCACTAAAGCTCCATTAAAGATAATCTATATTAAATAAGGGAGACACTACTTTTTATACTATGATGCATAAACACTAACCTTAATTTTATGTCATTTTCATAATAATTTATTATATAAATCTGATATTTGTAAACATATGGGCTTACAAATATATTACATCCTATATTGTGATTAATTACACAACAGATACTCATTGATTTGATATTATTATTGTATCCAAGGTTATTCTTTCATAAATTTAGAAAGTGTTAACACTCAGAATTGTACCCAGGTTGTGAAAGGTAAATCCTGAGGTAAAAACAAAAACCACTGTAGACTGTATTTATCACCTAATATAGTCAGAGAGGGATCTATCACTATTTACAAAGTTTTCATATTCGAAATATTCAACCAAAGACAGTCAGAAGGTAATATTTCTTAATAGAACAAGTTTGTTTTTATAAAGCTTGGTTGGACAATCATGGAGGAGACCATTGGGAAATGGAGTCAACAACCAGGTCTGAAAGTAGGTTTTAGGAGGTAGGAAATATGAATATTTTTGGACAGAGGCAAGGTACACACCCTTTCCTCAATATGAAGGTATTAGTAGGTTGATTAGCATACAGAAGGAGACAACCCATCAAACAAAGCACCTAACCAGGGTGAATTCTACAAGACTTTAGAAGAAAATGTTTGAAAATGCTTGAACAATAGACCTAGAGAATGCAAGATGAATTCTGACCCATATACACTAATGCTCGAGCATGAAAGAAAATACAAAATGGAGTGGAAAATAGGATAAACAATCACATAAAGAAATTACTTATTGAAGAAACAGATGGTGCAGGAATCACTGCCATGAAAGGTTTATCGTTCCTCCTCTGCAAATTTCATTCTTAAAAAATTGAAAACCCATTACAATGAAGAGTATCTCCTCTCTTGAAACCCCCCCCCCCTCTCGGTTCCCTTGGCGGTGAGCCTTTTATAAGGTTTCAGACCCCCAAGGATAATACTCAAAATAGGACCTCAAACTGTTTACAGTCATAATCAAAACATTAACAACTAGAGCATGGTACTTATGCCACGGTTGACATATATTTAAACAAACATCATGGAGAAAATGTGCATGCTCGGTCTAGATGGCAGCATGGCGTTTCTGGTTTTGAGCTCACGGGTCATGAAAACGACATTTGAGGATGCTTCTGGTGGATCGTTACTAACTAAGGCTGAACACTTTTTCTGTTTGTCAAGTCAACAACGTGTATTTTCCCTTTGTGATCATTCTATTATCAAAGGAACCTTTCCGCATGGGCTAAAATCCTGCAAGGGAGTTTGTGTCCCTTCCGTGCTAAGGCTTCTCCACAACTCCCCCCTATGCAGGTAACACTGTTGTAGGAGGGAACTTGAAGAAGGGTTGCATTGCTTCTGACAGAAGTAATCCTTTGCATTGTCTTATCATTCTTGTACTCCTCACCTCCCATGACAAGGGTTATCCTATAGGAAATGCGGTGGGGTGTGTCTTCAACATCCTTAACACCTCAAAAAAAGTTGACAAGTGGAATTCATGAAGGTGGTGATGGAGACTTTGGACCCCTGATTCTCTAGTACAAGAATTCACTCCCATAGAGCATTGCTAGTGACTGTCATCATGTGCCAAGGCTTTGGAGGCAATGATTGCATCTGGGGGTTCTGGAGGGACACCCACGGGAAGTGAAAGACCATGAACCATGTAGTTGGAGGGATGGCTATTTGAAAACATGTGTATTTCTCAAATTGCTTGATGTCCTTTCCCCGATGGTTGGCACTTCCTTGGTGTGAAAAATCAGGGTGATAGATGAGAGTGGAATAGCACTCACCAACCAACAACACCCCTAGACTGGCAAGTTTCTCTAACCAGATCACCATTGCAAGTTTCTCAGGATTCTCAAAACCTCCAACAGAATGATACTTCGAGTTTTGCTTCTACACTATCTCATCCTATGCATCTTAGGGGCTCTGAAAGGTGGTGTTTATATAGGATTAGAGAACTAGACATGGGGATGACCTATCAGCATTCTCGCACACTTACACATCGAGTATCATGGTGATGACATGAGCGAGCACATGAGCCAAGGGATTCATTTCCCGCTGGAGATCTAGTCATGCTACCCTATCTACTACGGTATTTCATTATTGGTTGTGGAAAAATACTTCAGGTGTTACCCTTCCTGGTCGACCATACGCTTCAGGGCATATGGAATGGACATTTTCTTTCCCTTTCACTCCTGTAATGATGATATCATAACAATTCTTTTGCCTTTCTTTCCCTTTTCCATGTGGCGATCATATTCACAGCTCCATATCTGATATTTTCACGATATCCTTCTAATTTTACACACTAGCCACATGAAGGGTATTTGGTTTTAGGCAAGATGGTGCTGGATTGGGGATGATTTATCTGTAGTTATGTCACAAATGGCATTAGGGAAATCAATTAACTGTCGAAAAGGAATATTGTACATGAGGGCATATTCTCCACGTAGATGTTTTTATAGTTTTTTTATGTTGTATAACCCTCATGTTTCTCCATGCACTTGGTACCATAGATTTGTTCATATTTGCATCTAATCCTTCGATACACCAAATATTCATACCAAAACTCAACACTATTAACCTACACAGCTTGATTTTGGGAAATCAACATCAATCTTCGATCTCTAAAATACCTTCATTGGGACATTCAACATCGAGAACTTTAACATTCATCCAATCCTTTCTCATCTGATCATTCAAGCAACTTACAATTGCAGAATTCACCTTATCCGTCGATCAACCCAATCTCTTCTCCTGATCGTAGATCTTCGCAGCCCCTATCACTTTCCTCAGATTGAAATCCTGACTTTGTCCATGCTAGTTGAATCTATGGAATCATTATGGACCGCATATCTATCTCCACCTTCTTATCCACTGTCTGATATTTTCACCTGTTAACTCATTTGGGGAGTTGAAAAAGTTTCTTTCTCCAGGCATGTTCACCGCGCGGAATGATTTAGGGTTGTTGATATTACATTATGTCGATCTTGACCCTCCAACATCAAACCCATTTAATAGACTCCACAAATCTCAAAATTAAATCCTTCCTTGCATCTCCATTCCGTAGAATGTCTTTCTGTCATTGACCTTCCTTATCATGAATCTCAATTGTCAAAGCTTAACACACTTTACCCTTATTCGACTATTGCATGTTTCAATATCTAGAAATACCTATCACTGTATATCAAAATCCACTCTTGATATAACGGCTTTTGATAATATTACTTGCTAACAATATAAACTGAAAGGCACTTCCGCAAAATTTCATCAAATAGAATCATTTTGAAACCTTACAAGTCCACAACTCAAAAATTCAAACATAGTGCTAACAACTGGCTCCACTTGGGATGCTATCCTCCTTGTGAGGTAGCAAAGAACCCAGTAGAAGAGGTGCCATATCCATTGGGTTTCTCCCAATATTTCTTTGGAACTTTCACCCTAGTCTGAGCTGAACCATAAACTGAACCAATCTGCAAGAAAATTCTTTCCAATTTGTAAACTATCACCTGTCCATACTCTGAAAACTGAAAACAACTCTAACTTTAGACCTTAACCTATAACTGAACTGTGCTTGAAACTGAAACTAAACTAAAAAATGCTCAAATAATTTCTCTCCATGTTGAGCTTATTCATACCTACCTATCCTACTTAACTGAGCACACATTCTCAATCAAGTAAGCTCTGAATTCCAATGAAGCCAATCAAGCAATTTATCCAATAATTTTGTTTCTTCCTCATGCTTGATTGAAAGTAAAACATAGGAACTAAATGGAAAAATGTTATGATTAAAACTATGTCCTTTGCTGCAAACACATAACCAACTACCCCATATAAAAAATTTATCCATGTATTATGCTACTAGATCATAAAAAAAATGACAAATTTTAACATACTCAATTACCTGTTTGTCATGACAAGGCTGTCCAAAAAGCAACTCCTCTTGCATACTGTCAAACTGATCTTCAAAAGAACTTTGAAAGGAACTCTCATGACTATTTTCAAATGACATATCAGCTAATTCATTTAATATTTATGAATTTACAACTTCATTCTTCTCAAGCACTTCAAAAGAAATGTCATTTTGTTATTCAATACAATTGAGAAAATAAACACCTTCTTCCTGAGATGAAATTGATGAATGTGAGATATTTGAAGAAGCATTTATTTGAGAACCATCACCTCTTTCTTTGTGATCCAATGCCTCATTTCAAACCACTGATTTTTCCATAAGCTAAGATTGAATGCATGATTGTTCATCCTCGTCATCTTCTATTTCTAAAAAGTCCATGAAAGTTTCCATATCCTCAAATTTTTGTTTATGTTTAGAGGCTTTATGTCTTTGTATTATCATTTGAAATGAAGAATAACACAAAGGGAAACAGTCACCTTCAACATACTCACTATCCTTTCTTTTTTCATCCTTTTGTCTTTTGGTTACATCCTGATTTTCTTCACTAACATGCCTTGAAATTACAAAAATTAAAGTTGGTTTTTTAGGTACACAATCCAAGTATTCATCCTCATATTCATCATATATGGGCATACTGAAATCCTTTTTAAAATCACCACTAACAAAATTTGTAACATGCTGATTGCAATCTTCAGAAAACAAATTAGTAAAACCATCTTTTTTTACATCACTGTGCTGATCATTTCTCTGTTTACTAAGAGAAGGTTTGGGATGAAAAGAGAATGTTTCTTTTTGTTCATGTGGATCAACCAATTCTAATTTATCTTCCATTTTATCACCACTGTCTTGGTCTTAATATTTTCTAGACATCCTAATATTGTCTTCAACCTGGAAACAATCAATAAACATATGCTGCAATGTGATTGACTTTATCTCCAAACGAGGTAATTACAGTTAAGGAGGAAAAGTAGTTGCATAATAAATTTTAGTAGTGTTTTCAAGAGGTCAGACGTATTTTGGCATGTTATAATAAAAGCTTACAAATCTCTTGTTAAAACTAGACATGGTTTCACCCTCCTGCTTCTTC
The DNA here is from genome assembly GCA_001517045.1 of Pseudotsuga menziesii. Lineage (NCBI taxonomy): Eukaryota > Viridiplantae > Streptophyta > Pinopsida > Pinales > Pinaceae > Pseudotsuga > Pseudotsuga menziesii. The sequence goes on along the minus strand of LPNX011021645.1, from coordinate 46,387 downwards.
ATGGAATAGATCTCTGAAATTATTTGTTCTAATGGCCTTCTCTTACCCCAAAATTTAACAAATATGTGAGAAAGATATTCCCATGTATGGATGGATTTAGGGAAGCGCTCAAGCCATTTCTTAACATCTCCTTGTAAATATTGGGAAAAAGCCCTCATGCAGAGATCATCATGTTCTACTTCAAAGAGGTCAAGGAAATGCTCAAAGGCTTGTAAATGTTTCTCAGCTGTAAGGTTCTTGGATTCTCCATCAAACTTAGGAAAGTACTTGTAGTGCTTTGTAGGGAAATCATGAAGAATAAGAGGTAAGTGAAGTGGTCTATATCGGTTAGGGATATTGGAAGAAATAGAGCTATGTGGAATGGATGTATTATCAACTCTGCTTTCATAAGACTCATAAGGGTGATTTTTAATGTCATGTGGTTCGAATTAGGGATCTTGATCAAAATCAAATGTACAGGAAGATAGAATACATTCAATTCTTAAAGAATGATATACAGGAGTAAATTCATGTTTTTTTGTTGAGTGCAATGAACAATGGAAAATTGTTTTAACACGATTAGGAAAAGATAGGAAAAAATTACAAGAAATGATAAGACATATTGGAGAAAACTGACACTTGAGTACCTTATTTTTTCATCATGTATTTCCATGTTTTTAGAATGATCTCATTTCCCTAGTAGAGTCTGCCGATTCCCTTTGAAAACTTGATCTCTGGATCATGTCACCAATGGAGTCACTGAAAGCTAGATTCTCTGAGAAATGAGTCTCCAGGTGAAAGATACACAACCTTATTGATGTTTGACCATTGTTCACCATCAACAATCAAATCTGAAACTATGTCAATCATAACTAGGGAATATTTGAAGCTTGATCTCCGGAAATGAAGCCAGTTTGTTAACACTTATAATTGTACCCAAGTTGTGAAAGGTAAATCCCTAGCTAACAAAAAAAAATACTTTAGACTGTATTTCTGACCTAATACAGTTAGAGAGGGATCTCTCTGTTGATGTATTTGTAACTTTGGAATGTATTCACTTGTATATCTTATGTATTGTACCCCGATGTTTATTCTAGGAAGTATCTGTAATGTAATTGAGTCATGTCATGCCACGATGTTCTGATCGGGAGATTCAATAATATAAACAAGTCATGTATAGTCATTAAGGTTATCCCTCCTTGTTGATCGAGGGGAAAATTACCCATAGTTTTGGGGCACTAGGGTTGTTATACTCTCCTATAGAAGTCGGCCCTGGTAAGTAATTGTTAAGAGAGGCTAACTTGTTGGAGTGGGAATTAAGTGAACAAAAGAATATAAATAGAGAGTGAGCCTCTCTATTTATCACACACAATCACTCACTGGGGCGCATGAGTGAGAGAGGAGAATCTCTCTCAAGTGAGAGAGAGAGAGAGAACAACTATTCGAGATCATATTTTTTGTCTTTCAGTTTTACTGCTGGCATTGGTGCTCATGCTATCTCTAAGGAAGTTGCGGGGTTTTCTCCTTTATGGTTTCCCCGAGGAAAATTATTTATGTCTCTTGTCTCTTGCAATTTTTGCTGTGCATGTTATTCTCTCAGATAAGATCCTAGATCATATTGCTTAAATGATAAAAATCTAACACTCTCACTACTTACAAAGTTTTCATATTCGAAATATTCAACCAAAGACGGTCAAAAGGTCATATTTTTTAATAGAACAAGTTTTTTGTTTTAAAGTTTCATGGGATAATCATGGAGGATACCATTGGGAAATGGAGTCAACAACCAGGTATGATAGTAGGTTGCAGGAATTAGGAAATATGAATATTTGTGGACAGAGGCAAGGTAGACACCCTTTCCTCAATCTGGAGGTATTAGCAGGTTGATTAGCACATAGAAGGAGACAACTGATCAAACAGAGCACCTAACGAGGGTGAATTCAACAAGACTTTAGAAGAAATTTTTTGAAAACTCTTTAACAATTGACATAGAGCATGCAAGATGAATTATGGCCCATATACACTAATGATCAAGCATGAAATAAAATACAAAATGGAGTGGAAAATAGGATAAACACTCACATACAAAAATTACTTATTGAAGAAATAGATGGCATAGGAATATCTTGCATGAAAGGTTTAATGTTCCTCCTCTACAAATTTCATTCATATATTGAAAAATTTAAAACCCCTTACAATGAAGAGCCTCTCCTCTCTTGAACCCCCCACTTGGCTCCCTCAGCAGAGATATTTTTATAACGTTTCAGACCCCTGAGGATAATCCTCGAAATAGGACCTGAAACTATTTACAGACATAATAAAAACATTAACAACTAGAGCATGGTACTTTTTCCATGGTTTAAATATATTTAAACAAACATCATGGAGAAAATGTGTGTGCTCGATATATATGGCAGCATTACGTTTTTCATTCTGAGCTCATGGGTCGTGAAAACGACATCTCAGGATGCTTCTAGTGGCCCGTTGCTCACTAAGCTCGAACTCTTTGTCTGTCTATCAATTCAGCAATGTGTCTTTTCCCTTTGTGTTCATTCCATACTGAAAGTCACCTTTCTGCATGGGGTCAAATAAAATAAGGGTCTTTGTGTCCCTTCCATTCTCATCCTTCTCCATAGCTCCCTACTCTACAGGTAACACTGTTGTACAAGGGGACTTGAAGAAGGGACGCATTTCTTTTGGTAGAAACAAGCCTTTGCAATGGTTTGTCATACTTGTAGTCCTCACATCCCATGAGGTAGGTTCTCCTATAAGAAATGTAGTGGGGTGTGTCTTTGACCTCCTCACCACCTCAGAAAAAGTTGAGAAGTGGAATTCACAAATGTGGTGATCGAGACTTTGGACCACTGATGCTCCAATACGAGCATTCGATGCCACAGAGCGCTACTAGAGACTGTCATCATGTGTTGAGGCTTTGGATGTAGTGATTGCATCCCGGGGTTCTGGAAATACACCCACAGGATGTGAAATCCCATGCACCATGCAGTTGGAAGGATGGCTATCTGAAAATATGGGAATTTCTCAAAGTGCTTGACATCCTTTCCCTGATGGTTGGCACTTCCATATTGTGAAAAACTAGGGTGATAGATGAGAAGGGAATCAATCTCACCAACCAACAACACCCCTAGACTAACAAGTTATCGAACCAGATCTCCATTGCAAGTTTCTCAAGATTCTCGAAACCTCAAGCAGAATGATACTTCAAGTTTTGCTTCTACACTAGCTCATCCTATGGATCTTATGGGCTCTGAAAGGTGGTTTTTATAGAGGATTGGAGAACTAGACACGGGGATGGCCCGTTAGAATTCTCGCACACTTCATTGGTGATTAGCACGATGACGGCATGAGAAAGCACATGAGCCAAGGGATTCCTTTCTTGCTGGAGATCTAGTCACGCCACCCTATCTGCTACAACATTTCATTATTGGCTGCAGAAAATAATTTGGGTGTTACCTTGCTTAGTCGGCCATACGCTTTAGGGCATATGGATTGGAATTTTTCTTTCCCTTTCGTTCCTATGACGAAAATATCAAAAAAATTATTTGGTCGTGTTTTCCCTAATTTGTGTGGTGATCATACTCGCTGCTTCACATATTAGATTTTCTTGACATCTTTCTTATTTCACATGCCACCCACATGATGAGTACATGGTTTTGGGCGAGATGGAATGACCATGGGGATGATTTATTTATAGGTTTGACACAAATGGCATTGGGGAAATCAATTAATTTCGGGGAAGGAAGATCGTACATGAGGGCGTCTTCTCCATGTAGATGTTTTATAGTTTTCTTATGTTGCATAACCCTCATGTTTCTCCATGCAATCAATACCGTAGATTTTTGCATCTTTCTATCCAAGCCTTCGATATGCCAAATATTAATACCAAAACTCAACACTATTAACTTGCACAGTCTGATTTGGGGAAATCAGCATCAACCATCAATCTCTAAACTACCTTGATCGGGACCATTGAACATTGAGAACTTTAACCTTCCGCCAATCCTTTCTCATCTGATCATTCAAGAAAATTCTGATCATGGAATTCACCTCATCCGTCGATCAACCCGATATCTTGTACCGACCATAGATCTTCGCAACCCCTACCACTTTCTGCAAATTGAAATATTGACTTTTTCTATGCTAGTCCAATCTACAGATTCCTTCCATACCACAGATCTATCTTCATCATCATCTCCACCATATGATATTTTCACCCTTTAACTCATTTGACGATTTGAAAATTTGTCTTTCTCCAGGCATGTTCACTGGGTGGAATGATTTAGGGTCGTTGATCTTACCTTATGTCGATCTCAACCCTTGTTATAGCGGATTTCACCACACTAGGTGAATCACACATTGTATGGCCTTCCCCTGTCCCACTGTAGACTCATTAGCCCCTATGGACCACTTTTTGTCTTTTGATGTATCCTTGACCATCCCTAAAAACATTAGAAAAGTGATATACACACTCTTTTCCCCGATAACCGCATACATACGCAGATATTCCCCCTATAGTCGCGTACATTGGGATGTGTACATAATCCAAAATCCTTTGGAGCGTTCCTTGACTTGGATCTGACTCATATGACTCCTGGCCTTCCATATGCCTTGAGATCGCACGGATTCAACCTTTCAGTATCCCTTTGAAAATCTATATAAGGAACCCTTGAGACATTGAAAGCATAAGAGAGAATTGAGAGTACCGAAACTATAGTCCATTGTTGCCAGAACTTATGCTTGAGTCTGCATCCCTTTGTCCCTTGGAGCACTGTTGTGTTCTTCCCAAGCTTGTTATCGGAGTGATGGAGGATTGAGGTGGTGGAGGCCCAAGTGGGGGATTCAGTTTCTCCGATTCGTAGACGTGCCGTCAGAGGTTGTCACTTGTAATCTCTGATTCATATTAATAGAAATATCTTTTCCTGTCCAATAATGTGTATTTGAATGAATATTGTATCCATTGGAATATGTCAAATGCTTATACATTATTGATTATATATGCTAGAATAGATGTAACACCATGAAATATAGTATGCTTGTATTGTTTACTTGTTGTTGAGGACATGCTATAACAATTCAAGCTAAAGATTGGAAAGCTCAACGGGGATCTACTTCAACCGTCCGGAATAAGGTACGAGGTTCTATCATTTAGTGTTAGATGTTTTTATTTCTATTGCATATTGGGAAAGATTTATTTCTGGAGTCTAGCTGTCTGTTGTGGTACCCCAAGCCATAGGAATTTCTCTCCGTAACAGAATTGGAGAATCCGCTGGGGAGTTCCTAGTAATTGTCCTTTGGGGGTTGATTTCTTGGCATTCAATGTATTTGAATTTCTCTCTCTCTCTCTTGTTTCTGTGTCGGGTATGGGGGCATGTATGCCTGGTAGAGCCTGATTGGTGTGAATTTAGTCTCAGCCTGTCCATTTTCCTTGAATTTGTGCATCTTTTTCTTCCTGTACGCAGGTTTGTCACTTATAGTCGTGTATACACGCGGTTTCCCCTGGGATTGTCACGTATACACGCGGGTTCACTGGGCACAGTCGTGTATACCCTGGTTTTTACCTTTTGTGGAAGATAGTGGATTGTTGGGTGAATTATGTTAGTTGCTGAGTCTCCTTTGGCACTGCCTGAGTCTGTTAATACCTCTGTTTCTGACCAGAAACCTTTTTTTTAGCCTAAATTTTTCTTTTAGGAAAGTTCTTTTCATGGCATCTTTGATTTTTTGTTTGAGATTAGTGCATTAGAGTCCTTTTGCCCTAGTGCTTTGCTGGAATGCTGTTTATGTGTGCTTGCAGAGTCTAGGGTGGTTAGAATCATTCTTTTTCTTTTTGTATCTCTTTATTTTCAAAAAATCCAAAAACATTTGCTTATCATCATGCATTGCATTTTGCACTTTGCATTGTACTTGCATTAGATCTAGATTTGCTTTAGAGTAATAATTAGGACTTCATATAGGGAAATTTGCATTCAGCATTTGAAGAAGAAATTGTGCATTCACGTAGTACGCATACCCTGTTTTCATGGACACAATGCATTTGCATTGATTGTTAGGTGTGCATTTTACTTGTTGTTGCGTCATAACACCATTAGTTGCACGACCATATCCTATTTTTGAGTAATAAAGCCAAACTAAAATCAACGCTAATTAAAATGAATTACACTCTTTTCTTTTCTAGGGTGCACCAACAAGCTTAGGTTTTAGGATCTTGGAATAGTTCATTGAAAGTTAATTCTCCAAGATCACTAAACAATAACAACTAGGTGTCTGTCCAGGGAGTGTGTGAAATCCTTGGTATAACTAGCGTTCTCAGGAAGCTCCTCTCAAAAGGGAGTCAAGAACTAGGCAGTGTGAGCAGTTGTTGATCGGGATAACCCCTGGTTGGTAACTGTGTAGCACCGGCAATATAGCCAGGATTGTATTTGTATCTGGGGGCTCTTTAGGGAGTTTCAGGCTTTGCTACCCTGCCCATACGGTCAATCCCGCCTGCGACTATCCGCCTGAGCGTTGATTATATTGAGGTGACCTTAGTGACCTTACCTAGGATATTGAGGGGGTAAGTGTAGAGGTTATTCTGCATGTGTCCCGGCCAGGTTGGGGTCGGACAGCACAGTTGCTTTACACGTTGAAGCTGAGGGCCACAATAATTGGTTTCGAACCTCCGCTTGTGGTGACAAGGGCCTCTCAAGCCTCTCCTAGGCGAGACATACCGGCCACATTCGGGAGCTCACTTATCCAGCCCTTGTTTGCTTGCTTTTGGCTTTAGATTTTTCAGTGATTGCTCTGTGCACGCTAGTTGGCCTAGGGTTGATGTAAATAGAGAGTCTTTGCTTTTTGTTGAGTCATTGTGGAGTCGGGTGCGGTTCCGTGCCGTTCTCGACAGTTAGCAGGACTTCCGCCTTCCTCTTCTCCTCCTCCTTTGGGAGAGGGGCCTAGATTGTCCAGGCGGACTATGTCACACACTGATTCACACACCCTGGAGGATCATTCAGAGACTATTCCTGAGCCACCTCCTCCTATTCGTATTGATGATGGGGAACTTACTCCTACATACGATCCCTCACCTAACCTAGCTAAGATCGGTCCTGTGATTTCCCATATAGGATCTTTTCATGATAGACCTACTCACACTAGGGTAGATTCCCTGTTGACACGTTACCGGTTTGGAATGCCGGATGATGCCGAGACTCACTTTGACCCTCCTAGCACTAGCTACGATAGTTATGTTACGACTGGTTTTCCTATGCATGATTTGACATTTCATGTTGAATCCGACTTTGAGCTTAGCACTATGCCTGGGGGCAATCCCATGCCTTACCTTGCAGAGAGGTTTGGGAGTACTAGTCACATTGCACCTTCCATCCCAGCGGTGGAAGCTCCATCTTATATACCTCCTAGGTCTAGAGTTAGTGATCCGATAGGGATACCAGGTTCCAAACGAGTGACGATAGGCACTATTACATTTCTTCTTACAGAGATTCCTTCATCCTCTCTTTCGAGTTCTTCAAATGTAAACCCTCCACCTTACTCACGTGGTCCTTTGAGTCGGCACGTAGCTACGAGTCAGATCCGTACTGCGATTACTAGACCAATTGTATCTCAAGCCTACATACCACCCGTGGTTTCGGGAGGTTATGTTCATGTCTCTAGAGGTCAGATTGCTACTTCCATGACATATATCCCTACTTCTGGTATGTATATTCCTACTTTCGGAATGTATCTTCCTACCTATGGAGTGTCCCATGGGGCATCGCAAGCGATGGCCTATGGACCCTACTATGGGACGCAGTATGGACATGTCTCTCCACCTTATGGAGGTGGGTATTAACAACCTGCTTATTCTCCTAATTATGGATTTGTATCTCCTACTAGTCAAGGTCCACCTCATTATGCTACTTCCACGCCACCCTATACAAGTTATACAGGAGGAGGTAATCAATCCTATATGAACCAGGGAGCGGTCCAAGGTCATGGTGGTAATCAATCCTATATGAACCAGGGAGCGGTCCATAGACCTCATCATCCTAGGCTCCCTTTCCTCGCGACACTCAATTTACCTGACTTATCGAGACTTACGAACGATCCTATGGCTCATGACCCGGCTTGGCCGGCTGTCCCTACCAAGCTTCCTTCGGACATACCTAAGTTCGAAGGAAAACCAGGAGAGGATCTGAGTGAACACGTTACGACATTCCACCTATGGTGCTCTTCCAATTCATTGCATCAGGACTCAGTCCGTTTGAGACTATTTCATCACACCCTTACAGGGCCTGTGGCGAAATGGTATATAGAGTTACCTAGGGGTGCCTTTACTTTGTTCGAGGACCTTGTGATGACTTTCCTTAATCACTTCCAGCTACCAGTGCACTATGATGTTGGTACTGAACTCTTGTCGACATTTCGGTAAGTTAAAGCCACCCATATTTCTGATCATATTCAGGAGTGGCGTAGACAGAAGAGATTAATTAAAGCCTTTATACCGCCGAAGTTCCTCCTTGAGTGGTTCCTCAAATATTTATTGCCATATATCGCGAAGGATGTTTCCACATCTGGAGTGCAGAATGAGGAACAAGCAATCTTTAGGGCACAGGAACTAGAATTGATCTATGCTTAGTCTGGTTTGTTATATGAGATTATACCCAACGCTCCTCGTTCTAGTTTCGATCCCAAGGTCAAACCTAGACCACATGTCGATGGCATTATGGGTAGTGCAAGTAAGAAACCTGCAGGTTCGGTTGTGAATAAGTTGCTCAGTTGTCAATCAACCAATATGCCTCGGGACAAGCTACGGCTTCGTCTCAGCCTGCCCAACCGGTGAATGTACTTGCTGTGCAATCGTCTGACCAGAAGGGTAACCAACAACTTGGATGGAATAGAAAAAAGGGTAAAAATAATAATAAAAAGGGTGGGAATAAGAATGAGAATGCCAACAATAATGACAAGAACAATAAAAATGATGGGGGGGACAAGCAGAATAAACGTAAGGTTAAGTTTCCTTGCAAGATATGTAAGGATGATCACCTCACTTACTTGTGCCCTAGGATGGATGAAGCTTTGAAGTTCATAGCACAGGGCCCAGCTATGTTAACGAACCCTTTACCGTATAACCAGAATATGAACTCGAAGTCCCATGATCAATCTAGTGATGAAGATCCACCTGAAACTAGTGGTTGTGGGTGCATTAATATGGTCCGTACCATGAAAGTTGTGACGTGTGCGAAAGATTATACTTCATCACAACCCAACCCAGGCAAAGAACCTGATCCACCAGGAACTCCTTTGCGCATTGAGAAACCTGCGGATAAACATGAGGCTGCACCTCACATTCCTAAGGGGGTAATTAAGCATTTGGGGCATAATCCAAATGCCCGAGCAGCCCAGAATTATTTATTTGTCGAGGACTTGGGTCATACTCCTTGTGCAATGTCTGCATTGGAAGTGCTTTAGAGTTGTCCATTGCAAAGGAAGGCTTTGCTTTTCGCTCTTGGTGTGAATGGTGATGATTCTTCCTCAGTGATCAAATTTGAAACCACAGGACATCAGCCTTGCTTTCCCTACTATGTGTCCCTTTTGGTGCATGTAGAATGTCTTAATATGATCATCAAGCGCACTGTGATTGATGAGGGTGCTGCTGCTTCTGTGATGTCTTTGTCTTGTTGGAAGGGTCTTGGTTCTCCTGAGTTGTCAAAATCTACGACCATGTTAACTGCTTTTGATGGGATATCGTTTAGGCCGCATGGTATCCTTCCTTCCCTTAAAGTCCGTTTGGGAGGGAAGATCGTTGCGATAGAGGTCTAGGTGGTTGATGCACCCCTCGACTACAATATGTTACTGGGAAGGAACTAGATGTATAGTATGCAAGCCGTTGCGTCTTCCGTATTTTGCGTTGTATGCTTTCCTCATAATGGGAATATTGTAACGATTGATTAAATGGCATTCAAGAATCCACCTGTTAGTGCATCTTCAGAAGCTTCGGTTTCAAAATTTGAACAATCCTAGACGGAAACTGGGAGTGTGGGTGTAGGCATGTATCCGTCCCTCATGGGAACCTTTAGTTGTCCTGCACCCGTCCTCATGATAGGATCTAGTTTCGATGGTGCTTTGACGTCTATGAGATCGGTGCCTTTTCGCACAAGTCATATGGGAGATCCTTGGATTATTCTTTCACCGAGTCCTTCGAGTGAGCCCATTGAGACGAGCATGCCATTGCCTGCAATCATGATAGCTTACCAAGCTAATATCCAGTCTGCTACAGAGCCTTGTTCTTCCTCTTCGTCGACGGAGGAGGAAGACCCCTATGTTCTGCCGGCATGGGCAGTACAGTCTTCTCATGACCATGACTACCTTGATATGGTTTTCCCTTCAGATGAAGCAATTATCGAGGCTAGGTTGGGAGTTGAGCCACCATGGGAGAAATTCTATCATAGATCGGACTTTCTTCCTGAGTTTGACTGTGTGGAGAGTGAGGAGATTCCTTCGTTGAAGTTAGCTGTGGAACTCTTACCAGACACTTCACCTTTGCAGGAGCGTTTGGTTCACCTTGAGAAACTCGATGAGCAGCGTAGAGATGCCTTGGTGACTCTAGAGGTTAATAAGCATCGCGTAAAGGCCGAATACTATAAGTCTGTCCGTCCGACAGTGTTTAGTGAGGGAAACTTGGTCCTTTTGTGGGATCAATCGAAAGAACCCTTGGGGGCAGGGAAATTCAATCCTATGTGGCATGGTCCTTACGTGGTCAAGCGTGTGTTAGAGAAGGGTTCCTACGAGTTAGTGGATTATGAAGGGACAGTCTTGGCGGAGCCTAGAAATGGGCTCTATCTCAAAAAATACTATGCATGATCCTTAGCCAAGGCTGCTTGTTGTATATTATTGTACATCTTTTTTGCATAGTTAGGTCTTGTTTATCGTGATCGGGTTTGTGATTAGTTTCCATTTCTTGTGGCAGATGTCAATGGAATCTTCCACCTACATAGGATTCGTGAATGGTGCGAGCCGTCACACTCAACACTCAGCCTCAGCTGCTTGGGTGATTTTTACTCCTATGGGTCATGTACTGTCTTCAGGAGGTGTATGTCTACGGCCATCTTCCAACAATGTTGCTGAATATAGTGTCGTTATCGAGCTTCTACGGGAAGCCATTTCGCATGGTGTTCTCTCTCTTGAGGTACGTCTTGATTCAGAGTTAGTAGTGTCACAGCTCAATGGTTTGTACCATGTTAGAGATCCGACGTTATTGAGGAGATTCTTACGTGTGATATTGTTAGAACGACAGTTTGAGAATATAACATATATACACATTCCAAGAAATTATAATCAAATTGCTGACTCATATGCTAACTATGTGTTAGATTGGCATTTGTTTCATTCATTATAAATTAATCATAAACACAATTTTTACGCATGTAAATAAATAAATCGATCACCATAAAAAAAATTATATACATCAAAAATGTGGTAATACATAGTGTCATAATACAAAATTGGGGTTTTGAAAGCCACCATCATATACACGGTAGTACAAAATAGATACACTCCCAGGTGTCTAGTCCTGTGGAGGTGGATGAGGGTTGTGATCATGATATGTCACCACGGCTCTAGCTAGCCGCCGGAATAATCGCACCCATGTGCATGGTACACCAACCACCTGTCTCTGCATAGCCTCAGGAAAGTCCTCAACTTGTGCCATGGGAATCCTTTGAGTCAGTCGCACGAAGTTGGTATGGATGCTTTGGAGTGTTCGCTCTGCATCCACACTGGTGATATTGTCTCCTCTTCCCCTCCGTCTATGACGTGGGAGGCCCTCTAGTCACCGTGGTCCCACATCTGCACATGAATGGTAGATGTCACTATGTATTGTCACCCAAAACCATGTCTTTTTAATTCCATATAATCAAGAAAACAAAAAAAAATTAAATACTTCAATTTTTTTATAAAAGAGTAAGGGTCGAGATTCGTTACCTATGTCTCCATATGCTGATCCTGGTGGTAATGGCATGTCTGGATCTCCCCAGAAATCTATCCTTGCATAAGGGTATTCCTCTATGGCAACAATCTGTCGTCACCACCATGGAAAAAAGTCCGCTGGATAAGGGTTGGCCACCCTACCACCCCCCAGTCTGTGCATCACGTCTGCCCAACGTCGTTGGGTCGGATCTCGAACCCCATGGAGAGGAACATCCACTCTAGGGCTCAATCCTGGAACATGCTCGAAGAAAAATGTGCTCAAGATACTGTTGGACCCAAAGTTCCGTATCCTACCTACCTTGCACTCGCTGAGCTGATGTTTCATGTTGCTCAGTAGTGAAGTGCTCCAGTCATAAATGGTCAGTGTCATGCACTCCACTGCATAGAACATCAATGGCCGAGAGGCCTGATGGAGTGATGCTAAGCCTGCTATCCTACCCTGCACAGCTATGTACTCGTCGATAGTCAGCCCATGACCTGGCCCTCCTCGGGCACGAAGGTTCACCATCTCACCTCACTGTGATAGACCTGTGATAAAGTAGATATCCTCCACCTCAATGGTGAGGGACATGCCGTCTAGCTGGAAGGAATCTGAGTCCGGATCCCAATAGTCTACAAGCATCTGTAGTAGTCCTGGTTTGGCCCTCAAGCCACCTAGGCACCAAAACTTGTAGAGTCCGCATCTTCTTAGAGCTTCTTGAGCCATTTTGTCAGCCCTTACTACTTCCTCTACATCACCGTGCTCGCGTTCTCGCCACTCTAGCACCATCCTGCATGAGAATTTGACCAAAATGTCCATTAGATTCTTGTAAATCTTAGTGCGCGGCGTCATACACGGCTGTTTTGCAAATAGCCGCGTATGTACACGATTTCCAGCCCCTTTTTCGCATATAGCCAGCCCTATATGGGGAAAAAGCCTCGATGCCCGCGTGGGCTGCAACGCTCATGTAAGATTGGCCTTTAAAAATTCATTTGACCATGAAAAATTATAAAAATTGTATTGAAATGCAAGCAAAGAACATGAGTAAATACCTGGAAGAATCGGTTGTGAATTCCGCCGGTTGGATCTCCTGGAATTTGCTGTTGAAAATCAGAGCTCCAATGGGTAAAAGTTTCAAATGATTTCTATTTTTTACTATTTATAGAAATTTTTTTAAAATATTTGAAAATTTTTACCCCCTTTCCTATATTTTTGACCGTTTCTAACCATTTTGGACCGTTTTTGACCTAATCTGTGATGTAGAAGACCATTTTCAGCGCCGTTTCAGCCTTTGGATTGACCCGTTCGTACTGATCTCAGGTATAATGTCTACACTGGCATATAGGTTAGGTTCACCACCATTTGCATTTTGCATGACCTTATGACCATGTCACTATATCCTTAGGTACGAACCCACTCTATTATGTCACGGAACCTTCTTATTGCTATAGAAGTGGCATGATATGAGTGGTAGAGCCTCACCTTACATGGGTACCCTAGTTAGCGCCTTATTTGCATTTGGTGCCCATGCCAATGTTTCTCCTTTAGGGTGTGGGAGTCCGTTGTATAGTATTTCCATGACATTTAGCAAGAGCCTCATACTCCTCTTGATCTTATGCTGGCCTTTTTCCCTCCAGACTCCCCTTCTATCAAGTTGTGGATGCATTATCATGAGCTTTTCCTATCTTATTGAGCTTTATGCCAGCTTCCCTGACATTGCGTTTCAGCCATATAGCCTGAGCTTGTCTCATGTCTAGCCATGCAGAGCCTTTATTTATATCCTTCATGGCTTGATTCCCTTTTTACCGGGAGGGGATTTTCCCCCGAGTGTCGATATCCTACACATGTATCCTTGCATTGAGCATAGGTATGTTGCACTGATTGGAACTAGTTTGTTTGCCCTAAATGACACTCGTCTCCTCCTAGTTTGTAACTATAAAGCTAGTTTATTATTTTTTCAAGCTTTTCAAATAATTGAAAAAGATCAAAAAAAAAAAAAACGAAAAGCCGGACAAGAAAAGATATTATCTTTGGCAGCTGTCGAGTCGTGTCACCTTCGAATAGAGCACTATATATCACATCCATTGGTTGGGTTATAGTTTGAATTTAGGAGCTGTACTCGTTATCTGAGTTTTATCTCCAGCGACTGGTTAAGCTTCCAGTCCTTATGGAGCCTCTATTTATGCCTCCTGCATCATAGAGATGTCCCAGTTTGTATATCGAGTCTATGTTGCCTTCATTCAGTCACCATATGCCGTTATGCTCTTGTTTGAAGGAATTTGAAACCTGATTCGGCCATTCCTCAGTTATCTTGACTTTGCATGTCGGCTATTCTCGGTACAGTTACTAGTTTTTGCACCTTATGATCGAGTCCTTCCACATTATATAGCTTTGCTGAGTACCTCGCATTGGATGATGGGGGATGCCCTAATGCCCTCCTTCCAGTGGATTTCATCCCATCGACTTCAGATCATTTATTCTGGGATTGGAATCTAGAGTCATTGTGAGTGCCTTGAGACTTGCAGTCATCAGTGGCAGGTTCTCTCACCATCAACAGTTTTGGGAATACATCAATGTCCCCTGATCGATGGATTCTCTCAAGTGTTCGACCTCAACACATTTATTCACACTTGTTAGTTTGCACTCTAGTACCTTGATTCCCATTTTCATTATTGGTGGGTGATCTCGCGTCTATTAATGGTATACATCAATGACCGGTAATCAGACGATGGACTACTATGTTCGACCTCGACACCTCTATTTGCATAGTAGGACATGTACTCGTAGTCATGTGTGTAGAAGACCTTCCAAATTGGTGGCATTCACTATATGCTACCTCCTTGATCGTGCCAGTGTTCATGAGATTTCAGCTCTCGTGATTTGTTCCAGTATATGTTAGACATTTCCAGCCACTATGGAGATCTTGATCTGTTATATATCTTCAGCCTTTGTGGAGATCATGGTCCTTTGTATATCTTCATCATGGATATTCTGATCTATGTATATTGTACATGGCGATGACCACACATATGTGTTATCATGTTTCATGCCTATTCATGGCCATTGTACTCTTATGTATCTGGGACTGCTCTATGTATTCGCAGTTATATGCAGAGTTGTATTATGGTATTATGCTGATTGGGTTGCTGGTCTTCTATTTGGGTACCTTCATCACTTCACTTCTGGGATGGACTTATAATGTATTTCGGCCATCGTATAACCCCTCTGATCTCATACATTAGGGGGCATCTGTTATAGCGGATTTCACCACACTAGGTGAATCACACATTGTATGGCCTTCCCCTGTCTTGCTGCAGACTCATTAGCCCCTATGGACCACTTTTTGTCTTTTGATGTATCCTTTACCATCCCTAAAAACATTAGAAAAGTGATATACGTGGCCTTTTCCCTAATAACCGCGTACATACACGGATATTCCCCCTATAGTCGCGTACATCGAGATGTGTACATAATCAAAAATCCTTTAGAGCGTTCCTTGACTTGGATCCGACTCATATGACTCCTGGCCTTCCATATGCGTTGAGATCGCACGGATTCAACCTTTCAGTATCCCTTTGAAAAGCTATTTAAGGAACCCTTGAGACATTGAAAGCATAAGAGAGAATTGAGAGTACCGAAACTATAGTCCATTGTTGCCAGAACTTATGCTTGAGTCTGCATCCCTTTGTCCCTTGGAGCACTGTTGTGTTCTTCCCAAGCTTTCCTTTTGCTAGTAAGCTTGCTATCGGAGTGATGGAGGATTGAGGTGGTGGAGGCCCAAGTGGGGGATTTAGTTTCTCCGGTTCGCAGACGTGCCGTCAGAGGTTGTCACTTGTAATCTCTGATTCATATTAATAGAAATATCTTTTCCTGTCTAGTAATGTGTATTTGAATGAATATTGTATCCATTGGAATATGTCAAATGCTTATACATTATTGATTATATATGCTAGAATAGATCTAACACCATGAAATATAGTATGCTTGTATTGTTTACTTGTTGTTGAGGATGTGCTATAACAATTCAAGCTGAAGATTGGAAAGCTCAACGGGGATCTACTTCAACCATCCGGAATAAGGTACGAGGTTCAATCCTTTAGTGTTAGATGTTTTTATTTCTATTGCATATTGGGAAAGATTGATTTCTGGAGTCTAGCTGTCTGTTGTGGTACCCCAAGCCATAGGAATTTCTCTCCATAACAACCCTCCAAGATCACACGGATTTAACAGTCTCCACAAATATCAAAATTAAATCCTTCCTCGCATCTCCATTTTGTGGAATTTCTTTTCGTTGTTGATCTTCCTCGTCATGAATCTAAACCATCGAAGCTTAACACACTTTACCCTTATTCTGCTGCTGCATGTTTCAATATATAAAAAGACCTATCACCGTAGACCAAAATCCACTCTCCATTTGATGGCTCCTGATGACAGAACTTGCTAGCCAGATAACTTGAAAGGTGCTTCCACAAAATTTCATCAAATAGGATTTCAAACCTTTCAAGTCCACAATTCAAAATTTGAACATAGTGCTAACATGTGGCTCCACTTGGGATGTTATCTTCCCTACGAGGTAGCAAAGAACCATGTAGACCAGGTGCAAGATCCATTGGGTTGCTCCCAATATTTATTTGAAACTCTCACCCTAGTCTGTGCTGAACCAAAAAATGAACCACTCTGCAAGAAAATTCCTGTCAATTTGTAAACTGTTACCTATGCATACTCTGAAAACTGAAAACAATTGTAAATGCAGACCTTAACCTATAACTGAACTACCCTTGAAAATGAAACTAAACTAAAAACTATTGAAAGAAATGCTCGCCATGTCAAGCTTATTCATACCTACCTATCCTACTTAACTGAGCACAAATTATCAATCAAGTAAACTCTGACTTCCAATGAATCCAATCAAGCAATTTATCCAATAATTTTTTTTCTTCCTCATGCTTGATTGAAATTAGAACATAGGAGAAAAATGGAAAAAGGTTATGATAAAAAGTATGTCCTTTTTTGCAAACACATAACCAACTAACCCATCTAAAAAATTTATCCATGTATTCTGCTACTGGATCATAAAAAACATGACAAATTTCAACATAATCAATCACCTGTTTGTCATGACAAGGCTGTCCAAAAAGAAACTCTTCTTGCATACTGTCATATTGATCTTCAAAATAACTTTGAAAGGAACTCTCATGGTTATTTTCAAATGACATATCAGCTACTTCATTTAATATTTCTTAATTTACAACTTCATTCTTCTCAAGCACTTCAAAAGAAATGTCATTTTGTTCTTCAATATAATTAAGCAAATAAACCCATTCTTCCTGAGATCAAATTGATGAATTTGAAAGATTTGAAGAAGCATTTATTTGAGAACCCTCACCTCTTTATTTGTGATCCAATGCCTCATTGTAAACTAGTGATTTTTCAACAAGTTGAGATTGGCTGCATGATTGTTCATCCTCATAATCTTCTACTTCGAAAAAGTTCATGAAATTTTCCATATCCTCAAATTTATGTTTATGTTTAGAGACATTAATTCTGTGTCTTACCAGTTCAAATGAAGAATAACACAAAGGTAAATAGTCACCTTCAGCACACTCACTATCCTTTCTTTTTTCATCCTTTTGTCTTTGGGTTACAACCCGATTTTCTTCACTTACAGGAATTGAAATTACAAAATTTACAGTTGTTTTTTAAGGTACAACATCCAAGTATTCATCCTCATATTCATCATATATGGGCATACTGAAATCCTTTTTAAAATCACCACTAACAGAATTTGTAACATGTTGATTGTAATCTTTAGAAAAGAAATTAGTAAAACTATCTCCTTTTACATCACTGTGTTGATCATTTCTTTGTTTACTAAGAGAAGGTTTGATATGCAAAGAGAATGTTTCTTTTTTTTAATGTGGCTCAACAAATTCTAATTTCTTTTCCATTTTATCACCACTGTCTTGGTATTAGTATTTTCTAGACATCCTAATATTGTCTTCAACTTGCAAACAATCAATAAACATATGCTGGAATGTGATTGACTTTCTCTCCAAATGAGGTAATTACAGTTCAAGAGGAAAGGTAGTTGCATAATAAAGTTTGGTAGTGTTTTCAAGAGGTCTAACTTCTTTTGGCATGTGATAATAAAATCTTGCAAATATCCTATTAAAAATAGACATGGTTTCACCCTCTTGCTTCTTCATGGAATAGAACTCTGAAAGTATTTGTTTTAATGGCCTTCTCTTACCCCAAAATTTCACAATGATGTGAGAAATATCTTCCCATGTACCGATGGATTTAGGATGCAAGTTCTTGAACCATTCCTTAACATCTCCCTGCAAATATTGGAAAAAATACCTCATGCAGACATCATCATGTTCTACTTCAAATAGGTCAAGGAAATGCTCAAAGGATTGTAAATGTTTCTCAGTTGTAAGGTTCTTGGATTCTCCATCAAACTTAGGAAGGTACTTGTAGTGGTTTGTAGAGAAATCATGAAGAATAAGAGGTAAGTGAAGTGGTATGTACCAGTTAGGGATATTGGAAGAAATAGTTCTATGTGGAATGGATGTATTATCAAATGTGGTTTCATGAGGCTCACAAGGGTGATTTTTAATGTCATGTGGTTCGAATGAAGGATATTGATCAAAATGAAATGTGCAAGAAGATAAAATACTTTCAGTTCGTAAAGAAGGATATACAAGAGTAAATTCATGGTTTTGTTTTGAGTTCAATGAACAATGAAAAAATGTTTTAACAAGCTTAGGGAAATATAGGAAAAAATTTACAAGAAAGGATAATACATCTTGGAGAAAACTGAAACTTGAGTACCTTATTTTTTCATCATGCATTTCCATGTTTTTACAATGAGATCATTTCCCTAGTACAGTTTTCCAGTTCCCTTTGAAAACTTGATCTCTAGATCATGTCACAAGTGGAGTCACTGAAAGCTAGATTCTCTGAGAATGGATTCACCAGGTGAAAGATGCACGACCATCTTGATGTTTTACCAGTGTTCACCATCAACAATCAAATCTGAAACTATGTCCTTCATATCCAGGAAATATTTAAAGCTTCGTCACCGGCGACGACGCCAATTTGTTAACACTCAGAATTGTACCCAGGTTGTGAAAGGTGAATTGGAGGTAACAACAAAAACCACTTTAGACTGTTTTTCTGACCTAATACAATCAAATAGGGATCTCTCACTATTTACAAAGTTTTCATATTCGATATATTCAACCAAATATAGTCAGAAGGTCATATTTATGAATAGAGCAAGTTTTTTTTAATAAAGTTTGGTGGGACAATCATGGAGGAGACCATTTGGAAATTGTGTCAACAACCAGGTCTTAAAGTAGGTTGCAGGAGGTATGAAATTTGAATATTTGTGGACAGAGGCAAGGGAGAGACACTTTCCTCTATCTAGAGGTATTAGTAGGTTGATTAGCAGACACAAGCAGACAACCCATCAAATAGAGCACCTAACCAAGGTGAATTCTACAAGACTTTAGAATAACATGTTTGAATATGCTTCAAACAATGGACCTAGAGCATGCAATATGAATTATTTACCATATACACTAATGGTCAAGTGTGAAAGAAAATACAAAATGGATTGGAAAACAGGATAAACAATCCAATAAAGAAATTAGTTATTAAAGAAATAGATAACACAGGAATCTCTACCATGAATGGTTTAACATTCCTCCTCTGCAAATTTCATTCATATACTAAAAACTTGAAACCCATTGAAATGAAGAGCCTCTCTGCTCTTGAAAACCAATTACAATGAAGAGCCTCTCCGCTCTTGAAAACCCAACCCTTTCTCCCGCGACGGGGAGCTTTTTACAACCTCTCAGACCCCTGAGGCTAATCCTTGAAATAGGACCTGAAACTGTTTACAGTCATAATCAAAACATTAAAAACTAGAGCATGGTACTTCTACCATGGTTTACATATATTTAAACAAACATCATGGAGCAAATGCGCGTGCTCTGTCTAGATGAGAGCACGATGTTTCTGGTTTTGATCTCGTGGGTAATTAAAATGACATCTTGGGATGCTTCTGGTGGCTCGTTACTGATGAAGACCGAACTCTTTGTTTGTATGTCAAGTCAGCAATGTGTATTTTCTCTTTTTGTTCATTCCGTGCTCAAAGGAACCTTTTTTCATGGGCTCAAATATGGAAAGGGAGTTTGTATCCCTTCTGTGCTCAGCCTTTTCCATAGCTCCCCACTCTGCGGGTAACATTGTTGTACGAGGGGACTTGAAGAAAGGACACATTGCTTTTGGTAGAAACAAGACTCTATAGTGTCTTGTCATTCTTGTACTCGTCACCTCCCAGAAGGAGGGTTCTCCTAGATGCAATGGGGTGGGGTGTGTCTTCGACCTCCTCACCACCTTAGAAAAAGCTGACAAGTGGAATTCACAAAGGCAGTGATGGAGACTTTGGACCCTTGATGATCCAATATGAGAATTTGCTCCCACAGATCACTGCTAGTGACTGTAATCATGTGCTGAGGCTTTGGAGGAAGAGATTGGATTTGGGGATTTTGGAGGGACACCCACAGGACGTGAAATCCTAGGAAGCACACAGCTGAAAACATGTGTATTTATCAAAGTTCTTGATGTCCTTTCCCCAATGTTTGGTGCTTCCCTGGTGTGAAAAATCAGGGTGATAAATGAGCATGGAATAGTGCTAACCAACCAACAGCATCCCTAGATTGGCAAGTTTCTTGAACCATATTGCCATTGCAAGTTTCTCAGGATTTTTGGAACCTCCAGTAGAATGATACTTCAATTTTTGCTTCTACACTATCTCATCCTATGCATCTTAGGGGGCTCTGCAAGGTGGTGTTTATATAGGATTGGAGAAATAGACATGGGGATTACCTATCAGCATTCTCTCACACTTAGACGTCAAGTACCATGGTGATGGCATGAGCGAGCACATGAGCCAAGGGATTCCTTTCCCACTGGAGATCTAGTCATGCTACCCTATTTTCTATGGTATTTCATTATTGGCTACGAAAAAATACTTCAGGCGTTACCCTTCCTGGTCGACCATACAGTTCAGGGCATATGGACTGTAAATTTTCTTTCCCTTTCGTTCCTGTGATGACGATATTAGAACAAGTATTTTTCTTGTTTTTCCTTCTCCATGTGGTGATCAGATTTGCTACTCAACATCTTAGATTTTCATGATATCCTTTTGATTTCACACGCCAGCCACATGACGTGTATCTGTTTTTGGGAGAGATATTGCTTCCATGGGGATGATTTATCTCTAGGTATGTCACAAATGGTGTCAGGGAAATCAATTAACTATTGTAAAGGCAGATCGTATGTGAGGGTGTCTTCTCCATGTAGATGTTTTTATAGCTTTTATGTTGCATCACCCTCTTGTTCCTCCATGCACTCTGTATCCTAGATTTTTTAATCTTTGCATCTAATCCTTTGATACCGCAAATATTCATACCAAAAATCAACACTATTAACCTGCACAGCTTGATTTGGGGAAATCAAGATCAACCGTCGATCTCTAAATTACTTTCACTGGGACCGTTAAACATTGAGAACTTTGACATTTTGCCAATCCTTTCTCATTTTATCGTTCGAGCAACTTCTAATCGCAGAATTCACCTCATCGGTCGATCAACTCGATCTCTTTTCTCGACCATAGATCTTCTCAGCCCCTACCACTTTCCACAGATTGAAATCCTGACTTTGTCCATGCTAGTTCAATCTGTGGAATCATTATTGACCACATATCTATCTCCACCTTCTTATCCACCATCCAATATTTTCACTTGTTAACTCATTTCGGGATTTGAAATTTTTTCTTTCGCTAGGCATGTTCACCACGTGGAATGATTTAGGGCCATTGATCTTACCTTGTGTTGATCTAAGCCCTCCAACATCACACCCATTTAATGGAAGCCTTCCTCCCATCTTCATTCCACGTAATTTCTTTCTGTCATTGATCTTCATTGTCATGAATCTGAATGGTCAAAGCCTAACACACGTTACCCCTATTTCACTGCTGCATGTTTCAATATACAAAAAGACCTATCACCGTAGATCAAAATCCACTCTCCATCTGACAGCTCCTGATGACACAACATGCTAACCACATAACCTAAAAGGTGTTTCAACAACATTTCATCAAATATGATCATTTTCCAACGTTTCAAGTCCACAATTCAAAAATTCAAACATAGTGCTAATTGAAAGGTATTTCTTTGTATATAGTCAATGAAGTCCCACGAATATATTTATCTATTACATGACATAGTATAGATTGTTTCAGTAACGTTTGAACAATTCTATAGGACAGAATAGATCCATCTAGAAGGGGATCTACCAAGTACCGACAGGGATCAAATCTCTCAAAGTGCAAACCATTTTTTAGAGTGGAAATGTTGAGGAAATGTGTAATCCAATGTTTATGATTTTAGTTTATATAATTTATAATGTTTTATATATATGCAATTCTAAATAGTTTAAATTTAATTTAAGCCGACATGTTATTTTTAATAACATTTTATTATTTTTTTTTATAAACGACACTTGTCAAATATAGGATGAGCATAGAAGGAGTTACACATCTCTCCCCTACTGAGCTATAGGATGCACCTCTTCGGTGCAACTAGATTTTTTTATAAAACAAAATAACGTGTTTTAGAATAATGTGTTCCATGATAGTCCTATAATACTATTAGATCACCTAAAAATATTCTTTTTCCTTCATGTCGCAATGTAATAGTTGGTACTATTCTTATACAAATAAAGAAAAAATCATTTATATATCTTGCACTAGTACAAAATGAGAGATAAGTGACCAGACGACCAAAATATTTGGTCACCACATCTTTTTCGAAGGATAAATGACAAAATTAAGCAATTTTATGTGAGACAACTATAAATAACCAAGATAAATGATCAAATTGGTCAAAAATATATGACTAGATAACAAGTAACTAAGCCAAAAATGACCACATGACAATAGCATTAAGAATATGAATTGGTCATTTATTTAGTCATTTTTAGTTTTGTCACTCCGGCAATGGAAAATTAGAATTTTGACAATGAATTTATAAAATTTACTAAATTTTAGCATTTTAGAAAGATTCAAAGACTCGAGTGATAATCTAAACTATGTCACTCGATTACAATGGTAAAAAATTATAGTTTTGACCACTGTCATTGAGTGACACAATTTATGTGTCTCTGAATCCATCTACAATGTTACAATTTACTAAAGGGGTATTTAAATCCATTTGTGGTGTCAACATTTAGTAAACTGTATACCCGTTCATGTGTCATAACTCAGAAATTGACACCAAATTAGTGTTACTTATCATGGCAACATCCTAGTGAGACGCCAAATTGTTGATGTGTCAACTAGCATCATTATAGCGACCTACTTACCCTATATCCATAATTTTGTAACAATGTATATACTTATCATATTATACTAATATATTAATATTAGAATATATAATATTGTTATCTTATAATATAAAAACAAACACACATAAGCAACTGATAATGGAGAACCCTCATTACCCTCATTTTATTGAGTTTATCCTAAGCCCTTACCATACTAGCAGTGTGGGACATTAATGGGAAGGGGGATGGAGTTTTATTTTGGACCATCGACATCATGCACATGCATCACAATAGAAGGGGATGGTTTCTTCTTATAAGATGCAACACTATCTTCAAGCATGTTGGTCATAGAGACAGTAAGGAAGGATTCATGCATAATTTTTCCCTAGTATGGAGAAGAGCTAAAGGAGAAGAGGAAGGATATATGATCGAGGAAGCAACATAAAGGAAAGAAGAGGAAGGACAATGTGATAGAGGAAGTGAAAGAGATGAAGAAGAAGAGGAGAAAGTGATGGAAGAGGAAGCTACACCATATAACTAAGCTGCAATCGAAGGATGGAGTGAAACACGAGATGGTACGACAGAATATCGAAAGCCTAAGGAATGCAAGTAGCATAACAATTGGAAAACAGTAGTAAGGCATAATGTTGAGAAGGTGATAGGACTTAATGATTGTGGGGACTAGCTTAGCTGAATTTGGCAGAGACTGCACACATGAATGCATCTTAGTAAGTGAGGCCATTAGTGCACCCCATTAGGTGTTTCTAGAATAGGAAAGTCAAACTGGTTGTTTGATATAGTAAGTTGACTGAGAGAGCGATAGTATTTTTGTAATGAGTCTGTATAAAGTGTTTATCGATTTGGTATTGAGTCTAACATTAGAGGAAATTTGAGGTCTAAAATGGGACTCCTAAGGAAAATAATAAAATAATAGTTAAAATAATAAAATAATAGTTATTAATTTTGGAGGAAGAATGAAAAAAACTACTTTTTGTGTTTGTATTTTTGACATATCTCTTTGTGTTTTTACTCAAATTCTGAGGAGGAGAGCTCATTGGATGTGGAATTTAATTCTGCATCCAATGAGTACCCACACTGCATACTTTTGACGGACCCCGCTATCCCAAAAACAAGAAATACCTGAAAAAATGTGATGATGACATCATCATCACATTTTTTCAGGTATTTCTTATTTTGGGGGTAGAGGGGTCTGTCAAAAGTATGCGGTGTGGGTACTCATTGGATGTAGAATTAAATTCTACATCCAATGAGCTCTCCCACTTGAAATTTGAGTAAAAAAATGGGGAGATATGTCGAAAATACGAACAAAAAAAGGAGTTTTCGTTTATGACAAATATGTCAATTCAACCATTATGGTTGACTCATTTTATTGAAATTCTATTGGTTCTTGAATTCCAACTAACAAAATTTATTGTTGGCGCATTTTCTTATAAGGCCCATTTTAGACCCCAAATTTCCTCTAATGATCAAGGATGTATGGAATCTATATCGAGTTTGTAATGGGGTTACAAAAGAAGGAACCGAAGCTATATGAGGTTAGACATTATTCTGCCAGTTAGTCTAGCTTAGACATTGTACCGATCGTAAGTTTGTGTTAGAAATTATCTCGACAGTTATCCTATGTTAGACATTCTCTTGGCATCAAGTCTTTGTTAGAAATGCCCCTGAAAATTAGTTTGTGTTATACATTATCCCTAAAGTCAATTGTTGTAGACTCTCATTGGATGAAAAGCGCGAACTCTTGGTTGGTGGTTTTGTATTGTTGAGTGCATTAGAGTAAAGGATATGCAGCTGAGTGTGCATAAGAGTAGGAATGGTTGATTCTTTCCAAGTTGTGTGCATATCACTAGTAGAAGTAGAGTAGGAAAATAATAGAGAGAATATTAGAGAACATGAGAGGGAGGAAGCATCTGTAAAGTTGGAGAAGAAAATCTTGAGCAAAGTCTACAGCTTAGTGCGCAGAAAAAAGGTGCATATATTTCCTCATGCCAGATAAAGAGCACCTTGTGGTTTTTTCTTGGATGGGTTTCCATGTTATGTTCTGTGTATATGTGTGAATGTTGAAAGTAACTTAGATATAAGTGTAAAAGTTGTATTGAATGAATGACTGTTGGTTTTCTTGCAAATGAATAGATGTATGATTCTTGCATTGTATTACTAGATATGCTTATGCTGCATGTTTTCTCTTTATTTAATTAGTTGCATAATAAAGGTTGGGGCATATACTAGTTATTGAAGCACAGTGAATACAATTAATCCACCCCTGGACTTCGTTAGGATCCCTATAGCAGAGCCAAGGTACTAAACACTCTCCCACCCAACTACGAAAATGTTGTTCTGGAAGTTACCCATCAAGAGAGATATCTCGGGTGAGATGCCCTCTACGTCGTAGGTGCTATTGGTTGAGCTCTGCTCTGTCAGGACGATATCTTGAGCTTTATGTACTGATCAAAAGGGACTGAACCTGGGTCGGTATCCCTGGAAAGAGGGACAGAGAGACACAAAACTAAACAAATAGTTCCCTTATCGGGACCTTGAATCCTTTTGGTGAGCGATATGTTGTCGCAACCAATGAAATTGGAGATCCAATATTGGGTGGAATCTAAAGAGTTAGAATTTGCACAAAAATAAAGTGAAGGATCTCAGTGGAGCCCAACAGAGTGGTTGGGAATATACATGTACACAAACTTCCATAATATTTTTTTTTCTTATTTTCCCATTGTGTTGCATGACTGGTTATCTAAGTTAGTGACCCAATAAACAAATTTTCAAGGCAAAGAACCAAGTAGTTAATTGGGAAACTAGATGAAGTAACCAACCTTATGTCAAGGGATGCATATTTTTGGATAGATAGTATCCTAGAAGGATATACTATCAAGTTTTCGGTTGACACAATAACCTCATACTATGAGGGAGAGCGAATTTTTTTCCAAATCCCATGGACTAGATACTTGTCATCTTTAAAGACATGGATAAAAATGCGTGTATGTGGAAAAGGAATTCTAGGAGTGTAACAAGACTCTATAGAAATAGAGTCACTACGTCTAAGCAGAGCCCTAAAGTGAGATGTTCCCATGAGATAGTGGAACTGTGCTAGAGTCGGTATTTTTAAGGAGTGGAAGAAGATGCAAGTCCTAAAAGTGAAGAAAAATTTTGTTAGGAAGAGGGAGTTGTAGAGCAAATAGAGAAGAATAAGGCTACGAGCTTGCATCATAGATGGAAGAGGGGTATTTTGACGAAGAAGTGGAATATCAACTAATCTCTGAAGGAGACGAAGAGTGAAAAGAGTCAACTAAAGCTCCAGAATGAGAACGTGGTTGCAAATCGCCTACAACACTACATACTTATTCATAGGTAAGATCGAGAGACTTATGTCCAAGTAATTCTATAAATATGACCAATACTAATGATGTAAATAGTAGAAAAGAAATTCTAACTAGCCAAAATTTTGCTTGGACTGAACTAGCACCAAATACAATGGATGGAGCTGGAATTAAGTTACCAATATTCAATGGAAATGGGTTGGAAGACCCAGAACAAAATTGGTTCCTTTGTGAAGCCACCCCCCATCATCCAACATGAGGTACTCAGCAAAGCTGTATAATGTGGAAGGACTCGATCATAAGGTGCACGAACCAGTAACTGTACTGGGAATGGCCAACATGTAAAGTAAAGATAACCAAGGAATGGATGACTCAGGTTTCAATTTCCTTTGAACACGAGCATAATGATGAATGGTGACTGAATAGAGGCAGCCTTGACTTGACATACAAACTGGGACATCTCTGTGACATAGGAGGCATCGACAGAGGCTCCATGGGGACTGGAAGCTTAACCAGTCGGTGGAGATAAACTCAAATAAATGAGTATAGCTCCTAAATTCAAACTATAAACCCAAACAATGGATGTGATATACAGTGCTCTGTTCGAAGGCAACACGACTCGACAGCTACCAAATATAACATCTTTCCTTGTCCGGATTTTTGGTTTTTTTATTTTTTTGGACTTTTTCAAATATTTAAAAATCTTGAAAAAGAATAAAACTACTTTATAGTTACAGATTAGGAGGAGACGAGTGTCATAGGGACAAACAAACTAGTTCCAAGCAGTGGAACATACCTATTCTCAATGCAAGGACATATGTGTAGGATATCGACACTCGGGGGAAAATCCCCTCCCGGTAAAAAAGGGAATCAAGCTGCAAAGGATATATAAAATGGCTCTGCATGGCTAGACATGAGACAAGCTTGGGCTATATGTCTGAAATGCAATGTCAGGGAAGCCAACATAAAGCTCAATAAGGCAGGACAAGCTCATGATAATGCAATTACAACTTGACATACGGGAGTCTTGAGGGAAATAGGCCAGCAAAAGATCAAGAGGAGTATGAGGCTCTTGTGAAATGTCATGGTAGTACTATACAATGGACTCCCACACCCTAAAGGATAGAACATCAGCATGGGCACCAAATGCAGATAAGGCACTAACTAGGGTACCCATGTAAGGTCAAGCTCTACCACTCGTACCATGCCACTTCTAAAACAACAAGAAGGTTCTGTGGCATAATGGAGTGGGTTCGTACCTAAGGCTATGATGAAATGGTCATAAGGTCATGAAAAATGAAAATGGTGATGAAACCTAACCTATATGCCAGTTTAGACATGATACCTGAGATTGGCACGAACAGATCAATCCAACGGCTAAAACGACACTCAAAAAGGTCCCCTACATCATGAATTAGGTAAAAAATGGTCCAAAATGATTAGAAATTGTCCAAACTATAGGAAAGGGGGTAAACATTTTCAAAAATTTGAAAAATTTCTATAAATAGTAAAACATTCAAAACATTATAAAACATTTTGAGCTCAGATTTTCAATAGCGAATTCCAAGAGATCCTGCCGGCGGAATCCACTATCGTTTCTTCTAGGTACTTACCCATGCTCTTCTCTTCCATTTTGATGCAATTTTTATCAAATTCCATTGTCATTTGAGGTTTCTAGGCCATTCTAAAAAAGGTGCTATGGCCCATGTAGATATAGAGGGTTTTTCCATGTATAGGTCTGGATATATGCGGAAAATTCCCTCACAGTCGCATACATATGCGGCTGTTTTGAAAATAGTCATGTATGCGGCTGCACATGAGGTTTTTTAAGTAATCTAATGTGAAAACTTGCAATTTTTTGTGCAGGATGGTTCTAGAATGGAAAGAGCATGAACATGGTGAGGTAGAGGAGGTAGTAAGGGCCAATCTAATGGCTCAACAAGCTCTATGTGCATGCGGGCTCTAAAATTTTTGGTGTCTTAGTGGCTTGGGGGCCAAACCAAGACTATTGCAGATGTTGGTGGATTACTGGGATACAAACTTTGAGTCCTTCCAGATAGATGGGATGTCCCTCACTATAGAGGTGGAGGACATATACTTTATTACTGGACTTTCCCAATGGGGGGAATTAGTGAACCTTCATTCTCGCGGTGGGCCTGGAGGTCGCATGACTATCAATGAGTACATTGTGGTGTACTGTTATCCAGACACGGAGAAGGTGGGGAGTCAGATCCCAACCAACTCCATACAGGTACTGGGCCTAAAGGACATACTACTGACATTGGGCAGGATAGTAGGCTTGGCTTCACTCCACCAGGCCTCGCAGCCTCTGATGTTCTATGCAGTCGAGTGCATGAGACCCACGGTCTATGACTGGAGCACTATGCTACTGAGCAACATGAAACATCAGCTCAGTGAGTGTAATATGGGTAGAGTGCGAAACTTTAGGTTTAGCAGTATATTGAGCACATTTTTCTTCGAGCATGTTCCAGGATTGAGCCCCAGAGTTGACGTTCCTGTTCACAGGGTTTGAGATCTAGCCCAACAGTGTTGGGTAGATTCGATGCACAGAATGGGGGGAGGTAGGGTTTCCAACCCCTATCCAGCTGAGTTCTTTTCATGGTGACGACGACAGATAGTTTCCATTGATGACTACCCCTATGTAGGGAATGATTTTCAGGGGGACCCAGACATGCCTCTACCACCAGGATCGGCATATGGTGACATAGGTAACGAATCTTGACCCTCTCTTTAAATTTTTGAGTTATTTAATTTTTTTGTGTTTTCTGATTATATGGAATCAAAAGACATATTTTTGTGTGACAATACATAGTGACATTTACCATTTGTATGTAGATGTGGGACCACAGCGGCTTGAAGGCTTCCCTCGTCACAGATGGAGGGGAAGAGGAGATGATATCATGGGTGTGGATGTGGAGCAGACGCTCCAGAGCATTCATACCAATTTTGTGAGGCTGACGCACAGGGTTCCCATGGCTCAAGTCGAGGACTTGCCTGAGGCTATGTAGTGCCAGGTGGTGGGTGTACCATGAGCATGGGTGTGATTATTTCGATGGCTATCTAGAGCCGTAGTGACCTTCCATGATCATAAACCCCCTCCTCCTCCACACTCTTAGATACTTGGGAGCTATACATTTTGTACTACCGTGTATTATATCTTGGTGGCTCGAGAGCCCCATTTTTGTATCATGACACTATGTATTACCACATTTTGGATGTTATATAAAATTTTTATGGTGATCGGTTTATTTATTTACATGTGTAAAATTTTGTGTTTGTGATGAATTTATTGTGTATGAAACAAATGTCAATATAACACGTAGTTAGCATATGAGTCAGCAACTTGATTATTAATTCTTGGAATATGTATGTATGTTATATTGTCAAATTTCCGTTCTAATAATCTCACACCTAAGAATCTTCTGAATAACGTCGGATCTATAACATGGTACAAACCATTAAGATGTGACACTACTAAATCCGAATCAATACGTACCTCAAGAGAGAGAACGCCATGTGAAATGGAATCTTGTAGAAGTTCAATAATGGCACTATATTCAACAACATTGTTTGAAGATGGCCGCAAACATATGCCTCCTGAAGACAGTACCTGACCCATAGGAGTATAAATCACCCAAGAAACAGAGGCTAAGTGTTGAGTGTGATAGTTTGCACCATCCATGAATCCTATGTAGGTGGAATATTCCATTGACATCTTCCAAACGAAACAGAAACTAATCACAAAGTTGATCACTATAAGAAAAAGACCTAACTATCCAAACTGTACAATAATATACAATAAACAGTCTTGGCTGAAAATCATGCATAGTACTTTTTGAGATAGAGCCCATTTCTAGGCTCCACCAAGGCCATTCCCTCATAATCCACTACCTCATAAGTGCCCTTCTCTAATACACGTTTGATGACATAAGGACCATGCCACATGGGGTTAAACTTTCCTGCCCCCAAGGGTTCTTTCGGTTGATCCCACAAAAGGACCAAGTCTCCCTTACTAAACCTCCTTGGACAAACAAACTTATCATACTGGACCTTTATGCGATGTTTATTTACTTCTGGAGCCACCAAGACATCTCGACGCTGCTCATCAAGTTGCTCAAGGTGGACCAAACGCTCCTCCAATGGTGAAGTGTCTGGTAAGAGTTCTATGGCTAGCTTCAAAGAAGGAATCTCACATTCAACCAGCAATATCGACTCCACTCCATGTAAAAGTTGATATGGAGAAAACCCCGTGGAAATATTTACAGCGGTTCTATACGCCCACAAAGCAGGATATAACATGATGTGCTAATTATTCTTGCTCTGTGCGATGGTTCATTGGAGAATGGATTTGAGTGATTTATTCACTGCTTCTACTTGTCCATTCACTTGAGAGTAGTAAGAGGAGGAATGCTCTTGTTTGTACCCTAACTTTGATGCCAACTCTTCCATCATATGATTTTGAAAGTGCGAGCCATGGTCAGTGACAAGATCTTTCAGAATTCTAAATCAAGTAATAATCTGGTTGAATATGAAGTGCACGGCTATCTCACCATTGGATTTAATTTTAGGCATAGCCTCAACCCATTTCGTGAAGTAATCAACAGCCACTATGATATGATGATGCCCCCTAGCTAAAGCTGGGTTGCAATCCATAAAATAAATTCCCCACTTAGTGAAGGGAATGGTGGTGATGATGGGATCTAACGGGGCAGGTTTCGAGCACATATTACATGCAAACACCTAGAAAGGGTGGCACCTCTTGGCCGCATCAACACAATCCTTAAAGATCGACGGCTGGAAATAACCCGCTCTTAAGATTTTTTGGGCTGTAGAAAACCCAGATAAATGACCACCACATGCCCCTCCATGGAAATAATTCAGCACTAGCTCAGCCTCTTCATGAGTTAAACAATGTCGTAAAATGGAATCTTCCCCATGGCAGTACAAAGTGTTATCCACTATGAGGTAATTCTTAGACATGTGACGTAATCGTCATCGTTCATCCCGTGAGAGGTGAGTAGGGACGTTCAATGTTTGTAAATATATAATGGTATTCCCATACCATGGGTCTAAAGTTGAGATTAAGAAGATGTGTTCATCGACAAATGTATCTTCACAAACCAACTCCTTAGCCTCGCTTGGGAAATCTGATATAAGCTCTGCAAAAATTAACGATTTCTTCGATTTTTCTGAAACAAATTCGAGATCAAATTCTTGCAGGATGAAAATCCATTTATTATATTTTCCCCCAATCATCCTTCAAGTGAGGATGTATTGAAATGGATTGACATGGGCTACAACCAATGTCTGGCGAAGAAGAATATAGAGTCTCAAATGTTGATTCGCATGTACAGTAGCTAAAGCAAGATTTTCAACATGAGAACAACGAATCTCTACGTCAATAAGGTTCCGGCTTAGATAGTATATGACATGCTCTTGGAGCTCCTCATCCTCTTGCACCAAAACCATACCAATCGTCTCCATGGATGCGGCCACATAAAGTAAAAAATTACGGCTATAGTCTAGGGGGCTAATCACCGGGGCTGATGCTAGGGCTCGCTTGAGCACATCAAAGGACTCCTGGGCTCGCTCATCCCAACAAAAGGTGGTTTCCTTCTTCAAAAGACGCATGAAGCCTATAGTTAAATTGGCAAAATTGACAACAAATCTCCATAAGAAGTTTGCCATGCCTTGCAAACATTGAAGATGACAAATATTTTTCGAGGGAGACAACTAAAGTATTGCCTCAACCTTCAAAGGGTCGACTCTTATACTCTCTTTAGAAATGATGAATCCTAACAAGCAACCTGATTTCACAAAAAATATGCACTTATAAGGATTTAAACTAACCAAATAATGGCGGCATCTTTCGAATACCAATCTCAAGTGATAGGAATGATGCATTCTCATACGAGAATGAGAAGCAAGGTCATCCAAAAAAACTTCGATAATTGACTTGAGATCATAGAAGATCAAGGTCATTGCCCGCTGAAAAGTAACTTCGGTGTTCTTAAGGCCAAGAGGTATTTTCCGATATGCAAACATTCCCCAAGGACAAATAAATGCAGTCTTATGTTGGTCCTCGTGTTTAATTTGTATTTGATTATACCTGGAAAAGCTGTCCATAAAGGAAAAACCCTCTCTACCCGCACACTCATAAAAAATATGATCAATAAATGGTGTGGGGGAATTGTCCTTAGGATAGGCACGATTCAAATCACAGAAATCAGTACATATGCGGATCGCTCCCTACTTCTTATCCACCAGAACGGGGTTTGAAACCCACTCCGTCAAGGGAATGGGATAGATAAAACCGGCTTTCAATAGTTTCTCTATCTCTGCCTTAATCGTGGGTGCTTTCCTAAGATTCATTGCATGGAAGCATTGTCAAATAGGCTTAGCATTGGTATAAGTATTAATCTCATGTTTGACAATACGAGGGTCGATACCTGGCATTTCATCGTAAGACCAATAAAAGATATCACAGAATTATTTAAACAGCTTGATGTATTCTTGAATCTCAGCATGGGAACATTCTGCCCCAATATAGACATTCTCTATCCTGCCAGGATCGCAAGAGATATTGATAGGAATCGTTGAAGATATGTTTACCATGTTTCCATCAGCCATCGGACTAGGAGAGCTTAATGGAACCATAGGACTACCAAATCTCTCACTAAGAACTGCCCTAAAGTCCTCACGCTCCAAGCAGTCAAGCTCGGGAAGAAAGTAAGATCTAGGATGGAGTTCCTTCCATGGTGGCTCAACTCCTGACATGGCCTCAATAATCACTTCATCTGAAGGGAAAAAACTATCAAGGAAATCATGTGCGTGAGAAGACTACACTGCCCATGGCGGCAGCACATAAGGGTCCTCCTCCTCTGTTCATGAAAAGGAAGGACTGGGCTCTGCAACACACTCAAGATTAGCTTGATAAGCTACCATAGTTGCAGGCAACGGCACGTCTATCACGATGGGCTCACTCGGAGTACTTCATTTAGGAAGAATCCAAGGATCTTCCATATGACTCATGCGAAAATACATTGATCTCATAGATGTTGAAGTCTCACCGGAAATAGAACCTATCATAAGGATCGGTGCAGGACAACTAATGTCAGAACCCCAAATTTTTCAAAAAATTTAAAATTTTAAAATACAGATAACCTTCATAAATGCAGTCAACTAATTGTTTTAATTAGTTATAAGTTAATGATTTTGTAAACTGAATTATCTACTTGATTGTGTTTATCTTATAGAATATTTTTTTTTCATTTTAACAACTTGTTTTTCTTTGCGACCACAAGGTGGAACTGTCTTGGTGATCTGGGGCTTACTTAGCTTTGAGCTAACGCAGAAAGTTTACCTGCGCTTACAGAATTACAGGTAAGAATATATGGTGTTGCTTGTTGATAATCCTAAAGCATTCAGATATTTGTTCGTCACAATAAAAATATCTTAGTAAAAGAATATAAATGATTTTCAATTTCAACTGCTTTTTAAGAGGTAAAACCTTTAAATCGTAATTCTATCGAAAGATGCCCTGGAAACAAGATTCATTCCTATTAGTAAGGTTGACAACTGTTTTCTTTCCAGTGGTTGTAATTTATTGCTTTTATTGCGTACTAAAAAAATCTTGATGTGGATCATAGTCGTTGTGTGTATAAAGTCTTCAATTTTTGTTTGCATGCAGACTCAGGATGGTAGGGTTATTACGTTAAGGATCTATCTTGCAAAGTGAACATAATCTCTTTAAATACTGATAAAGTTTTGGTTACTCTTTGCAATATGAAAGTAATGTGCAAAAGTTATTATGTTTCTAAACTATTAATCCATCCTCCCAGCTTGAAGTTCTAAGGAATTATATCTCAAATACTACCTTCAATCAGGTTATAATAGTGTTGATAGAACAAGTTCCTCTGTCCATAATTTACTTGGAATTTATTATTTAGTTAAGGTATTTAATTTATAATTAATTCAAAGTCAAGCTCCTTAAGCTATTATGACTTATCATTCTTAATAGAAAACCTTACTGGTTTACTAATTAAATATTTAAAGGTAAAAGGATAACGCTAGCATGTAGGGTATACACCATAAATTGACTTTAAGAAAATTCTTTTATAAACATAAACTACCATAACTTTAGATAGAGAATGTCATGTTTGTTATAAACAATGGTGTCATAGCTTATACCTCACCCATGAAATGTTTATGGTTTATCTTTAAATTATAGTTCTATAATCTTGTATTGAGTACGTCCTTTATTTGCATAACGTGCTAAGTTATGTAATGTATCTACCCTTGCCATGTTACCATTAATTGGTTGAATGAACATATGTTTGAGACAATATTCTCACCAAATAAACGTTAATTAATTCCTTTTATACCATATTACATGGTTTTACTAATACCAAGGTTATAACTATTTGAGTGATAGTATACCATAATGTATATTTATGGGTCGTAAATTCTCCATGCTATTTGTAAACTTTATAACAAGTTTATATAGTAATAACTCTTCTGTTATCATTCGACGTAAAATATAGGTTGACTTTGGCGCTAAGGACTATGGTGCAACCTTCGTAATAGCAAGAATGATTGGGATAAAGACTCTTGGGTGATTGCTTTCCGGGACTATACACTTATACCCACAACATGCAAATTATTGTATTGGCTAACGTGGCATTATTGTGGCCATGTGTTGCATAGATAAAAGGACCATTTGTAACCCTAGAAATGTCATTTCTCCCATCGTTCCCGCCTCAGTCTGCTCTGCTACTACACTGCGACCTTCATGCCATTTTCTGTAACTAGCTTGAGTGATAGTCGCCTAACTTGTTTTTGGTCTTTCGCCCTTCGTAATCCTACTTTGGAAACTGAGAGAGAAAAGATGTAATGGGATATCTTTTCTGCTTAGACTAGATTGGTTGCATTTCTCCATCATTTTAACTTCCACTACTCGCTCCATTTGGCGTCCATCAGTCTGCAAGTCCTTCCTCCCTTGGGCTTGGTAGTGATAGTCGAGGTCTTGTTTTTCCAAAGTAACTAATGCAAAGGGTTTTCAGCATAAAGTGTTTTGTTTAATGAGTGGTTGTGGCCCAAGCGTTACACTTGCTTGGCCAGATGCTTCATCTCTCGGCTGCCGTTGGTAAATACTGTGATAGTAACCTCCGACTTCCCTGTGGCAGATGAAGGTCTATCTCCTCCTCGCTTTGTTAGTTGCGTTGCTGGTTGTCGATGGTTATGTTTCCATTAATATTTAAGGTAAGAAGCAATTACACTGACCTCATTTCTTGTTTTTAATGTGTGTTCCAGTTCATACACAGCAAAATTTTAACAATTTTTATTGTTGATGTTACACAAGTGTCCGCCTGTCCTCTGGCGTGGTTGGTGTAGAGCTGGAACAAGCATTACTCATGGGTAAGCCTTGGATATCCCATGGCTGTTCATCCTTGTACGATCCCTTATGGGACATTTGACGGTTGGTCATTGTGACCTACAAAACCCTTGTGGTTTTGGTTTATTTGGGGTTAATTGGTTTGCTGCTTGCTCATTGATGTTATACCCCTTTCTTTATGCGGGGCTTCTGACTTAGGCCATGATTGTAAATTTTGAATTTTGTTCAGTTACTGTGTAAATAAGTATAAGTGAAAGTAAGGGCTGTTTAAGACATACTCTATGAATTTTGTTCGAAGCCATGAGTGCTTTAAACTGAGTTAGATTCTTTCAGTTACTATCTCTGTTGTACATCTCGATAATGGTAGGGTTTTACCCTAACTCAGTGATATAAAAATAAAAGTATTTACAGTTTCTAAAAATTATCTTTCATTTATAATGTACTTCAGTAAATTGTTGGGTTATTACCTATGTTGTATAATGGTTGATTAAGCTTGATGAATCGAACATGATAATACTCTGTTGGTTTATTTCCTGCGCATTATTG
>LPNX011021633.1:555152-581905 GCA_001517045.1 Pseudotsuga menziesii | reverse complement strand
CTCCTTCAAGAGTAGCTTATAGATTTAGTTTTATGAGTGTGAAGGAAATAAAGATCACTCGAAAAGATCCGTTTGGTTACGAGGAATTGGGATTATAACAGTAAACTCGATGCTTTGTTATTTAATTTTTAACGAGCATGACAAAGACATAAAGTACACTTGGAATATTTTTCATGTTTAAGTCCAAAGCATGAAAAAGAGATAAATAAGCTCATACTGGGTGCTCCTTTTTCGTAAGTTTAGTCCCTCGGGTCCAGAAAAGTGATAAACCTATGCCTAAGAATACTCTTCTCAATTCCTTAGAAAAGAGAGTGATCCTTTCTCGTATTATTCCACATGGTCTAAGAAAGTGATAACCTACCACCAATGTGGATGCCCATTTACATATTCTTTACGAGCCTGAATGGACAAATTTACTCAGCAGTCAAGTCTATTTTGAGGAGTTAAACCTGGGCTTAAAGAAACTCCATAAGGGAGGGGAGCCTTATAAAGGGGATAGCTTGTAAAAAGAGACCAAAATGAGGCTCAATTTGGCGTGAAAAATAGCTAAGAAGGCTCCCCTAAACCTATGACAAATGCGACATGAGTACCAAAAGACAAGAAATGTGTTCTAAACTAGGGTACTCATGGAAGGTAATCCCTATCCACAGAAGAACAATGGTATATACAAGGTAAAAATGGTTAAAAACCATAGTCCGTGGTCAAAGTAGTGATCCTAGGGTTAAGGCGAATTAGGTATAGATGCAAAAATACATATAAATGACCAACATCCTATCCTATATGAGTGAAAAAAAACTTTCAGTAACCTTGGACCTATTGCATTAGGTAAACATAACATGGTCTTAGTTTGATTTTTAATAGAAATTAAAACTATAGGCTAAAAAACCCACATTTTGAAATTAATTCTATAAATTGTTCAAAAATAGAAATCATAATCACCATTTCATATTTTTACCCAACATAGGAAATTTTTACCTCTGACTTCAATCACTCAATGTGGACAAACCAGTGGATGAATTTCAAATCCACAAGTGCCAGGTAAAATCAACTCTTCATGCACTTTCATTTCATCCATTCAAATTCTTAATTTTATGCAAAATTTTAATGTTTTAAGCCAGTTTTAGGAAGGTCGCACTGTATACACAGGTATGCAACTTACATAGTCACGTACATGCATTTTATACGTGACTTTCCCAAAGGAAACCGGCGTATGATACGTGACATGTCCAAAGGGCATTTGTGTATACTGCGCGACATATAAAAAGTAAACCTAGGGACAAAATCAAAGTTTTTTAATGATTTTTAATGTTTGATATTGGCCTTATGGACATGCTAAAACATGGTGTTGGAGTGGAGGGAGAGGGAACATGAAACCATGTACCAATATGCACATTGAAGTTTCCCCATGGTGCACACATTGCAACAAAGTGGATTGCTAAAGTTCTTTTGTACTTCACCTATGCGGTCTAATGTCCATTTGCTGGATTTTTTGATCAACTGCTGGGATCATGATCTAGGTGCATTTTACCTACAAGGTGAGATTCTAGAAATTGCGCTAGAGGAAATCTATTTCATTGTGGGTTTTTCATGACGAGGAATACCTATCAACTTGGAGGGTACTAGTAGAGGCGATGACCTTCTAATTTTTCAGGACTATATCAACACTTACTGCATGCCCGGTACTCAAAAAAGGGGTACTTGAATCCCTATTGCACATATTCGTAGCTTGCCATTACAAGTGGTGGTAAGCACAATAGTGAGGGTTACAGGATCGTCATCACTCCATCTTGCAACTCAAAACTAGATGAGGATTTCTGTGGAGTGCCTACAAGGAGTTTTATTTGACTTGTGCTTGGGAGTAATCCCAATAATGAAGAAGAAAATCTCTGACTGCAAGAGAGGCCGACGAAAGAAATTTGGCTATTCTAGTATATTGGTGGTCTTTTTCATTGAGAGAGTTCCCGGTCTCAACCCTGCAGTACCTCTACCAGCTTTCTCTCCCCATCAGCATAGAATAAGTAGGTGGGGAGAAATTTTCCTTCTCCAAGGCAGTGGTGGCTCGATTCAGAGTGTCTACGATGATGACTTCTACTTTTGGTGGGAAATACAACTACCAGCATTGGAGTAGTTTCCATATGCTGGGATCAATTTTCAAGGTGACAATGACCTTGTCCTACCTCCTGGAGGAGCAGGGGGAGCATTAGGTATTTTTGTTTTTCAAATTTTCAGATAATGCTGGGATATATATATTTAATGTTTAAAATGCAGATAATGGACCAATACACCTTGATGGGCACCCTCGTATGCATGTACGACTAGTGGTAGGAGAGGATCAGGGTTTGATCAGGGTTCTTGAGGGGAAGCTGGACAACTTACCCAAAGAGTTCCTACTTTACGCATTGAGCAGATCCCTGCCATTATGTGGGAATTAGTAGTTGGTATTCCACCCACCTGGATATGCCTTATGAGGAGGGTATCCAAGGCGGTATTTTTTTACATAGAGGTTGCAGAGGCTTCTGCAGCTGAGGAATTTGAGGAGGCTCGAGAACAGGATGACCAGGGTGACCAAGGTGACCAGGGTAGTCAGGGTGATGAAGGTGACCAGGTTGGTCAAGATTAGAACTATTAGAATTTTATGGATTATGATCCAATTTTTGTACATTTTTGCATATTTATACAGCTATGAATGGATCTGAGGACCAAGAACTCAACCTATCTATATGGACATATATTCACACACACACACACACACACATATTTTCCAGTTTATTTACATGTGTTTTATAATGTATCTATTGTGTTTTTTTATGAAATATGTGTTAAGTGCAAATCCAAGATATAATTCACATATGCATCAGTTAATGAATTTTGATTCCTTGGAATATGATTAAATGTGATAAAATCAAACTTTATTTCCAATAAACTAACTTCCGTGAACTGATGTAATAAAATAGGGTTTCACACCTGATAAGATCGGTTGAGCTGGGAAACCACCAGTTGAGAGCCAAGTCTAACTTCCAACTGGGTGATACCACGTGACAAGGAATCCCATAAAAATCAATGACGACCCTATATTCAGCCACATTATTGGTAGCAGGACCTAGGAAAGAGCCTCTAGAGGCAACTAGCTGTCCTGAGGGTGAGTAAATAACCCATGCGACTGAAGCCAGGTTGCAAGTGTGATGACTAGTGCCATATGAAAAACCTACAAACCACTCAAAATAAATATGTAACAACCAACATATGGTATAAGAACACATACCTATGAGATAGTACATAAAATTACATAAAATAAAAATACAAGAAAATGTGTTAAGCCTAAGCATAGTACTTCTTCATGTAGAGCCCATTTCTAGGCTCGGGCAACTTATTCCCCTTGAAATCAGTTAATTCATATGCACCTTTATTCAAAAATTTTGACACGGCATAGGGCCCTAACCACATAGACCTAAATTTCCATGCCCCTAGGGGTTCTTTCTCTTGGTCCTAGAGCAAGACTAGTTCCCCTTCAGAAAAAATCCTAGGTTTGACCGACTTATCATATTGATTTTTCACCCTATTTTTATGAGCCTTATTTCTAGTCAACGCATCTCTACATTGCTCATCTAGATGTTCTAAGTGTAACAAACATTCTTCTATCACTGTCATATCAGGTAACACATGAATGTGAATTTTTAAAGACAGGATTTCACATTCAACTAGGGTTACTGCTTCCACCCCGTGAACGAGTTGGAAAGGAGAGAACTCTATGGAAGTTTTTACATTGGTTCGATAAGACCAAAGTGCAGGATATAGCATGATGTTCCAATTTGACTGGGCTGCATTAATATTATGCTTGAGAATGGTCTTCAAGGTCTTATTGACTGCCTCTACCTGACCATTCGCTTGCGGGAAGAAAGAAGACGAATGTTCTTGTTTAAACCCTAGCATAGTATCAAATTTGGTCATAATGCTATTTTGGAAATGAATTCCATGGTCGGTGATAATCTCTTTAGGAATACCAAAAAAGTGTGATAATTTGGTTAAGGACAAAAAAAATATGCAGTTTCCCCATCGGCCTTATAGGTGGGCATTGCCTTTGCCCACTTTGTGAAGTAATATACAGCGACAATGATGTATTTGTGCCCCCCCAGCAAAAAATAGGTTGCACGTCATGTAATCTATCCCCCACTTGGTAAAGGGGCCCACTGTGATGATGGGAAATAATGGAGAAGGATGCGACCACATCTTTATGGTGTAAAGTTGACAAGGATGACAATGCTTCACGACTTCCACACAATCTTTAAAGATAGTGGGCTAGAAATAACCAGAATGTAAAATATTTTTGGCCGTTGTTAACCTAGATAAATGACCCCCACACGCTCCACTATGGGAATCATTTAGGACAATCTCATCCTCTTCGTGGGTGAGGCACCGACGCAAAACATATTCTACCCCTCTAAGATATAAAGTATCTCCAATAATGAGGTAGTTTTTCACATGTTTGTGTAATTTGGGTCGTTCTTCTCACGAAAAGGTTGCAGGACACTTGAAAGTCTGGAGATAGATAAGTATATCTCCATACCAAGGGTCAGAGGTGGAAATCAAGAAAATATGCTCATCTGGGAATGAGTCTTCTTCAATTTCTATATCTTATTCAACAGGAAATTCTACAATCAGTTCTGCAGAAACAAAGGATTTTTTGGATTTGGCGGATTGAAAATCCAGGTCAAACTCCTGGAGAATGACTATCCACTTGTAGAATTTGCCTCCAACTATGCGTCGAGACAAAAAATATTGGAAATTATTGACATCTGCCACTACTACTATAGTCCTCAGTAAGATATAATGACACAACCTATGAATGACATACATAGCTGCTAAGGCCAACTTTTCTACGTGGGAGTACCTAAGTTCAGGGCCAGATAAAGCATGGCTAAGATAGTAGATGGCATGCTCTTGGAGCTTGTCATTCTCCTGGGCTAACACTATCCCAATGGTCGACTCGGATGCAACTAGATACAATATAAAATCATGAGAGTAATCTGGAGGACGCAATAACGGTTTCGACAACAAGGATTTATTTAATGCCTCAAACGCAAGTTGTGTGGTTTCATCCCATTTAAATGGAGTGTCTTGTTTCAATAGGATCATGAAACCTTTAGTGATCTTGGCATAATTAACGATAAAACACTGAATAAAGTTAGAATTCCCTTGCAGGCTCTGAAGTTTCCCGATGGAATGAGGAGGAGGAAGATTTACAATAGCCTCAAATTTCAAAGGATCCACCTAATACCTTTGTTAGAAACAATGAACTCAAGTAGCCTACTTGAATTGACAGAAAAAACACACTTGTGGGGATTCAAGTGTATTTTGTATTTATTGCATCATTCAAAAATTAAATGCAAGTGATCTGTATGATCGATACTCTTATGAGAATGTTCTGGCAGATCATATAGGTAGGGTTTGACAATAGACTTGATGTCATGAAAGGTAAAGTTCATTACCCGCTGAAAGGTAGCCCCTGCATTTTTCAATCCAAAAGGAATTTTCTTGTATGCAAATGTACCCCAAGGAAAAATAAAATTTGTTTTATCTTGGTCTTCCATCTTGATTTGAATCTGATTATACCCGGAGAAACCATCCATAAATGAAAATACTTCACTCCCCACACAGGCATCAGCAATTTTATCTATGAATAGTGTGGGGTAGTTATCCTTTGGAAAAGCTTTGTTTAAATCACAAAAGTTAGTACAGACATGTATCATCCCTTGATTTTTATCGATAGGAACAGGGTTTGATACCCATTTTGTCAAAGCTATCGGTCAAATAAAACCACGAGGGATTCACTTGTTGACCAATATCCTATCACGTTAGTTCATATTGTGGGTTTTAAAATTATAAAAAATTGAACCAATATATTGCAGGTATTGGGGGGATGAGGGGTTTAACATGGGGGTGGGTAGGGTGGTTTATAAGGATTGAGGTATAAAAAGGGGTGGGGAGGAGGTTTTAAGTATTGGGAGGGGGTTTCAAAAAAAAGAGTTTGAGTCAATATCTCTTGAAATTAAGGGTATTCTTTAATATCCCACGATCGCACGTGCTATGTAAGATGTTCACTAAGTGAAGTCCCCGTGAATAAAACCAACTTTCAACAGCTTTTCAACTTCAACCTTAACAACTACCTCTTTACCCGGATTGACAGGTCTAAGTTTTTGTCGAACTAGTTTGGAATTAGGATAGGTTCGGACTTCATGTTTGACTATTGATGGATCTATGCCTGGCATCTTCTCATATGACCAGGAAAACATGTCACATAACTCCTTAAACAAGGCCGTATAGATAGCAATCTCTTCTAGAGAACATTTTGCACCAATATATACATTTTCCATGACGTTGGGGTTCGTAGAGATGTCGATAGGAATAGTAACGTAAATGTTTTTCATATTCCCGTCGGCAAAGATTCCATCCCTTGGTAAGGGATTGATTGGTATAACATCATCACCTGCCAGTCTCACAGGCACTCTTGATTTTCAATCCCTCTTAACTATGGAAGAAGGTAGGATCTATGATGAATATCTTCACAG
This sequence comes from Pseudotsuga menziesii, assembly GCA_001517045.1. Classification (NCBI taxonomy): domain Eukaryota; kingdom Viridiplantae; phylum Streptophyta; class Pinopsida; order Pinales; family Pinaceae; genus Pseudotsuga; species Pseudotsuga menziesii. Next base: position 575,339 of record LPNX011021633.1, on the reverse strand, counting down.
ATCTTATCTCACCCGCTCATGGGTTCCAAAATGGATTCATCTGAAGGAAAAACCATGTCTAAGTAATCATCAGTATAAAAATAGTTCTCTACCCAAGAAGGAAGATATGCTTCTTTCGGATCCTCTAAGATTGTAGGAGGAACTAAAACATGATCAATAGTGGTGTTAACAATAGCTTGATAAGCTACTTCCATTGCCGATAAGGGAACTTTAGGATCATGAAGGGAAGGAAGGACCCAAGGATCTATTCTATTGCCAACTGTTGCAATATAATTCCCTACTCTAGTAGAACCTAAATAGTTAATCGGGGCTAGGATATCAAATGTTCCCATTAATGATGGATACATTCCAACCCCTAAGCTCTCTGAAGTAGGTTTGACCTGATCAACAAATGGCACTGTGGACTCATTAGTTTCCATGTGGCCCTTTCGAGTGAAACTGAGTTGGTCTATTATAACCAACTTCCCTTCGTGTGGAAAGAGTACCACCTAAAGAATGACCAATGCAATAGCAGATCTACAATAATTTCAGCTTCTCCCCAGAAGAAATTCATAATCCAATGGCACATCAATTACCTCTACATCAACAGAGCCTGCCTTCCCTGCCAACTTTATCTCGAAAGCAGGTAGGATACCATGTGGACGAAATGACCTTCCATTGAAAGCAGTAAGTAGGGTGTTCAATGGAACTAGCTCTGGAGATCCAAGAGCCTTCCAGCAAGAAAAGGACATGACACATGTGAAAGCACCCTCGTCGACAACTAACTTTCCAATGGTTTTTCCACCATGGATGATATCTATCGACAAGGCCACATGATACGGAAGGATAATTTTAACATCTGACAAATTAAACTTCGCCATGAGGCTCGATGAATCCATACTACCTAAAGCAGCTAAGAGTGCATCTCGCTGGGTGGGACAACTCTATAACACCTCCAAAGCTGACATCGCACAAGGAGTTTGGGCTAAATCTTCAACTACAGAGTAATTGGATGTAGCTCTAGCATTAGGATTGTGCAATTCTTTCTTTAATACACCTTTTGGTATCTTAGGCATAGTTTCAACAGGTTTTTCAATTGTGAGAGGGTTAGAAGTTTCACCTATAGACTTACCCTTCTGAGGAGCCTTTGTCTCATAGTTCTTGTTTCTAGTCTGGATTAAGGTCTGGGATCGAACCATGTTGATATAGTTTTGGTTAGGGGAATTAGCAGTGCCCCCTGCCACATTAGAAGCTGAATTCTATCCTTAGGGAAAAGGATCCTTCATGACAGCCGGTTGTTGATTTTTGAGCAGCTTCTGAGCTTGATCCATAAGAGGGAATTGATGGGTCAGCTGATCTTCCCAACACAACTTACATGGAAAATTCACCTTCTTCTTCTCTTTTTTTTCCCCATCAACATTATTTGTAGGTTTTGGCTTGTTTTGGTTACCCTCACCTTTTTTCCCCTTTTTCTTTTTCCCACTGGGCTACTGATTTCCCTTTTAGGAGAATTGAGCAAAAACATTTGCATTTTGGGATGAGGGGGCAGCCTTTGCTACCTCCACTCTAGAGTGTTTAACAGACAACTCATGGAGTAATTTTGACAAATATTCTACAGTGGGATATTTAACTAAACCAACCACACCATCGGCATGGGGTCCAGTCTTAGGTTTCTCGACACTATGTGTTGGCCTCGGTGCATCAGGGATGATTTCATATAGAATCCCAGACTGAGAGTATGTTAGATCCATTTGTTGGGCCCTGAGGGTAGCCTCTTCCTTATTAGTTACTCCCGAATTGGATACATCCTTAGATATATATGACAATAAGGATTTAAGGAACCATTCTAATAAAAATTTGGGAGGGATAGTGTCCTTAGTCAACCTCTTTCGCCTTCACCACTCTTGGATGTGATTTGAAATGTGAGTGGCTTTGTCCTGCCAAAAGGTGGATAATAAGTCTATGCTGGCATCATATTGAACACGAAGTTTGAAATGGTTAAGGAACACATTAGCTAAGTCCCAAAAACTACCAAATGCAGTAGACAACAGTTCAATGTACCACTTTGTTGCATCACTAATTAGAGTTCTTTGGAACAATCTCAACCAAACAGTGTAATCATTCAGTGAGTTGGAAGAGCACCACAAGTGAAAGGTGGTGATATGAGCCCCTTAATCTTCACCAACTTTTCCTTCAAATTTTGGAATATCCGAGGGTAACTTGGTAGGGATAGGTGGCCAGGTGCCATCATGTCTCACTGGGTCATTCATTAACTTGGAAAAATCTAGAAAATTCAAAGTTTCCGAGAAAGGAAGCTTCGGCCTAACTGGAGCTTGAAAAGTACCAGCTTGGGAAGTAGAAATTGCCCCCTGGTTCCCAAAATTAAAGTTGGGTTTTCCCCTAGCTACCGGTTGCTAAGTAGTCAAATTAATTTGAAAAGGATTCCACCCATAATCCAGTCAATTGTTCATATGTGGTGCAGTGTCTGTGGTTTGAACTACTCCAATTGAAACTGGAGTTTGGAAAACAAGAGCATATATCCCTCCACTAAAAAGCGAGAAAGGAGAGCTCATGAAAGAAGCTGAAACCGATGTTTGAAAACCTTAACCATAAGGGTTAGTGTTTCCAAACTGCACCCCTACATAAGCAGGTGTGGGGACTACATATGGATTGGATGGGGGAATGTGCCCCCCATTCCAAGGAAAACCCTAGACAGATGAAGAGGATCCAACTGGACCACTCTGAGAAGTGTGTGCAAAAGAAGGTGAAGTAGAAGGTACACTAGGAATCCCAGTGACCACCCCACTAGAAGTTCCCACCACATTTGTGGAAGCTAGTGGTTGAACCACCCGACTAGTTGGAGTTAAGGGAGTAGAAGGTATACTTGTTCTAGGAGTACCCACTGGGGGAGGTGGCACTCCTTCACCCAGAATAACTGAGATGGGGGTAGAAGGAATTTATCCTGCACTAGACATTAGTCTTCTCACAGGAACACCAATCACAGGTGAATTGAAAGGACGAACCTGGACGATCATAGGATCGTTTAGGTCAGTAAGAGGTGAATTAAAGTTTCTTGCAAACTCATGAGCCTACAAGTATTCTATCTATATTGTGTTTGTATCAACCTGGCTTGTCCTAAGTTCTGGCTCACCCGAAACTTGACTAATTCTTACCAGTTCAAAGGAACCGTCTATGTCTAATCTTTACCTTTGAGGGGGTGGTGGAGGCTCCACTATAGTAAATGGAGGAAGGTTTTGAAATATTCTTGACCTTCTAAGCTGTTGGTCCTCCATGATTTAAAATTTGACTCAAGAAAATTCACACACCCTAAGTTCGGCTAAACATAAACAAACCACACAGAAATCACTACAAATTTTCCTAAAGTCACAACAAACATAAGGGCTAAAATATGCTTTCTATAAGAAAGTTGAGAGACATTTGTTTGGCATCTTGGTAGATGCTCTTAGGCACAAGCGGAGGAATCACCCACCACCCTCCCACACCTTCTACCAGGGTTACCTTCCAAGGCCATCCAAGGTCAACCGAAAATAGCGTTCCAGTGTACCTAGGTATGAACCCTAAATACCAAAGAGACTAAAGGCTACCTCAACTATATTGATAGTCTAGGGGGATAGTTGCAAGCCTTGTTCATATGCATGTGGAGGGTAGCAAAGCCCAAAACCCTATCAACATTAGGCACCACACAGGCCCGAGAGGGTGATATTGATAAAAGTCCCTAGATGCGCAAAAACCTTGTTCTATGCTTTGACAAGGAATCATAGGGTTATTTCCTCAATCCAAGCCTCCATGTGGCCTCATTCTTAACTTCTGTTTGAGAGGAGATTCCCAGATACAATCAACATAGAAGAGGTTTTACCTATCAATTGGCCAACTACGTCTGAATTTAAACACTTGTGGAGAGTTTAAACTCCCTATTCCACAAGTCTAGCCTAATCTAGTTGGTGTATGAGCTTATAAAATAAAAATTACTAATAATTTTAAATTATATTGTTCATTTTAAGGGTTGTTCTTAGTCATAAGGTAAATGACATGAAAGACTGTGATGTTATAGACACAATAAGAAAAAGTAAAATGATGTATAAAGCAAATTCCAAATCAAATTGCAACTACTTAAACCAAATTTCTTTTCTTTTTTCAAATATAAGCTAATGAAATTTAAACTAAGTGCAAGAAAAACAAAGACTTCTTTTTATAATTTTTGAAATTTTATTTGATACTGAAAAGAAAATGACTAAGTGCAACTAAGTGCAAAAGTATAAGATGTTTTTTCTTCACTTTTTTTCAAATTCTCCAAAAACTAAAATGCAACTAAATGCAAATTCTTTGAGCAAGTTTGAAAATCAGAGCATATAATAAGTAAAATGAAGTATAAAGGACCCAAAATAACCAAATTCAACCAATCAAGAAGAAGACTAAAAAAAAAACCTAACTTGGAGAAAACTATTGAACTCAGAAAGTCCACTAGATTCACAAAAGAACAAATGCCAAACTGCCACTACAAAATGTAGTACAGAATATAAAAGTATCCAAAGCCCTTATCAATGACCTACACACAAAGTATTGAACTTATCAATCAAGCAGGAGGACCAACTTCAAATCACTCGATGAAAGAAAATTCAAACAAAAAAAGCTCAAAGGCTTGAAAACAAACAAAAGGTGTGACATGCAAGACTTCAGACTCACAGAGTCATGCCAACAACAAAAGACCTCCAAGCAAGCAAAAAATTAAACAAGACACATTAGATGAAATTTGAGGTTTAAAATGGGCCTCCTAAGGAAAATAATAAAATAATAGTTATTAATTTCGGAGGAAGAATGAAAAAAACTATTTTTGTGTTCGTATTTTCAACATATCTCCTTGTGCTTTTACTCAAATTCTGAGCAGGAGATATCATTGGATGTACCCACACTTCATACTTTTGACAGACCCCTCTACCCCAAAAATAAGAAATACCTGAAAAAACATGATGATGATGTCATCATCATGTTTTTTAAGGTATTTCTTGTTTTTGGGGTAGCCAGGTCCATCAAAAGTATGCAGTGTGGGTACTCGTTGGATGTGGAATTAAATTCTGCATCCAACGAGCTCTCCTGCTCAGAATTTGAGTAAAAACATAGGGAGATATGTCGAAAATACGAACAAAAAAAGTAGTTTTATTTTATGACAAATATGTCAATTCAACCATTATGGTTGACTCATTTTATTGAAATTCTATTGGTTCTTGAATTCCAACTCACAAAATTTATTGTTGGCACATTTTCTTATAAGGCCCATTTTATACCCCAAATTTCCTCTAATGGGGACAAGCAAACCCTACCCAAATTTTATACTGCTACAGGATATACGCGACTGTGTTTGCAGGAAACCTGCGTACCATGCGTGACTGTCTTATAGAGAAACCCACATGTACAAAGTGCTATACGTGATTGTGTATAACAACAACCCACGTATACAACTAATTTTTTTTCAAAAAAGGAAAAAAAGAAGAGTAAAGGTTTCTGGGCACACTACACTATAAATCAAAAGCAAGATAAAAAGAGCACATTCAAAATCAGAACAAAGATGGGTAAAGAACCTACAGGATAAACCCACAATAGGTTGGGCTCCCCAACAGATTCGCCAGCTTTGTTGTACATGACATGTCACCCTTGTAACCTAGGATCTGGGGTTACCAACTTACTATTTAGGCTTGCAGACAATCAGCTTTGTAGAAACTGGAATAAGAATAGGAAGATATCTTGGCTTACCCGGTTTATGATGGTTGATCCAAGCTTGTTCTTCTCTCGCTCCAATCCTCTCCAAAGCTTCTAGGGATGCTTCTCTTCACTTGCAAATTGCTAATTCTTCAAGGAATATCTCATATATATATAAATCATAGGTTAGATGAAAATCATATTAATATAATCATTGAACATATTCATTAAACCAATATTTATGAGATAATTACAATACAAGATTGGAAGAAGAATTCTCTTTATTAACAAAAGGTGAATGGGTAAGAATACAACCTAGCTTCTGACACAAGGACTTCTCTGCAATTGAGGACTCTGAGTTCTGCTGCTCTAAGACTCTAAAGATATACCACCAGCATAACTTTTCTCTTCAAAAATTCATTGATTAGCCCCATCCCAAGGCCTCTATTTATACTTTGGTAAATAGAGAGGTTTCGAAGGTTAGGATGTTTGAGGCAGTTAGGATAGTTCTGGATTAGGACCCAACTAATATATTCTAATCATGATTTATATTTTTTAAGGTTGAATTAATGTATACACGAGTATTAATATATGCAACTCGTGTATGATACACATGTTTCTCAAAGGGAACTCGTGTATGCAAGGTATACACGGGTTGCAATGCATATACTCGCGTATGATACGTGACTTGCAATGCACATAGTTGCGTATGAAACCCAAAACCCAGAATAAAAGTATATAAGGTTGGTTTGAGGATAATGCATCAAAGGTCATGCACATCTATAGTGTTTTGGCTGCTTCAATCCAAATTGTCCTTTTGTGTATCGACATGATGAATGTTAGCACTCAGAAAAAGAAGTGTAATTTTGGCAGATAACAAATGGTTCTAGTGCAAGATAATCCCAACAGCCAAGAACATGTGATATATTACCTGAGTAAGAGTCTCAATGACTCTAAAACCCGTTACTCATGTGTGGAGAAGTTAGCTCTGGCTACGGTCATTGCTGTACAAAATTTTTGTCATTACATTCTACTTTGTACCACAACTGTACTCGTAGATCAAAACCCTATGTACTACATTCTAACTCATCGTGTACTAGGGGGCAACTATTCCCATTGGATTGTTATCTTATAGAAATTTGATCTCGAGTTTGCCAAGGCTACTTCAAATAAATACTTGGTTTTTGTGGAGTTGATGTGTGACCTTCCCTGTGCTTTGACGGAAGCTAAGCCGAACGATTCATTCCGGGATGAATTTTTTTTCTTGAAAAGCACAATTGATCCATGGTATCAATATTTGATTATCTATCTCCAGACTCAGAAATTTCATCCCGACATATCCCATGATGATCGTCCTCGTATCCATCACCATGCAAAGTACTATCTCATTTTGAATGATACATTGTACTGATGTGGTATCGATTCCATCCTTTGATGGTTCCTTACACATGAAGAGGTTGAACAGGTTCTAAATGACTATTGTTGGGCACCATTTTTACCTATTTTTCCATCTACATACCTTCCAGTTTTCTCCATAAACCTTCATACTTGATCCATAAAACCTTAATTTCATCCACAAAACTTTGGTCAAAGGTATAAATGTTGTTGCTTATTAATAAATTGAATTATGAGGTTTTTAAGGCATTTAAATTAAGGTTTTATTCAAATTATAGAATGTGATAACTTCCCATAATTTCTCCTAGGTTGGATACTTGCAGGATAGCTGGGCACAAACTGAGAGATGGGGGGAAGATCCTCGATGTCCAAGGATGGTTAAATTTCTAACGAACCTATGATATGGCTTTCACAAGTGTCGAGTCAACGCCGATCAAAGACGACCACCTGTGCTACCACTTAGCATGAAAACATGACAGTTTCGATTTTTCCTATTTTTGATGGATCTGATGGAGGATATCGAAGGTCGAGAGAAATATTAGGAGCATATCATTATGAGTCTCCCATATTTGTAGCATTTCAGTTTTTAAAAATAATTGTATAAGTATTTGATTTGACAGAGGACAAAAACTCCTGGGATAATAGACATATGATTTCGAAATAAAGACTGAGGATTCGATAAATTCTTGTGTATGCTCATTTCTATATGGTAAATGCGATTTAGTTTTAGAGCTCTGTGATTTTATTTGTGTGTGTAAGCAAAGCATTGGAGGGCCCCCTTTGCCAAGTCTGCACACATATTTCTGCATCGTTGCGTGTGGTATGTTTTAGTTGAATCCTGTAGAAGTCAATTTTCTTTATTGATTACTCATACATTGTAGAACGAGTTAGATTATATGAATAGGGTTATGAGCTCTTTTCTCTAAATGGTTAAACGTTGTAGGAGTGATTTCAATTTCATTGCTTACTCAATATCGAACTGCTGAAGATAGTTACACATTGCAAATTGTCTTCTTGTAAAGGAAATCAATGATTGTCTGCTTTCAACAGTGAGATATTAGGCATTGTATTGTGATTTATTTTTAAGATTTAGGTTCAGTATTTTTTATCTCAGAATATTCCATATATGAATTTTTGGTTAAACTAAGATATCGAATTAAGTTTCTTCTGTAAGGGAGGTTTTGCATTTCAAAGTTACAGCATTATATCATTCAATAGATTTGTTTCATAAGTAAACTGAATTTGCAGTTAAGTCTAGCTCTGAATCTCTATATTTGGGATATGCCTCTAAGTCTTACAAAATCTGGATTGACATACACTTAAGGTATAATTTACACCAGTGTCTTGGAACACAACATACATTTGGCACCATTGTCGGGGAGGCATTTTAGAAGCAGACTTAAGAACTTTAGTTCTCTTATAAAAAGAAAATTTCAAAAACATAGAGTATATTCTAGTTTTATATCAAGGCAAAGAGACAAAAAAGGAAGATTTATCAAAAACCCCCCAAAAATAGAAGTAACAGGAACTTCTTTATCTGATAAAAAAGGACTGATTACAACTATTGATACTTTTTAAATGGCTGAAGAAGAAACATCAAAAGGGCCAACTGCAGAACAGAGAAGGGAGTATGAGAGAAGGTTAGAAATTGAAAATAAAATAAGACAAGAGAGAATGGAAGAAGAGAGAAGGTATGAAAGGGATGAAAGAGTAGAAGAAGATCAGGAATCCACCTTTAATTTCCCCATCTTGGAAACTAGCATCATCCTAGGGGAAGAGGTAAAGATGAAAAATATTCCACCATCTGTTCTACCAAATTTCTATGGTATGACTTCTGAATATCCAGATTATTTATTATTCGAATTTGATATCTTATGTTGTACCTATGGATATACTGATGACACCCACAAACTTTTTTTTTTCCCTGCTACTCTTAAAGCAATTGCCTTGAAATGGTTCATGGGATTAGGAGAGCATTCGATAACTAGCTGGGATCAGATGAGGAAAATTTTCCTTAGGAAATATCAGGCATATTGTAGATCAAAAGATTTAAAAGATGATATTTTTAGGATGTCTCAGCAGGAGGACAAAATCTTGGAAGAGTATCTAGAAATATTCGCATACAACTTGCAGAAATCCAAATACAATTCCTTCACACCTAAGATCACTCGGACAATATTTTTAAAAGGAATAAGAGAATAATACCTTGATATTTTGAATGTTATGGGAAAAGGTGATATCTCCTATTTACCCTTTGATGAGATATAAGACTTATGTTAGAAGTATTCAAGAGGAAAGGCCAAAAATGGGAAAAGGGATGTAACTTCCAAAGTAACCAAATCTGCAACCAGTGGCATATCCAGAGCTGAACTTGGGAACCTGTTAGAATATTTTAAGACTGATCTATTGAGTACCTTGGGAACACAGGTTGAAACATCAAGAACCAAGAAAAGAAAAGAACAACAATACCAATAAGATCAAGCCCTGTGTATTTTCTTCCCTAAATGTAGAAAAAAACATCCATTAAAGGAATGTCCTCTAAATATTGTTCAAATTTGTGGCTTATGTACTGCAAATCATAAAACTGATGACTGCCCCATATTGAAAGAATTGTAGGTAGCCCGAATGGAGGAAAATCAAAGCACGGAGTCTCTATATTTTATGGGACAATGAAGACCTTGGCAGCCATGTTTTTCAGGTATGTCTCAAGATCCTATGCAAAAATTTCATTCAAACTATCAAACTCTTGTTCAAAATTCATGGAGTGCACCCATGCCTTGGCAAACTTGGTCTCCTCAACCAGCCCAACCTGCTCCAAATTGGTGAGGGTATAATCATGGTAACCAGACATATCAACAAGCCTATTTACATCCCTATCAACAACCTTTTGCATATCCCCAATACTAGCAGAATCAAGCCCCATTTTTCCAACAACCCAATCTTGCTCCCCAACTAGGCCAACAACCTCAACAGCTTCAATTTCCATCCAACTAGCCTCCACCTCGACCAACACAATTGCCAGCCTAGCCAATACCAAATCCGAATAATAAAATGAATAAACCCATTTATAATGTTGATGACAGAATGGCACTCCCCTACTCAATCCTCCCACTTCAAAACATCAACTTCAGATTTGGAAAAACTTTACAAAAAGAATCTCCTGTTATTTTAGAAGAACAAGTAGAAAATGAGAAAACTCCAAAAAAATCAAATATAGAAAAGTCACAATCAAAAAATCACAGTCAGAAAGGGAAAAAATTAGTACCTTATATACCTCCCTTTCCAGAAAGGTTGGTCAAGGAAAAACTTTCAATCTCCCTACCTGATTTTGATGTTTTGAATGAGTTAACCAACGTATGTGTCAAAATTCCCCTACTGCAGGCTATAAAGGATATTCCAATCTATACGAAATAAGTTAGGAAATTATGTCTCAATAAGAGAAGGAAGTATCCACCAAAAATCCATGTGATAGGCAAATTAGCAGGATTAATGTCTAACACAGTTTTTATTGAAAAATATGTTGATCCAGGAATCCCAATGATCACAATAACTGTCAACAATTTTTCAATTCCAAAAACACTGATTGACTTAGGTGCTGCTATTAATGTCATGACACTAGAGACAATGGAATATCTTCACTTGAAAAATCTCAGACCAACCACTACAGTTTTGGAACTAGCTGACAGATCTAAAATCACACCTGAAGGGATCTTAGAAGATTTCATTGTTTCTTTAGATTCTTGGGAGTATCCTGTAGATTTTATAGTGCTGCAATCAAAGTCTAATCTAGGGGGGCATCCATTGATTCTTGGCAGACCCTGGTTGGAAACAACTGATGCTTTCATAGGGTGTAGATCAGGAAGTATGCTCATTTCACATGGGATAGAGAGAAAACAACTTACAATTTATCCTTCTGCCCAGCAACCTTCTGTATTAGATCGGTTATCATGGATTAAAGAGACCAAAGATTAGGAAGAAGAATTAATTCATCATGTCTTAAGTATCAATCAGTTCTTTGATTTTCAATAAGAAAACAATGAAGATTTGCTAGATTACTTCGTTGTTGACCCTGATATTTTTGAGGAATTAAGAGACATGCAGTATGCTATAGCAGATCAAGTTTTGGGATAGAATTTTCAGGAAAATTGCACAATACATTCTTTAGCATTGGCACTTCATGATATTTTTAATGTTCATTCAATCACTGATGTCCAAAGCAAAACAGTTGAAATCAGTCCAGGAAAACATTTGAATATCAGTGCACATCTTACCACATCATAGGAAGAACAGTTGATTGCCTTACTGAATAAATATTCCCATGCATTTTCTTGGGAATACACTGACATGCCAAGCATTCATCATGAAACATGCACTCACCACATTTACACAGATGATAAAATTAGACCTCTGAGACAACCTCAATGTAGAATGAACCCCATACTAAAAGAGATAGTTAAGGAAGAATTGCAGAAGTTATTAAAGGTAGGATTTATCCACCCTATCTCTGACAGCCAATGGGTTTCTCCCTTGGTTGTTGTTCCTAAGAAAAATGGCAAATGGAGGATATGTGTAGATTACAGGGAGTTAAACAAGGCAACACTAAAATATTGTTTCCCATTTCCATTTATTGATCAAGTGTTAGATTCCTTAGTTGGGAAGAAATATTTTTCATTTCTAGATGGTTTCAGTGGATATAATCAAATTAGCATTGCAAAAGAGGACCAGGACAAAACTACTTTTACATGTCCCTAGGGCACATATGCCTACAAGGTTTTACCTTTGGGATTATGTAACACCCTAGCTACCTTTCAGAGAGTAGTATTGGCCATTTTTGCAGATCTAATTCATGAATGTGTTGAAGTCTATATGGACGATTTTTCTGTGCATAGAAATGCCTTTCAGGATTCCTTAGCAAACTTGGAGAAAATTTTAAAAAGGCGTGTTGACTCAAATCTTTCCCTTAGCAACAAAAAGCGTTTTATGATGATGACTGAAGGGATAGTTTTAGGACATCACATTTCTTCATCTGGAATAAAAGTAGATCCTGCCAAAATTCAAATCATGGTAAATCTATCTGAACCAACAACTCAAACAGATGTGAGAAGCTTTCTAGGGTATGCGGGCTATTATTGTAGATTTATTGCAAATTTCAGTAAGATAGCTCTGCCATTGTTTAAATTAATTTCAAAGGATGTACATTTCAAATGGGATACTAACTGTCAATCTGCATTTCAGACACTTAAAGAGAAGCTCTCAACTGCTCCCATTTTAAGGGGACCAAATTGGACATTGCCCTTCCATATTTCTACTGATGCATCTGATACTGCAATAGGGGCCTCTTGGGACAAAAAGAGCATACCATGAATTATGCTATTTATTTTATCAGCAAAAATATAACACCTGCAGAATTGAATTATTCAATCACTAAAAAGGAGATGTTGGTAGTAGTTCATGCTATGAACAAATTCTGTCATTACATTACTGGATATGAAATTTTTGTCCACACAGATCATTCATCTTTATGATATTTGATGAATAAGTCTATTACTAATGGTTAGATAACCAGATGGTTACTATTAATGGAAGAATTCAATATCACTGTTTTAGATTGGCCTGGACGAGAAAATCAAGTGGCAGATTTCCTGTCTTGCTTACACAATACTGGTGAGGTTGTTCTTGTTTTAGATAGTTTCCCTAATGAACACTTGTTTGTAATTTCTGTTATAACTCCTTGGTATGCTGATATCGCCAACTATTTATCATCAGGATAGCTACCTCCATCTATGTCATCCAAAGAAAAGAAAAAGATTATTAAACAAAGTGCTAGACATATATGGGTCAATGGCGATCTCTTTTACACAGGATATGATCTAATTATTAGGAGATGTGTACGACAAGATGAAGTTTTAGATATTTTGAAAGCATGTCATGATGAACTGTGTGGTGGCCATTTTGCAGAGAAAAGAATAGCATACAAGATACTCAATTTTGGGTTTTACTGGCCTTCTATTTTCAAGGATTCTAAGAAGTATGTTAGGAGCTGTGATACTTGTCAACGGATGGGACGACCAGTACGATTTGATGAAATGCCACTCCGACCACAAATCCTAATAGAACCATTTGAAAAATGGGCTCTTGATTTCATTTTTCTGATTAATCCACCATCACAAGGAAAGAAGTACATTTTAGTATGTATTGATTATGTTACAAAGTGGGTGGAAGCCAAACCATTACCAAGAGCCACAGAACAAACAGTGGTAAAATTTCTTTTTGAAGAGATATTTGTCAGATTTGGGATTCCTAGAGAGATTGTCACTGATCAGGGTGCACAGTTTACTTCTAAATTGGTGCAAGAGATAGCAGCAAAGTACAAGATTAAGCACAGAAAATATACACCTTACCATCCACAAGCCAATGGCCAGGTGGAATCTACAAACAAAACTTTGGAAGGAATCATCACTAAAACTATCCAGATGCATATAAAGGATTGGTCATCTAATCTTACTGACTCTTTATGGGAATACCGAATCACTTGGAAAAACAGTACTGGTTTTTCTCCTTATCAGCTCGTATATGGTAAGCAAGTCCTCTTGCCGATAGAATTTCAAATTCATACCTTTAAGTTAGCAACAGATTTGGGGATGAATCTTTTTGAAGCACAGTAAGAAAAGATACTACAATTAAATCAATTAGATGAGATGAGACAGGCTGCAGTAGAACACAATATTTTGATACAACAACAGAGAGCCCAATGGCATGACAATTTTATCAAAAAGAAACAATTTCACATCAGTGACTGGGCCTTATTGTTTGATTCAAAATTCAAATACTTCAAAGCCAAGTTCACAACTCATTGGCTTGGTCCATATGAGATTGCAGAGGTATATGACAATGGCTCGGTCAAACTCCAAGCAATTGATAATGAAGCATGTACATTTGTGGTCAATGGCCATCGTCTAAAACTCTACACCAAGCCTATCAACAAAGAAGATTTCATACAACAGATTTCACAGAAAAGGGAGATGGAAGTGATGGATAAACATAGTAGTGTTTCTCCTTTACTTTCTTCTAAGCCATTTTCTGATTTTTAAAAAAAATAAAAAAACAAAAAACAAAAACAAAAAAAGAAGAAAAAAAAAGAAAAGAGAAAAAAAGGGAGTTTAGTTGTGAAAACCAGGAAACTGCCACAACATAAACTCGAATATCCCTTGGAAAACCAAGTTTACTTCGCCATTGGAAATTCACAAAAACATTTTTCACTTTCTGGCATTAGTAATTTCATGTCTCATAGGCATTTTGTTTTTTGCACAATAAAGATTTTTGTTTGACTTGAGGACAAGTCAATAAATAGGTCTGTGAGGGGGATAAGCATTTCATGCTTTCTATTTTTCTTCTTTCTTGGAACCCTCCAAGTCTTCTCCAAATGCAGAGGGACTTGACTTCCAGTCTAGCAAAAGGAATCTGAGACATTGCATCAAAAGACAACAGAAGGGACCTGAAAAAAAGCACATTTCTATTGAAATTTTCACACAGGGACCCTAGATGACATACATTTTTAAGAGAAGAAATCAGAAGGACATGTGTGAACTAGCAACAAATTGAAAATCCTCTTCTCAAATAGACAAGTGGACCAGCTACATCAAGCAGCAAGAACAACACAAAGGGATATCAAGCAAAGTCTGTAGGGATTTTAATTTTTATGCTTTAAAAGTTGCATGATTCTTTGTTTTTAAGTAATGACATATCTACCTATCCTCATCAGATTGATTGTCTACTCTATCACCTTCACAATCCATGCCAACATCCCATTCACTTCTCATTATCCTACCATAGGTGTCAAAATGGTGGTCAAAATCAATCTCAGAAGCAAATTTCAATTGATCAAAACCTAAACTGCATTCTACAGGTAGATTTTTCTTCTCAACAAGAAGAGAAATGTTTTTTTCAAAAACAATGGAATTCAAATGTTTTTATGTTTTCATTTATATACTCCAGGACAAAGATACTAGTGCATTATGCATTAAGTAAAAAACATATATATGGAATATATAAGACGGATCATAGAACATTGGTTAAGTGGCATGTTCAGATAATTATTGCAAAAGACATGGGAATCATAGTTGTATGCTCCCATGAAAACATTCATGTGCATAGAAAGTCGCACTGCAAGTTTATGACACTAGGATTGTATATCAAAATGGTCATTCCACTTTGATAATTTTCCAAGTTTCACTCTTCCACCTGCAGACCCGATTGCTTTACATTACAAAAGCATATAGGGATAATACTTCACAGAGAGGGAAAATAAGGTGTGTATCACAGAGGAAGGATGCATGCACTACTTTCTGAAGAATGCATACGTGTAAGAGAAATCTTAAAGTAAGAATGCCAGAGGAGAGGTAAAACTTGAATCTTTTGCCAAAAGAATTTGCTAGATCAATAGCAATTCCAGTTTTAGAGGACCGTTTTGAAATAAGAAAACTTTTACAGAGTTAAAAGTTGCAAAGCTGGGGTTTTCTGCTTCATATTTCTTTTCCTGTTAAAATTGCAAAATGGTATCTAGATTGGAACCAGAGAAATTCGATTCCATTGTTATTCATGAGAAATGTATGGAAATTTTTAAGAGGAAAAAGTGGGTGTCTTTTCTTGAAAAGTTTGATGGGCACAATGACAATGTTAGCCTAGCCTTTGCTGACTCATTTGATGGAGAGAGGGCTATAGTAGGAAATTTGAATTTCAGACTGTCTGAAGATATTTTGGCATAGATCGTTGGCTTACCACAACAAGGAGAGAGATTCTTTAAAACCAAACAATTCAAGGAGAAGGCATGGATACTCTTTCTATGCAGGTCAAGGACAGGTTCAGTGAAATGGAAGAAGGGAATACCAAGGAGTTGGTTGGTTCATCCTTGGGATGAAATAGTATATATCATCCAAAGATTCATCATCTGTGAAGGCCGATTTAGTATTATATATCTTTATCATATCAAGCTATTGCAGCATTTGAGGGGTGATTGTGAGATTAACATGCCCCATTTTTTATTACAGAGCCTTTCCAAGATGGATAAGGCTGTTCAAAAGCGTGCAGAAGATAAATTAACAAGCCTTTTCCATTGTGGGCTCATCAAAATAATCATCACATATGAGTTACAAAATCAAAAACTGACATGGCAATAATTTATAATTCATAATCAGTTTGAAGAACTAGAAGAGCTGCCTGAAGAAAGCTTGAAAGAAGAAACCGTTGATGATAACATACCTCAAGGATGAAGAACATAACCCTGAAGCAACAAGCTCAAAACTGCTTAAGGGGAAAAAGAAAGAAAAATAGGTGTTGATGATCACAGATGATGAAGATAACTCTGAGGCAGCAAGCTCAAAACAGCCTCAGAGAAGAATAAGAACCAGGAGCATGATGAAAGAAGAAATACAGTTCCAAAAGCAATATCAAATCTTCACCACTCATAAGAAAAAGCCAAGGAAACATCAGCAAGCCCGAAATAAGTCAGCACTAGAAGAGAATGATGAAAGCCAACAAAAATAGTATGAATACATACAATCCTTGGAAAGTCAAGAAGAAAGTCCAACAGGTGAGATAGGGCAAGTCCATGAAGAAAAATATACCCAATAAACTGAAAAGATTTCAGATGAAGTGATAAAGCAGACTAAAAAAATTAATCTTTTCTTGAAACAACAAGAAAAAGAAGAAAAAAAGCATCCAATACAGGAAATTTCAAATGATCAAGCTTCTCCTTTCTTGGAGCAACAAACTATAGAAAAAGAAAAGAAGGGAGATTCAGTGCAAGAGAATGAAGATGTGGGGATGGACACTAATTCTGAGCAACCTTCAATGAAGATGGAAAAGAAGAAAACTTCCAAAATCAGTAAAAATATTAAGAAGTTGAAACTGGAAGTAAGAGAATTAGAACTAAGGAATGAAAAGTTAAAAGAAAAGAACAGGAAGCTTAAAGTTCAAAGAGCACGAATCTCCAAGCATGCATATAAATGGTATAAACAAAAGAATACTTACAAAACCAAGTATGAAAAACTAAAAGTCCTTTATGCATCTCGAACTTCTACAGATGCATCATCTCAGACAGGAGGTACATTAAAGGATTAGAAGCAGAGGTTCAACAACAAAATTTTGTTCATGATATAAGCAGGGTCAAATTTTTGGAAATACTTTTTGTGCATGAGGACATGCAACAGCTTCCTCTTGGGGGAGATGTTGGGCACCATTTTTGCCTATTTTTCCATCTACATACCTTCTAGTTTTCTCCATAAACCTTAATACTTGATCCATAAAACCTTAATTTCATCCACAAAACTTTGGTTAAAGGTATAAATGTTGTTGCTTCTTAATAAATTGAATTATGAGATTTTTAAGGCATTTAAATTAAGGTTTTATTCAAAATTACAGAATGTGCTAACTTCTCGTAATTTCTCCTATGTTGGATACTTGTAGGCCAGCTGGGCACAAACTGAGAGATGGGGGGAAGATCCTCGATGTCCAAGGATGGTTAAATTTCTAATGAACCTATGATATGGTTTTCACAGGTGATGAGTCAACGCCGGTCAAAGACGACCACCTGTGCTACCACTTAGCATGAAAACAAGACAGTTTCGATTTTGCCTATTTTTGATGGATCTGATGGAGGATCTCAAAGGTCAAGAGAAATATTAGGAGCATATAATTATGAGTCTCCCATATTTGTAGCATTTCATTTTTTAAAAAGAATTGTATAAGTATTTGATTTGATAGAGGAAAAAAACTCGTGGGATAATAGACGTATGATTTCGAAATAAAGACTGAGGATTTGACAAATAACTGTGTATGTGCATTTCTATATGGTGAATGTGATTGAGTTTTAGAGCTCCATGATTTTATTTGCATGTGTAAGCAAAGCATTGGAGGGCCCCCTTCGTCAATTCTACACACATATTTCTGCATCGTTGTGTGTGGTGTGTTTTAGTTGAATCCTGTAGAAGTCGATTTTCTTTATTGATTACTCATACATTGCAGAACGAGTTAGATTATATGAATAGGGTTATGAGTTCTTTTATCTAAATGGTTAAATGTTGTAGGAGTGATTTCAATTACATTGCTTATTCAATATCGAACTGCTGGAGATAGTTACACATTGCGAATTGTTTTCTTGTAAAGGAAATCAATGATTGTCTGCTTCCAACGGTGAGATATTAGGCATTGTATTGTGATTTATTTTTAAGATTTAGTTTCAGTATTTTTTATCTTAGAATATTTCATATATGAATTTCTGGTTAAACTAAGAGATCGAATTAAGTTGCTTTTGTAAGGGAGGTTTTGCATTTCAAAGTTACAGCATTCTAGCATTCAATAGATTTTTTTCACAAGTAAACTGAATTTGCAGTTAAGTCTAGCTCTGAGTCTCTATATTTGGGATATGCCTCTAAGTCTTACAAACTCTAGATTGACATACACTTAAGATCTAATTTACACCAGTGGATTGGAACCCAACAACTGCCATTCTAGAGCATGTGGTGGTCATCTTTCTGGGATGGCTACAACCCAGAAAATCCTTTGCGCTAGGTATTTTTGGCCTTCGATCTTTAAATATTGTCATGAAGCAGTGAAGAAATTCCCACCCTGTCAACACTTTTATCTGAAAAAGCACACCCACCCTGCTTCTTTACACCCCATCATTGTAGATGGCCCTTTTTCCAAGTGGGGTTTTGATTTTATGCATTGTAAGCCTACCTCAGTCGAGGGGCATGGTTACGTTATCGTAGTCATCGATTACTTCACAAAATGGGCTAAGGAAATGCCTACATATGCAGAGGATGGTAAGAATTCTACCCTATTTTTATTCAACAATGTGATAGCTAGGTTTGGAGTCCCGCAATCTATAGTCATTGACCATAGATCTCATTTCTGGAATCAGATGGTGGTTGAGTTGAGTGTTAAGCTGGGTTTTCTCCATGAAAACCCAACTCCATATTACCCACATGCTAATGGTCAGGTTGAGGCCATTAAAAAAGTTTTGAAAACTATGTTGTGTAGGATGGTTGGATATCACAAATCCAACTGGCATTTGACTCTCTTTTCCGTACTTTGGGCTTATAGGACTTCGGTAAAAAAAACAACTAGTTTCACACCCTTTCAGTTGGTCTATGGACTAGAAGCTATCCTCCCTTTTGAGTGTCAAATTCTGTCACTTAAACTTGTAGTAGAACTTATCCTGAACACTTCCACTGAGGAAGAGAGATTTATGTTCTTGAGAAACCTTGATGAAAGTAGAAGAGATGTTTCCTTGGCTAACGAGGCACACAAAAAATGATTCAAGGAAAAGTATGACAAGTCTATTCAACCTCGTGTCTTCAATGAAGGTGACCTAGTCCTCACTTATGATCAGAGACATGATAAAATAGGGAAGAGAAAGTTTGAATCCATGTGGTATGGTCCCTTTGTCATTAGTAAGTTCTTATAGAAAGGGGCTTATGAGCTCATAGACTATGATGGGATACCTTTTGGGCAACCTTAAAATGGGTTGTACCTGGAGACATACTATGCTTAAGACATTTATGTATGGTACCGTGTATATATGTATATTTGACTTTTAGTGTGTTTTGTCATTTTCAATATGGTTTTGAGTTTGATGTTCATACTATTTATACCATGTTTTGGTTATGCAAATTGGATGGATTTCTATGGTTTTGCTAATGGTGCATGCCGTCATACTTTGAACCTTGCTTCAGCTGCTTGGGTGTTGTATTCCCCAACTCGGGATTTAGTCAGTTTAGGAGTGGTTTGTATTGTTACAGAGACCAACAATATCGCTGAGTATTAGGTAGTGATAGGTTTACTCACTGAGGCTGCATCTTGGGACATTCATGATTTGGCAGTATTTATGGACTCTTAGCTAGTGTTTTGTCACTTAAAACACGTATACACTATCAGGAAACCTACACTTCTCCTCCTCTTTCAAAGAGTGTGTTTGTTAGAAAGGTCTTTCGATTCCATCACTTACACACATATCCCTAGTTTTGATAATATGATTGTTGATTCATTAGCATATTACATTCTAGACTGGTATGTTTCCCATTCATAACTTTTAAAAAT
>LPNX011021633.1:427885-547819 GCA_001517045.1 Pseudotsuga menziesii | reverse complement strand
CCATTTCATCACTGCAGCCAGAGAAAGTACCGATCTGATGGAAGTGTATCTAGCTATAGGTGCAATGGTTTCTTCATAGTCTATTCCTTCTTTCTGAGAGAAACCCCGAGCCACAAATCTTTCCTTATACTTTTCAATGCTACCATCTACAGCATGCTTGATCTTGTAGATCCACTTCAAATTTAAAACTGACTTCCCTTCTGGTCTGGAGACAACATCCCAAACATCATTCTTCATGATCGATTGATACTCTTCGATCATCGCATCCTTCCATTCTTTCCATTCTGCGAATTCTTCATACTCAGAAGGTTCTTTATCAATAAAGTCACATAGTAAAGCTACATAACTGGAACATGATCTGGTTCTCTTTCTTTCTCTGAGATTCTCTTCTAGAACCCCATATCTTTCTACACCTTGGATAATATCTTGTACCCAAGCAGGTTTCCTCTTATGAGAATTCTTCTCCTGTGGTGGATCTATAGGTCTTTGTGGTTCTTCAAATTCTCGATCTTCTTCTTGAGTTTCTTCGTTCATGATTGTATCATGAATTCTAGGAGCTTATGCTTCTTCAGGTTCTTCAACAGGTTTCTTTTTGGATTTGATGTAGGCTAAATCTTCATCAAATGTTACATCCCTGCTGATGTCAATATTCTTGAACCCTGGGAAGTATATTCTATAAGCCTTTGAGCTTTCAGAGTGTCCCACAAATATACCCTTCTTTCCTGAAGGATCTAATTTTGTTCTCTTCTCTTTTGGAATGTGTATGTACACAGGACAGCCGAATATTCTAAGATGGTTGACTTCTGGTTTCTTTCCAGAGAATACTTCTTCAGGAGTCTTGTTCTTGAGTACTCTCTATGGAGTACGGTTCTGTACATACACTGCTGTTATGGCTGCTTCTACCCAAAGATGCATAGGAAGATCTTGATCATGAAGCATAGCTCTTATAGCTTCCATGATAGTTCTATTCTTCCTCTTTGCAATCCCATTCTGTTGTGGATTATAAGGAGTAGACAACTCCCTCTTAATCCCTGAGTCTTTACATAGTTCCTTGAACTCATTTGAAGTGAATTCTTTACCATTGTTTGATTGAAAAGTCTTGATCTTCTTTTCAGTATGGTTTTCAATCAAGGCTTTGAATTCCTTGAACTTGTTGAACACTTCATCTTTATTCTTCAAGAAGTAAATCCATGTCTTCTTAGAAAAGTCATCAATAAAAGAGACATAGTACACATACCCGTTTAGTGAGCTTGATGACATTGGTCCGCATACATCGGAGTGGATAATTTCCAAGATTCATTTTGCTTTGCTTTCGCTACTTGGAAATGTCTTCTTTTTGTTCTTTCCTTTCGCACATCCTTTGCAGACCCCTTCATGTTTTGCTTGAATTTTTGGAAGACCTTCAATAGATTTGCTTGCAAGTGGTAGTGCTTTGTAATGCACATGTGCAAGCATTCTATGCCAAAGTCCATTTGGTTCTACTGTGTCATGAACCAAATCTTGATCTAGTTGGCCCTTTAACTTGTATAGAACTCCTTCTTGTTCTCCAATCACTATTGCATCGTCAAAAGTCTTTCCCTTTGGCCACATAAGAACTTGGCCATCTACAAAATCAACCCTCATTCCTTTTGCATCCAATGCAGATATGGAGAGAAGGTTCTTGTTTAGTCCTGGAACAAATAATACATTCTTCATCTTCAAAGACTTTTTCGAGTCTAGTTTATAGGAGGATTCACCACTACCTTTTATTGGATATTTGTAGTCATCCCCAAGTTTCACCTTGTGAGGTGACTCATGTTCAGATAGCTTCACAAATGATTCTTTGAATCCCGTCATGTTCTTGGAACCACCACTGTCTATGAGCCAATCATTGCTTCCATGTGAAATAGTTCCTGTGAGAGCGGAGATCAGTACATATTCTTCCTCACTTGAAGAATCATCACTTTCTTGTCTAATTCTCTTTGTGGAAGGTTCATCATCCTCTACAACATGGGCATGATGTCTTCTCTTGTTTCCCTTCTTCTTTAGGTTGCTTTTGTTAGGGAAGAATCTAGATATGTGACCTTTCTCATCACATGTGTAACATCTAATAGTATTCAGATCTTTTCTTGAGTGTGAGATCTTACCTTTGGAGTGATAATGGCTCCTATTTTTCTTAGAGTGAACTGTGAGAGCTTGATCTTCACTTCCCATCTTCTCTTCTCAAGTTGCTATTCGAGCTTCTTCTTGAGAGCATTCTTCCCACAGTCTGGTGAACTTGACTAACTTATTTCTGGCACATATTCCTTGAATGAAAGAGTCCCATGATCTAGGGAGACCATTTAAAGTGGTCATCACAATATCTTCATTTTCCACTTCTTCATCTACTACTTCCAGCTGCTCCTTGATCTGAGAAACCCTTGTAAAGTAATACTAAATAGTGTCAGCATTCTAAATCTTCACATTCTTGAATTGGTTTCTCAGACTCATCTTCCTGTTTATGTTCTTCCCTTCAAACAATTTGGTTAGGGCATCAAACATAGCTTTAGGTGTCTTGAGGGAGGACACTTGTGGTATGAGATGATCCTTGATAGAATCAGCAATGATTCTCTTTTCCATAACCAACTTCTTCTTATGCAAGGCCTTAGCCTCATCTCCCTCTGGAACTAGAACCTCCTCATTAACATAGGAGTCCAACTCATTTTCTTCTAGGACCAGGGAGATCCTATACTTCCAAGCTCAGAAGTTATCAGCTCCCTCAAGCTTTTCATCAAGCTTGGTATGATGAGACATCTTTAACTGAGAACCTCAAATGGAAATACAAAAGATTTAGATCTTACCAGGTCAAGATGTTGGATCTGAAATCCTACAGTGCTGGTTCAATAGAAAATTAGGGTTTTGCTTTAACAGAGTTCTATCCACCCAAATGCCTTGAAATTTATCCCTAACTTCTATTTTGGGGAGGAGATCAATCCAGGCCTAGGCCCACTGAAAAATTCCTCTTCTATGAAAAGCCCTAGATTCTGGTAGTAGTGTTGGGTCCAAAACTAAAAAACCTCAGAATTGGATTCTGCTTTGATAGAAAGATGCGCACTAAGGAGGAGAGTTATTCCACCTTACTTTTGCTAGAAATATGTGGAGGAAGATGCACAAACAAGGAATCCCTAGTTCTCACAGCTACACAGTGTCTTCTTCTCAGGTTAGCTCTAATACCATGTTAGAATTTCATCATTAAGCTATCATTATATTAGGATATTTACTGAGGGAATAACAAGCATATCAATCAAACACAAGAGACAATGAACACAGTGTTTATCCTCAGGGAAACCATAAATGGTGAAAACCCTACAACTTCCTCAGAGATAAAATCAGCACCAAAAGTAGAACCCAAAACAGTAAGTGATCTCCCGACAGCAGTAACCTTCTTCTTGTGTAGCCCCAGTGTCTTCTCCTTCCTCAACTATGCGCTACACTTGAGTGTGTATGATTTGTATGATAAATAGAGAGCCCAACTCTCTATTTATACTAATCCCGACATGACAAAAAGCCTACTAGGGCCGACCTCACTAGGAGATTCTAATAACCCTAGTGCCCCAGAACTGCGGGGACTTTAACCCTTAGACAATAGGAGGGTTACCCAAAATGACTTGACATGACTTGTTTACATGATATACCTTCCCAATAAGAACATCGGGGCATGACATAACTCAAGTACATCCTAGAATAAACATCAGGTTACAATATATAAGAAATACAAGTGAAATACATTCTGAAGTTACATATATATCAACAGAATTGACTGAGTGTTCGACATTTGTAGAAGGATAAAGTCGACAAGTAGAATTGAACGAGGACTGACTTAGTCAATCAACTGAATAAGTTGATGGGACGACTTAGTCGATCAGCCGACTAAGTCGGTCGGCC
Organism: Pseudotsuga menziesii; assembly: GCA_001517045.1. Lineage (NCBI taxonomy): Eukaryota > Viridiplantae > Streptophyta > Pinopsida > Pinales > Pinaceae > Pseudotsuga > Pseudotsuga menziesii. Next base: position 543,916 of record LPNX011021633.1, on the reverse strand, counting down.
GACTAAACTAGAAGATTAGGTCGGCTAACTAAAAGTCGTGTCGGTTCACCGAACCGACAGGTAGTTATTTTGTAACTGTTTGTAAACTGTATATATTAGGCTGTTGAGTGAAATGAGAACTCAGTTAAGTTCTCTGCCTTGTATGAACTCATTGGAATAATATAATCTGTTTATCTTACCTGTTCTTATCTCTTGTCTCTGCTTATATTTATGTATGTTTTAGTATGTATTATTGGTAACCTTATGTGATCTGTGAGATTACAACATTGGTTCTGTTTCCGGTAGTACATGACTGAAATATATGCTCACATATGATACCAGAGTAGGAGATTAAGGACTGGTGGGAACGTAAAATTGCAAACTATCTGCAAAATTACGCATGAAGGAACAGATTAACAGTTGCTGAGGCAAAAGAAAGATTTTTCATAGAGACGCATGAAAAGTTTGTCGAATCAGTGCCCCAACTCTTGAAGCAACTTCAGGATGAGAAAGCCGAATGCAACTAAAGAACAACAGTTGCTGGAAAAACTGATCCGAGGAGGCTGAAAAAATTTGTCGGAGTGGTTTGAGAAAATTGCTGACGACTTCTGTGAGGAACAAGCAGTCGAAGACAGAACTTCAGTGGAAACTGTTAAAGAAAAACTTTACACAGATTTCACCAAACAATTTTTGTGTTCCCTACCGACCTTAATGTTCAAATTCTTGATCGAGAAGGGAGCAGGACAAATTGTTGAACCTCATCCACCACTGTACAAACAGCCATCAAACACTAACTAGGCGGAGAAGCAGAAGAAGTGGGAAAAATTCATTGCAGAAAGGGAGTGGGAATACTTCCTAAGAAAATAGATAGAACTATCCGAGCTTTCTAAAAGCGTCGGGTAGGCTATGGGGGGGTAGCTGGTCATGTGTCGGAGATTGTGTATAGTGGATCCTAGTCGACCTAAACCAGATAGCAGTCACCAGTAATGAGAAGTTGGGCGGAGAGGAACTCGAGAGAATAAGTATTGTACGAAAGTATGTCGAACATCTAGAAGATCGAAAGGGATGAAAGATACCAGAGAAGGGAAGCAAGACGTGAAAGAGCCTTGAGCTGCACAGAGGACAAAACCCTAGGAAAAATGACAAGGAAGAGAATTCGCCAGAGTCGGGTCATGATCGACATGAAGAAGGCATGGAGCAAGAAGCATCCCCTACAGAGGAAGAAGTGTGGATAGAGCAGCCAGAAGCTCTCCAACTAAGAGCTCCCAGTGAAGGAACGGCCCTTTCCCCATTGAATCCGCATAATAGAATACAGACTATTGTCGAAGACGACCTCTAACTACGAGCTAGTGACTTCAGTATATGGAGCCGACTAGGTGACGAAACATACACTGGTTGACACCTTATTATACGTCAACCGATGGAAGGAAACTGGGTGATGTTTCAAGCGACACCCTCCCTCTGAAGTATCCACTTTCTCTTACCGACACATGAAGGAGCGCCCCCCCCGCCAAGTACAGCTTTAGAAGAAATTGAACAATCAGACCTGCGAACACAAATTTGCAGTGGACCATCGATAGTAGAAGTCGACATTAACCGACTGCAAGTCAACAAAGACTCGACGACCGATGGGAGCACAAGTTCCGTCGACCAGAATTCCGTAGGAATGACTACATCAATAACCCCACCACTTTCACCACCACCCCCACCTCCACCTCCACCAACTTCTGAGAGAAGTGAAAGTGATTCAGACATGGGTCACGGATCAGCTCACATTCCTCTTTATGAGGGAGACGAAGACCCCAGATGACATTGGTTCGTCTGCGAGTCAACCTGGGAAGCAAACCAGGTTACAGATGAAGACCGACAAATGGCACAATTCACAGGAGCCTTAAGGAAAAGGGCCTTGACATGGTACATGACCTTTTCGGAAAGGAAACCCAAAGCGATGAAATCCGAGATTAAGGCGCAATTCTTGTCATTTTTCAAAACCCCAAATGCTAAGCACTTGGCCGCCAAAAGGCTTAAAATGACGTCACAAAAACCAGGGGAGACAGTCCGTGACTACGATAAACATTGGAAGGACCTACTAAGCCAGCTAGATTATGTTATTGATGAATAGTTACTAATTTAATGGTTCCTTGTAGGATTATCACAGAAAATACACCGACACATCAGTCTGGAGACGTTCAAAACATATGAAGATGCGCTAACAAAAGCTCTTTAGGTGGAGATGGATGAAGACATACCTGCTTACCCCACGAACCACAGATTAGAGGAACAGCTCAGGAATGTGCAAAAGTCTTTGAAGGAACTAACCCTCAAGAATCAGGAGATCTGGTGTACCAACAAGAATATAACTGTCGACAAGAATATAGCTAACAAGACATCCGCTTTGTACAAACTAAATCATTTTGTGACATTTTCCAGGAACACGGAGATCACTCTACAAAATATTGTCTGTTTAGCATGAAGAATGGAAAGGCTTCCTGGTGCGCCATCAGTGAGACCAAAATTCATAACACTGCTGACTATCAGTTAAACCTGAAGAACCAACAAAACTATCAGGCAGTCTACCAAACGAATGCAGTCACACAAAACAATGAGCAAATCAATCCAGCAAACAATCAAAATGGACAAATATACGGCGGTCGATGATATGAGGGCTGGTACAACAACCGATGTCAGGGATATGGAGGAAGAGGTCGATTCCTGGGGAATCATGACATACAATCGCGTCGACCAACCTAGTGCTTCACATGCTACAAAGAAGGCCACCGGTACGCAGACTGTCCATACAAGGACATAACTGATCTTAAATTCTGTACACACTGTGGTGTAGGGGATCACTCCTTGGAGGATTGTCCTACTATGTTAGAGAAAATCAATACGAAGAAAAATGTTAATGTCTTGTCTTGTGTACAAAATCATGATGTAATAACTACTAAAAATTTACATATTGTCACTCGACAAGGCACAAAAATAGGGCCTAATAACCCCCAAATCAGTAAGATTAAAAACGCAAATGGTTATCCTGACCCTCTAAAGGAAAAACACACATATCAAGAAGCAACCCACATATTTCATGACATTGCGCGACAAGAAGACATCATTAACAGTCGACCTAAAACAATACATCAATTAGTCCAACTTGCTCAAACAGACAAATCCGTAGCTCAGTTCATTGACTTATTGCATGAAATAAAAGGTACCAACCTTGGAAAACGAACAAAAAACATCTGCAGCCTAAACCAAAAAGACAAAAACGATGTCAACCCACTTGTCGACCTGGAAATAGAAGGTTACCACGTCTGACAAGTAGTGCTCGACTTCAGGTCCCAAGTAAATATCATGACCCGGGATACATGGGAAAAGATGGGCAGACCTCGACTCTACAAGTCAGGCATTTATCTGAAACTCGCTGACCAAGGCCTCATTGAACCCATTGGGGTTTGGAAATATGTCGACACAACCATCAAAGGAATCTTGACTAAGGTTGATTTTGAAATAATTGACCCAAAAGAAGGATCTAGCTCCTTCCGAGCACTAGTCGATCGACCTTGGGGAGGAAAGATGAAAGCATCGATATCCTTAGACAAGGAATGAATCAAGTTAAAAGGAAATGGTCAAAAGGTCATTGTACCCATTCATACATCACAAGGAGAGCCTTGGACTGAACCGATTGACGAGGAAGTCGACGTCCGAGAACTTTACCAGATCCACAACAATACAGACTATACAGAACCAAACATCTATGGAGAGCTTAACTTAGGTAACCAAGACTCAATTGGTTATAACTCAGATGTTGAACTGTATGACTGGGAGATGGAAAATTATGAAACACAAGCAAGAGGGTGCTGGACTATACAAAAAGTACAGAAAAACCCACCTGATAGTGCTTCATAGTATCAATTATGCCCAAAATATTTGAAAAGAAAGTCAGGGAACGCCCTACCTTACAACCAACCAACTTAAACACTACACATCTACCCAAGTATAAGGAGAGGGAATCCCCAGTTATGCACGCCGAACAAGTATCTAGAAATATCGGTGAACATGGTCGACTCCAAAGCTTAGTTGAAACATTTACAGGTCAACCAGCTAGATGGTGGGATACCCATCAGTCAAAACTACAGACCTGGACAACTGCTTCGACTTACTTTGTCTAGAGGTTTGGTAGAAAGAATTTAACCCAGTAAGCCCAGATCCCTACCTTTACCCAAGGTCAAAACCCAGAACAACATATCAAAACTTGTGAAACAGAGTGGAGCAGACTTGGATATAAAGATGAGAGATCCTGGCCACATTTGTTCCCTTCAACCCTAGCCGACTTACCCAATAAATGGTATAAGATGGAGGAAGCTAGAGGTGAAACCTTTTTCTGGAATGAACTGAGGGAAAATTTTATTAAAGACTTCAACTTCACACCTCAACAGGAAAAATTGGTTGAAACAGCACAGAAAATCAAACAGTTTCTCCAACCGACCGAAAAACAACCCTACCAAGGCCATCAACAAATTAGGGACTGTAACAATATACAAACTGAGTCAAAACCACAGTCAACCCATTTACACTTAGAAAATGAACACACAGAAGGAAAGAGCTTCAGATGGAAACCCAACCACATTGAGACAACAAAACCTATCCACTCAATCATGAAAGTCGAGACCACCGACAAACCAGATCTTAACAGAATGACTGCAGCTGATTTCCCTGCCACATTCTCACAGTTCAAAGAAGGGAGTTGACCAATTAATGAAGCTAAAGCACCCAAGTGGCTAGATGCCAAAGTGAAAACTAAAGAGGTCAACATTTCAAATGATGACCGACCAAAAATAGCGAAGATTGGTGACTACTGGAACAAACAACAGACCACTGAAATAGTGAACTTACTTAGAGAATTCCAAGATGTCTTTTCCAGGGACTATAAAGACTTAAAAGGCTTAGTACAAGAAATGGGAGAAATGAAAATTGATACAAAACCTGATGTTTGACCTGTCAAGAAAAGACCTTATAAACTAGCTCACAAGTACAAGGAGATAGTTAAAAATGAAATCGACAACATGTTAGCAGCAGGGATCATTTACCCTATCGACCAGTCGGAATGGGAAAGCCCCATGGTCTTACAACCCAAGAAACATGACCCGACAAGGTTAATAATTTGTGTCGCTTTTAGGGAACTCAACAAAGTAACACTGACAGATCCATCCCCCACCCCTTATGCTGATGAGATCTTGAATGAATTTGCAGGCCATGAATGCTATTCATTTACAGATGGATTCTCGGGCTATAACCAAGTACTAATAGCAAAGGAAGATCAAAATAAGACAACATTTGTGTGTGAATTTGGTTCCTTTGCTTACAGAGTTATGCCTATTGGGTTAAATAATGCACCTGTAGTGTTTTCTCGAATTGTTGTCAAGACATTCCAAGAATACATATATAATACCATGGCAGTATACTTTGACCACTGAATAATATACTCCACCTTAAAAGATCACTGCAAATGGATCTAACTTATGCTGGAGAGATGTCGACAGATTCAACTCTCCCTGAACATTAAGAAATGTATCTTTATGACTCCCATAGGCATACTCTTAGGGCATATTATTTGTAAAGATGGTATCAAGGTCGACTTTGCAAAGATTAAAATTATCCTCGACCTGAAACCACCAATAAACCCCAAAAAAGTTCGGGTGTTACTTGGCCATACAGGCTATTATAGAAAATTTATAAGACACTATTCAAATATGACCTACCCTATAGAAGAACTAATAAAGGAATATCAAGATTTTAAGTGGACAGAGGAATGCCAAATCTCCTTCGACAAATTGAAAAGGAAACTCGTCGAAGCCCCCATACTAAAATTTCCAAAATGGTCAACCAAATTTCATGTGCATATCGATGCATCAGGAATAGCAATTGGAGCAATCCTAACTCAACCAGGGGATGATGGGATGGATTACCCTATAGTTTACAGTAGTCGAAAACTAAATAAGGCTGAAATAAACTATTCGACCACCGAAAGGGAAGCCCTAGGTATGGTCTTTGCCCTCCAAAAGTATCGACATTACCTTTTAGCCAATCCCTTCACATTTTATACCGACCATCAAGCCTTGAAGTACCTCATCAATAAACCACTTCATCATGGGAGAATTTGTCACTGGTTATTTATTTTTCAAGAATTTGAGTTTGAAGTCGTTGTTCGACCAGGAAAACTAAATGTCAGGCCCGACCATCTATCCTGCATAGACACAGGGGAGGAACCAATCGGAGTCGACGACGACCTACCAGATGCACATTTATTTTGCATAGAAGTAGTGCCAAAAGAACTAGAAGAAATTGCTCAGTTCTTAGAAACTGGCCAGGCACCAAAAGGTATGAATACTAAGAAAAAACAAATCCTAGCTATGAAAGCTACACCCTACAGCCTTATCAATGGATTTCTATACAAAATGGGCTTAAACGACATCCTTCGAAGATGTGTACTCGAACATGAGCGAGACCAAATCGTGCATGAAGCACACTATGGACCTGCAGGAGGACATTTCCAAGCAGACACAACTGCAAACAAAATCCAACAGTTAGAATTATGGTGGTCGACACTCCACAGAGACTTCAAATGTTTTGTCAGTCGATGTGACAGATGTCAACGACTTGGTCGACCTCTACCGAGCATGGAAATTCCCCTGATATCAGTAAACCCTAGTCTCACATTCAAAATATGGGCTATATACTTCATAGGACCATTTCCTATCCCAGCCAAAAGGTCAGGTGCAAGATATATTATCACTGCGGTAGAATATGTCTCTAAATGGGCAGAAGTTGAACCTATCGATACATGTTCAAGTGAGGTAGCCGCTAATTTTATCTACAAAAACATCATCACTAGATTCGGATGCCCACTTACATTGATCAGCGACCAAGGGACACACTTTCTCAACAAAACTATCAAACACTTGACCGACCAATTCCACATTGACCACCGACGAAGTACAGCATATCATCCTCAGTCGAATGGTGCGATTGAATCTTTCAATAAAACATTAACAAAAGGGTTAACCAAAATATGCAGTACCGACAAGGATGAATAGGACAAGAAAATCCCTACAGTCTTATGGGCATACAGGACATCATATAAATGGTCGACCGACCAAACCCCCTTTTGACTAGTGTACGGACAAGAAGCAGTCGTCCCCCTACATTTCCGACAACAGACACCTATTATTGCACAAATACTACACATCGATGTCGAACATGCATGAAAGGACCGACTATTACAACTCAGCAAATTGGAAGAACACAGACTCATGGCTATACAACACCAAGAAATTCACAAGCAACAATAGAAAGAATGGCACGACCGCAACATCAAAAACAAAAACCTGTCAGTCGGCGACCTTGCCTTAATTTATAATAGTTGAGTCAAAGGAAAACCCAAGAAACTCCACACATAATGGATGGGCCCGTACATTGTCGAAGAGATACACCCCAATGGTTCAGTCTGACTAAAAAAATTGCAGGGCCTAGTATTTCGAAAAATCATTAATGGAACCCGACTAAAACGTTACCAATAAAAATAAAAATAAAAAATCATATAACAACCTTAACCAGCCACCAAAACCCATAAAAAGCTAAAATTCAAAAAAATAAACAATGTAATACACCCGACACAACACCATGACAGGAAATCACTACTTCGACCACCAACATCATCACCTTCGACCATCTTCATTGACCATTCCGGTTGACCATTCTCAGCACCGACACTGGTAGACGACCTTGAAAGTCCCATCGCGCATTTATGACCTCAAGTGCCGAAAGCAATTCACCATTACTCCACACTCGCGTATTACAGCTGGAACGTCAAGTCCACCATTAATACATTCATTCCCACACGCAACCACACCATCACCTATAAATCATGGACCATCGAAGGTTCACTCACCGCGCCCATTACACACAGAGCATTCACAAATTCAGTTGACCAAAAGCCAAGAACCCTGTAAATAGCCTTCACCAATCTGACACCATGGACCCCAAACAGAACAGAGCAGCGACCAAGGTGAAAGAAATACAGGCTGAGGATACACCCTTGGTCCGTAGGTTGAAAAACATCAAGAATGCCAAAGTGCAAGAGGGCCCATGGTAGAAACTCTAGGACGAGATCCAAGAGTGGGCCTTCGTCGACAAGAAGATGACCCTAGTGGCTGAAAAAGTCCGATGGAGCACCATCTTTAACTATGCCAATGCACCCCTGATGGCAAGCTTTGGTGGGACAAAAGAAGCTGCCGTAAAATTCATCATCAGTCGATACCACAATGGTCGGTTCTACTTCGACGAGTCGATCGACATTACCGAAGATGTCATCTCCAAAATCACTGGCCTATCTAACCAAGGAAACCCTGTACCAATTGGAATCAAGGAAGGGTTGGTCAAAGAACTTACAGGATCACCATCTGGGAAAAACTCCAAAGGGTTGATGATCAGGCAGATTGCAACTTGAACGCCACAGATTGTGCCCAAAATCATCGCCATCACACTTACCTTAGCAGGTCGAAGCAAGGACCTCAAATTGGAAATGCTGGAGGCTGTTGACATAATTGCAACCGACGGTCAAATCTACAGATGGGGAGATTATGTCACTGACATGATCAAAACCATCTGCGAACAATGCCAAGAGACGGGAGGACTCATCAAGTTCCTCTCCCTCATCCTCTGGATTGTCATGTATCACATCTGTCCAGAAGGAAGTCCAGTCTTCCGGGAACCGACATAGTTCGACATGAACAGGTTTAAACCCTTCTCCCAGAAAGGAACAACGCATTAGCTAAGACGGGGGAAAATGTTCTTGGAAAATTGGTTCCAATAGTTGAAGGTTCGCACAACTAGATGGAGGGTGCCTTAGAACATCCAACGAAACCTACCTGCGAACTCTCACATCTAGCTGGAGCTTGACCATACGTCGGTCTGGTATATGCAAGGCGAGGACCCCAAGGAAAACGCTCTCGACTACTATCCATCTGTCCCCTAGATCTTCCAGGAATTGACCCAATAGGCAAAGACAAAAATACCAGTACCCGATGCAGCAAAGCAGGTCGATTTTTCAATCGCAGAGCCACTCACCAACCAGGAGAAAGAGGAAGACTATAAGCTCAACCTCTACATAAGTACATTTGTGTCGAAGGACACCCTGATCGAGCCCACTGATCAGGTACAAATAACTATTAAACCTCTGACCGCAAAGAGAATCGACCCATAGCCGACAGAACCACAGTCACAACCACAGCAGCAACCAACTCCTCCGGCTCCAGTAAGTGTCACCGCAACTCAAGCACCGACGGGTGAAGTCGATCCCAACAACCCTGAGTATGCTTTATCACAAGGCATCATCAGGAAATTGGCCGCTGAGATAGCCGCCACTAGAAAGAAAATCAAAGCCCAAAAAGTACAACAAGGTAAAGGTAAGTGCAAGATTATCATTGCTGAGTCGTCTGATGATGAAGAAGAGCTAGTAGTTGCGGCCATCGACATTGTAGAGGATGACGCTACAAACAAAGTACCAGTTGAAACTTAGTTTCAACGGTTTCTTGAAGCAGGAGCCCCTGAAGGTTGACCAAAGAAGGCCAAAACAACGATGACGCCTGAAGACGTCGTCGATCTTGTGTTGACACCTCCACCTCCATCACCGACACCAGTAGTCGAGGAGCAAGCACCAGCACAACAATCAATCAGCCCCCTCGACTTATACAAAAGATTGATACCGGAGTCGATGAAAGAAAAGTTTGACAAGGACACTAAGCTCAAATATTTCTTTGAGATGCTACCTGAGCTATTTCAGTAGGCTCAAAAAATTCACACAAAGACTCCTCTCTATACAGGTAGCAAGGTCTTTGTGCACCTCGCATCGACCTTCACCCGAAGAAAACAAGAAGGAGACATGATTGGACACATGCAGTCGACCTTCGAACCAATCGACCCTGAAACCCAGGCCGACCTACCCACCACCCAACCACCAGAAGTAGACATATCCCCCGACGAAAGTCCACAATGCACTTCCACCAAACCTATTACCCCTGACCATTCCCCCACTCCATCACCACCGCCGCCATCATCCCCACCACCTCCGCCACCACCTAATCCACAACTAGACCTATCTCAACCAACTACATCCTCACAGCTGCAAGCGACCATACCCCCTCCCCAGACAGAAAACCCATCAACCTCTCTCCCGCAAACCAAAGTCCCCCCCTCAACTGTTGTAGGTACCCAAGAGACCGAGCCAGAAAAGCACAAGAAGAAGAAAGAGCATCATGCAAAAAATTCCAGCCTATGGATCAGCTTAAGGGATGTAAGCGCCCTGACCGACACAGAGGTCGGCCAACTCCTCAGAACCCTGGCCAAAGAAGCAAAGACAAGGGCTGACAAAAAAACAAAGGAACTAACAAATAAAGATACAGAACAGGTCGAGTTTCTCGGCAAATGTAGGACATTATCTCGGTCCTTCATACCAGGCCCTATCGAAGTCGACACAGATAGACCATTGGAAAGAGCATATCAGCTCTTCGAGAGCATGGTGTCGACCATCCAGGCATATCTCCAGGAAAATAAGGAAGAGCAGAAGGAAGAGACTACCTGACTGTTACTGGCATAGCACACTGCTTTTTCAGAGGCATACAAAGTACTACAGGACCACATGGAGGAGTCTGTCATTACTGAAGAAGTCTTAAGAGACTGGCCTACTCACTATGGGTAGGTATACCAGCAGACACGCCAGACTCGTTAAGGCATTCAGGCTTTGGAGAGCAGGAAGATGACGGAGGCAGCACTTAGGCAGACATTAGAAGAACAGATAGTGCTGGAAACCAACAAACTGCATAAGCTGGAACGGGAAGCACATCAGTGGGTACAACAAGCTCTTCCTAATCTAGAAAAATTCAACATCATCTACCCACAGATGAAAAGACTCATCGACACAGCAGAAGAGCAGAACCAGTTCCTGGGCCCCAACATGGAGAAGATCACGGAAGTCCCCCTATCAGAGAAGATGTCGGTCTTGTCAAGCTTAACTACATTAACTATTGACATCCAGAAAGCTTTGTAGAGCTGGACAGATTTTTAGCATCATCTTGCCATCACAGCTCCGGCCATTGTCGAGATCTGCATCCAGAAACGACCAACTATCCGTCTGCACAGTCCACCACAATAGCATTTTTGAAGGGTCCGACAACACAGATCTTTTTGTACCTCCCTGTTTCTTCGGGATGAAGAAACGTTTTGTCCATGGGGAAGATGTAGAAGGAGCAAGTCAACAAGTCGAATTGAACGAGGACTAACTTAGTCGATCAACCGACTAAGTCGATGGGCCGACTTAGTCGATCAGCCGACTAAGTTGGTCGGCCGACTAAACTAGAAGATTAGGTTAGCTAAGTAAAAGTCGTGTCGGTTCACTGAACCGACAGGTAGTTATTTTGTAACTTTTTGTAAATTGTATATATTAGGCTGTTGAGCCAAACGAGAACCCGGTTCAGTTCTCTGCCTTGTATGAACTCATTGGAATAATATAATATGTTTATCTTACCTGTTCTTGTCTCTTGTCTCTGCTTATATTTATGTATGTTTTAGTATGTATTATTGGTAACCTTATGTGATCTGTGAGATTACAACAACATTAAATCATCCATTCACACTCATGATATTGTACTAGGGTAGCTTGGGAATCATTGACATCAATGGTGATATCCCTCACGCTTGTTTCACACCATTAACTAGTAATCAAGTGGTTTCTACCATGTTCAACTTCAAATCATTGTAATCACATGTATATAATCGTACTTTGTGGAAGACGAGATGAAGACCCTCGGTATCTGTTAAAAGCACTCATTGCTTTCCCCAGGTTGTGATGGAGTATATTGTATGAGTCCCAGCATGGATCCAAATTTGTATGGTCGTGATTGTGATTGAATTTGTGTTCATTTGACATAGATCTCCAATATATGTCTCATAGCTATGTCCCAAGTTTGAGTCCCCTATCACATGGATCTACATTGTATTCTAGTAGCCATGTTTGTTAATCTCTCTCATAGATCTGCGTTGTATTGGCCTGCAGCCATGATGAGGAGACATTTTCCCATGAGTCAAAAGTATTGATGTATTGCAGATGCCTGGTTGATGCTGATCTTTGATCAAGCTAATTCTTGCCTCGAAGTGATAACTTGCTCTTTCAAAGCTCTTGCCTATCGTATCCCTCTAGCCTCATGCTTTGGGGGGCATTCTGTTACACATAAATCTCATCATCATCATGTGATGAGGTCTCAAACATCAGTTATTGCCCTGAATCCCAAGTTGTGAAGTGAAAATACTAGCCCAAACTTCAATATTGTATATATAATTCAAGCACCACTTCTGCCCTTAAGGAAAGGGCCGTTATCTTCTTCAGTAATGCCTACCATCTCTTGGAAGTAGGTAGTGCCACCACCTTTTCCTCTTGTTAAAGGTGCAGCTCTACCTTCTCACCACTTTGTCATAATGGAGGAGAAGTGGTGCCCTTGGTAAATAGTGAAAAAGAGATATTTCCATGAATATTCTCGAAGGAAGGCTTCGTGGAACCCTTATCCCTACTCCTGAGGACCACTTGGACTCGAGATCCATCCTTTCGAGATCTCCTATCCACCTCACCCACCATTTACTTAACCATCCCTATCCTCCCAAGGCCTATAAAAGTAGGCTCATACCCCATGGCTGAGAGGGAGAAAAGTTATGTTTTTGCATTGAGATTCTGGCCAAATCAGTAGGGTGAGCATAGAAGGAGCAAGTTGGAGCTTTTGGGGACAAGGAATTGTCATGTGAAGGAGCATATCAACACTAAGGCGAAGGTTGTAAAATTATTCTTCATATTTAATTCAAAGTTGGTTCCTTTCCCATAAAGTATGTTATGTTAAATCATGTATTTTATTGTTGGATTCCTTAGTCACTGACATAGAATTGTGGATTATATTCTGGTGATTTTTTATCTTGCTTGCTTGTTTCATGTGATTGCACATGTACGTCCGTGAAGAGACATCACCATAGGAAATAGATACATCACTCCATCAAAGAGACTTATTCTAGATATACACAACTTCTAGGGGAATTCTTCCATCTCTGTTGTAACTCATTTGTTCGAGATTGAACCATTCAGACTAGAGGAACAACTCTTGTCCGCAAGCGGTGCATTTTTCCTAGAAACAAGGAGAAGCACTATGATAGGGGGAGTCTAGGAACTCAGCCTCCGAGGTTCTTATTCAAAGAATCACTACAAGAAGGAAAATAAGGATGCTAATTGGATGATCAGCATGTTACCACCTAATTTGTACTTAGTGGTTTTTTATCAAGTGATCTTGGTGAACTGGACAAGGATGACTTGTTCAGACTTCAAAAGACCTGTGAAAGTACTTCTAGGAAGTGCTTGTTGTACTATATCACATGTTCATACCCCATGGGGGAGTTGTAATAAATGTTCTAGCATGATAGTATCTGTAAAAGACTCGGTCTCTTAGACTTTATTTGTTAATCCGATCAGCCCAGGGTGTTTTTTCCCTTGGTTACTATTGGTCATTGAACAAACGACTGATAATTTCTGATTTTTTCACTCCATACCTCCAAAGTTGGGGTGGTTGGCTTGGAATTTAGTCCTATTGAGGTTATTAGAGTCTATGTGTCAATGTATAAGCATGCTAGACATCGCGATCGACTCATATGAACATGTCTAAGTCCCCCTAGGTGTTTTTCAATTTTTCAATTTTTTAGTTTTTTCAATGTTTTTTATTAAAAATTTAATTTTTCCAAAACTTAGGCTATTTTTTAATAGTTTAATTGGAAAAAATTATTTTGTAATAAAAGTGGGCCAAATAATCAGTTTCAGTCATGTAGGTGCTCATTTTCAAGCTAAGAGCACCATGTAAACCCATGGACCCACTATTTCCTAGTTTTGAGTAATTTTCCATCACTCAGGTCAAAAAACACCAAAAATCAATTATTGATTATTTTAATTAATAAATTGATGAATAATGGAGCAAATCCAAAATCATAAATCAGTGGATTCTCAGCCAATTTGATTGAAATCAGTCAGATCTGAAGCAGATTGACTGGATCTGACAAATCCTTAACTGAAGGAGGTGATCAAATCAGATCCAGAGTTGATCTTTAGCATCCTTTATGGGGAATTTTGACCTCCCTCTCTCCTCAACATGTTTTGGCTCATCTGGATGAGTTTTGGTGGATGCCTCAGTCAGCAAGTTGAGGTGTCAGTCAGATTAGCTCTTCAATTGACAGTTGCACTCAGTGAGACTCAGATTTGGCTCAACTAGACATAGATCAGGCATTAATGGACTCTCCTTCAGTTGATTTGATGTGTCTCCTTGGAATTTGCACCCCCCCTTGGCTGGATGGCCTGTATTTTGTATATATCTTGCTTGAGGCTCCCTCTTCCAAGCTAGTGAGAGATGGACTGAAGGGATTGCCATTGTAACTCTATATTTGATCATCATTTATGAATAAAGAAGCTCTATAGGCTATACTGTGTAGTGCATTTGATTGTGTGGATTCTCAGTGTTATGCTGCTGATGTGGTAGCTGCAATTTCTTGCCAAATTATGTGCTACTTCTGTGTTCTGGCTTCAAGGATTCGGTTGAATCAAGTAAAGGTTTAAACTAGGAAAGCTAGATTGCTTGATCTTGTTTATCCATATGATGTATGCTCAAAAATATTAGGTATATGCTTAAATAAGTTTATTTCTACATAATCTTTCATTTTTGTTGTTTTATGCATCTATATCCAGATCTCAGGAGGTGTGTGCAGGATTGTGTTATTTAATTGCAGGTTCCTGATTGGATGAAGGTGTGGATATAGATTGAATCCATTCCTATCCAATAAGCTCAAGAATCTGTCCCTAAGCACTCCACAAAAGGGCCTCCTTTCAGCTTGCTCCATTCAAGCAACGATCCGACCTTCTCTCCTCTTCTTCTCATTTCTATAAAAAAAATCAACACTTTACCCAATTAATTTGTTCAGTTCATAGCTTTGATTTAATTTTGATCTATTTCATCAAAGTAAAATATACATAGATCTGATATTTCATAGCTCACATTCTAGATCTTGCACTCAAAAAATTTTCATAAGCATTCTAGATCTAGCTTTAGGGAAATCGTCTTTTTGCATGAAAATTTAAAGAAAACTTGTAGATCGCATGCATTAGATTTCCTTTCGCTGTTATAAAATTTAATATTCTACAATATCAGTGCATATTTAATTGGCTGCACAAACAGCAAGCCAAGATCCCAAGGAAATCTTGCTTTCCTTGGTTCCCTTTTCGCTCGTTTAGCTAGTTTAACTTCATTTTTTTTTAGATAAGTTAGGCTGATCCAAAGGTACTCTTAAAGTGCTTTTGGACATATGTTATTCTAACATGATCACTGTCTTTTATCAGGTATGACAGAAAATAAAGGAAGCTGCTGTCCGGAAGTGGCCTTAGAAGCGTTCAAATCCCCCCAGGGGTCTCCCTTTCCACTAAAAACTCAAAATTTTTCCAAAGTTGTAAAATATTGGTTTGATCCTATATAAGGACCAAGAAGTTTCTGATTTTTCAGTTCACTGATATTGTAACCAATAATAAATAAAATTATTTTTGGAATAGGCTCTTTCGAGCCCATTCCCCATCCCCCCTGGGGGGATTTGCGTCGGTGCCCTTTTCGTCGCTTTCTGCTTATTTATTTTTTAAACTAGCATTGATCTAATTTGCAGGGTAGTATAATTGATTTTTTTATTAATTTCATATTCCACTTTTTGTTTTTTTTCAAAGTAATCATAATACTTACCCCACAATTTCCCGATTGACTCGAAAGGGGAAAGAGATTCGTGGTAGGATTAATTAGAAAACTAAAATTGTGGATCTATTTTATTTTTCATCATTTATTTATTGGAAATTATAAAATTAACCCCTCCTCGATTCCCTGATTGAGATCCACTTGGATTGAAAGAGGTTCTTGGAGGGTTTTCTTTTAAACAAGAACACCCAGTTTAAAACTTATTAAAATTTACAAGACTCCAGTGTGTATGCTATGCACTTGGCTATGGTTCATCCGATCAGTCAAGCTGTATCAAAAGCACTTGGGTGACTAGCATAATTAGGACTCACTCTCCCTAATTGACAAAACCATCAGGTGAAAATCCAACACCTAGATCAAACCTCTACGGTGGCAAAATACCCAAAGGATGTGGGAACTTCTGAAAAGTGACCTCGAGGTGCCAATATCTGTCACACCCTAATGGGTGCGTTACGAACAATAGCCCTAGATACTCCATTTCAGCCCACATATTCCTTGCGGGTAGCCGTGAAGGTTTAGTTTTGGACATACTCCAAGTACTCTCTGGTATATCTGGAGTCCCCCCTTTGCCTAATTTAATCAACTCATACTTCACATTTAACTGAAAACATACCAAGAGGCAATTGCAAAACATTCACTCCAAGCACATGCAAGCATATTGATTCTATTTTTGACTCCATTCTAAGGCACTGGTTAACTTCTTGCTTTATATTTATATTGTGTCTTAGTATTTTGCTTTCGTGTGTTCATATTTTACATATTGCCATCTGTGATTATCTATAATTAAATTGTAAACTCCTAAATAACTCAGTTAGTTTAAACATCACAACACTAAGTAATTCTCCTTAGTAACTTAATAGGGTCTACCCCCCTTGGCTCCATTATGAGTTGAGCCTAAACGGAGGAGTCAAGAACAAGGTGACAGCCTTGACTCGAGACTTGCCCCCAAGGACACACTGAGTGGCTTGAAGATTCCTGCCACGTGACCCAGGTGTGTGAAAGGTGGCAACACAGCACAAATTCTAAGTTAATTGGAAGAGGAGAAGCAAAAGAAGGGAAGTTGTCTAAAAGGGAACAATTGGAAATTCTATATCAAGATAGTTGCAACAAGGGTATAACAACTTATCCTTTGTCATTGTTGTTAAAGGGAGAGAATTTTTAGAGGTTTCCATCAATGAAAAATGGGGATAATGTTGAATGTGGTTTTAATTTATTTCAAAGGAGTTCAATAATGACAAAGGAATAACCAAGGATACAATTGCATGACAAACTCAGTGAAAGACAAAGGTAGTGAGAACATGGCATGGATGATGACATGGCATGGCATGGATGATGATATGGTAGATATGATGGCATGGTATGGCATAGATGATGATGTGGCATGAATTTTAAATGATTGTTTCATTATGTAAATATATGCAAAATTGGTGAAAATCAAGAAATTGACTATGGAATAAATAGTCAAAACTGGTCCAAGAGGGTCTAAGAGAATGCCCACCATAATTCATGGTTTGACTAAAATTCCTGCACCATGGTACCAAGCTATATCTTGTTATATTGGCTATCTATTAATGGTATCAGTTTTCCTTCATCACTTCTGAGGAGAAAGTTCTAGGTTTGCCAAAATAGGGATTTCTGTCAAAGCAAGAAAAAATGGCTAAGCAGTCTCAGAAATATGCCCGCCCTAAATTATGGGTTAGAGTAAATGCCAGAAGAACATGGGGGTCTTGTAGTGTGTTGGCTTCTCTATATAGCCATTGTCTTAGTTCTCCTTTATCATGTCTAGATAAAACATTAAGGA
Organism: Pseudotsuga menziesii; assembly: GCA_001517045.1. Taxonomy (NCBI): domain Eukaryota; kingdom Viridiplantae; phylum Streptophyta; class Pinopsida; order Pinales; family Pinaceae; genus Pseudotsuga; species Pseudotsuga menziesii. The sequence goes on along the minus strand of LPNX011021633.1, from coordinate 526,273 downwards.
TATGTCAAATTGGGGTTTTAGGATAACCTTTGAGAAAGTCCTGAAAATGACAGTGTTAGAATTAGGAAATTGAAAAGGTATTTAAAAATTCCTGAAAGGAGGGACTATTTTGATGATAAAATTCATCAGGTAGAATGGTATTGTTCCTTGGTGAAATCACTATCCATCCATAGTCTCAGATACTATTACGAGGGTCACATGTCTGAAAGACAAGCCTGAAAAGTTGGGAAAAGTGTGTTTACATAGTCTGAAAGGTCATTTAGAAATGCCCGCATGGAGGTGATCATGAGGTGATAAAATCAATAAAAAATAATAGGATTGTTCCTTGGTGTTATAGCTGATTTTACCACACATGGTTGATCACACTTTTATGGCCTTCCCTGTCCCTCTCTAGACTCTTTAGACCCCATGGACTATTTTTGTACCTTTGATGTTTCCAAGATCATCCCTAAAAACACTTATTATTTGTTGTACATGAATTTGTATCCCTTTCTCACGTATATACATGAATATTACCCCTAAACCCATGTACATCGGGATGTGTGTGAAAGGCCAAATGTTTTTGGAGTTTTCCTTGATGTGGATCTGAGTCACTTGTCTCTTGTCCTTCCATATGCTTCGAGATCACTTAGATTTGACCTTCCATTACCCCATTGAAGCAATATATAAAGAACCCTTTGGATACATCAAAGAAGAGGAATTTAAGAGCAAGAAAACTATAGTCCATTATTGCCGCAACTTGCTTATACTTGAGTGTGCATCCCTTTGTACCTTGGAGCACTTTGTGCTCTTCCCATGATTTCCTTTGCTTGTGAGCTTGCTATCGAGAGATGGAGGACTGAGGTGGTGGAGGCCCAGGTGGAGGACTCAGTTTCACCAATTCGTAGACGTGTCGACAGAGGTTGTCACTTGTGTAATCTCTGATTTATTTAATAGAAATATATTTTCCTGTCCAATGATGTGCATTTAAATGAATATTGAATCCATGGATGTGTTTAACTGCTTATGTATCATTGATTATATATGCTAGATTAGGTATAACACTATATCATATAGAATGCTTTCCTTTTTTACTGTTGTTGAGAAGTGAATTGCTAACGCAAGTGGGATTGGAAAAAGCTCAACGGGGATCTACTAGAACCGTCCGGAATAAGGTATGTTTCAAGATCCTTTAGTGTTAGATGTATTATTTCTTTTGCATATGGGGAAGGGATTGATTTATGCAGTTTCTCTGTGTGTTGTGGTACATCCCAAGCCATAGGAATTTTTCTCCGTAACAGAATTGGTGACCATATTGGGGAGGTTCCTCGTTGTTTTTATTTGGGGTTTTTTCGGCATTCAATGTACTTCTATTGTTCTATTTTTTTTGTTTCCGTGTCGGTTCTAGGGGCATGATTACCTAGTAGTGTCGTGGAGAAGTAAATTTTGTCTCAGTTTGTCCATTTACCTTATTCTTTTATCTTTTTCTTCCTATATGCGGTTTTTTCCTTCATAGTCGCGTATACAGGTGGGTTTTCTTGGAAAAATCATGTATGTACATAGGTTTACCAAGAACAGTCATGTATGCCCTGATTTTTTGTTTTTTTTGGAAGATTAAGTGTTGTTGGGTGAGTTTGGGTGATTGTTGAGTGTTCTTTGTTGCTTCTGGAGTCTGTATCTCCCACTTGTTTCTGACCAGAGACTCTTTTTGAGTTAATTTTTGAAAAATGTTCTTGTCATTTCATTTTCTATCTTTTGTTTTGGGATTAGTGCATTATATATATTTTACCTTAGTGCGTTGCTTGGTTGTTGTTTGTGAGTGCTTGCAGAGTCTAAGGGTTGTAGAGTCATACTTTTGCTTTTTATCTCATTTAATTCAAAAATACAAAAAAGTTTTGTTTTTTTGCATTGTTATGCATTGTTTGCATCTTGCATTGAGCATGGTAATTGCATTAGGTTTGCTTGGTGAATGTTAGTCATATTTCCATATAGGAAATGATTACATATACATTTGAAGGAAAAATTTTGCACTTCACATAGTAGCATACCCTATTTTTCATTCAACACAGTGCATTTGCATTGATTGTTAGGTGTGCATTTTACTTCTTGTTGCATCATAACATCATTAGTTGGACAACCATTTACCCTTTGAGTAATAAAGCTAATTAAAATCAACGCATAATAAAATGAATTACACTCTTTTATTTTTTAGGGTGCACCAACAAGACTAGGCTTTAGGGTCTTGGAATAGTTCATTGTGAGTCAATTCTCCAAGACCACTAAAAAAAACATTTAGGTGTCTGTCCAGGTGAGAGTGTGAAATACTTTATATAATTAGCGTTCTTAGGATCCTCCTCTTACAAGAGAGTTAAGCACGAGGCAGTTTGAGTGGTTATGATTGGGATGACCCCTGGTTGTAACTGAGTAGCATTGGAGATATTTCCAAGATTATATTCGTATCTGGGGGCTCTTTCAATAGTTTTGGGCTTTGTTACCCTGCCCATACGGTCAATCATTCCTATGATTGTCCTCCTGAGCATTGATTATATAAGTGTGACTTTAGTTTCCTTACCTGGGTTATTGAGGGGGTATTTGCAGAGGCTATTATGCAGGTGTCCTGGCCAGGTAGGGGTCAGACAACACAGTCATTGTATCCATTGAAGCTGAGGGCCACTATAATTGGTTACAAAAATCTGTTTGTTGTGTATGGGAGTCTCAAGCCTCTCCTAGGTGAGACATACCTGCTTCATTTGGGAGCTCACATATCCTACCCTTGTTTGCTTATGATTTGGATTTATGTTTTATAGGTGTATGCTTTGTGCACGCTAGTTTGCCTAGGGTTTGTGTAATTAGATCGAGTATTTTTATTTTTTGATTCATTGTGAATTTGGGCATGACACCCCTCCATTATCGTCGTTTAGCAGGACTTCTGCATTCCACATCTCCTCCTCCTTTGAGAGAGAGAACCAGATAGTCCGGGTGGACTAATTCTCACTTTGATTCACACACCATGGGAGATCATGAGGATGAGATTCTAGAGATGTCTTCCCCACCTCATGAGGTTGGGTAGGAATATCCTATTAGCACATATGATGCTTCACATGAACAACCTTCATTATTTGGTTATGATCCCTCATTCATAGGTCACCAGTATTGGTTTCCGAGCGACAAGACTCACCATGAACCCGTAAGCACTAGTCATGTTAGATATGGCATGTATGATATCCCTGCACCTAATTTGGCACATTGTGTTGAGTCAGAAGTTGATTCTAACACTACGCCTGGGGGCACTCCCATCCCTTTCCATGCAGAGAGATTTGGGGGTACTAGTCACATTGCACCCTCCATCCCTGTAGTGGAGGAAACTTCACATGTTCATCCTAAACCTAGTGTTAGTAATCCTATGTGGATACCAAAACAGAGACGATTGAACATTGGGAACACCACTTACATTCCTTCACATGTCCCTTCATCTTCAAACCATGTTCCTTCGAATGCTTTTTTAACAACTCATCCTCTCCCTAGTTCACGTGGGCCTTCAGGCCAAAATGTTGCTACTAACCATGTTCATTCTGCGACTGGTCGCACAGTAGTAACTCAGAGTCAAGTACCTCATGTTGTGTCAAAAGGTCATGTACTTGTCTCTGGATCGTCTCATGTTCCAACTTATAGAGCTTCCCATACTTTTAACTATGGACATTCTCATGGTACATCCCATGGAACACCTTATGGAGCTTCTCATGGACATTCGTATGGACCGCACTATGCACAAAACTATCAACAGTATGGGTACGAGTATCAACAACCCACTTACTCTTCCAATTATGGCTTTGTAGCACCTCATAATCAAGGCACCCCACATCATAATGCTTCCATGCAACCCTACATGAGTCCAATGGGAGGAGGTTATTATGTCCAAGGCCATGGTATTTATAGCAATCAACCTTACACAAATCAAAACTATCAGGGAGAGTGGAATCAACCGGCTCAACCTAAACTCCCTTTCCTTGAAACTTTGAACTTACCTGACTTGTCAAGATTGATGAACGATCATGTGTCTCATAAATCGACATGGTTGGATGTCCCTAACAAGATTCCTTTGAACATTCCCAAGTTTGAAGGTAAGGCTAGTGAAGATCCTAGTGAGCATGTCACCACTTTGCACCTTTGGTGCTCTTCCAATTCCTTACACGATGATTCCATTCGTTTGAGGCTATTTCAACACACCCTAATGGGTCCTGCAGCGAAATCGTATATAGAGTTACCTGGGGAGGGCTTATGTTATGTTCGATGATCTTGCGTTGACTTTCCTTAATCATTTCCAGCTACCCGTACATTACGACGTCGGTACCCAACTCTTGTCGACCTTACGGAAAGATAAAGCCACACACATTTCATATCATATTCAAGAGTGGCATAGACAGAAATGGTTAATCAAATATTTTATATCGCCAGAGTTTCTTCTTGAGTGTTTCCTCAAATATTTATCACCTTACATAGAAAAGGATGTTTCGACATCCGGAGTTCAAAATGAGGAACAGGATATTTTTAGGGCACAAGAGTTGGATTTGATCTATGCTAAATCCAAAATTTTGTATGAGATTATACCCAATGGTCAAGCCTGGACCACATGCCAATGGAATTGTGGGCTGTACAAGTACCAAACCTGCGGACTCGGTTGTGAAACAAGTGAGCTAATTGTCAATTAACCAATCTACGTCGGGACAAGCTATGGCTTCATCTCAACCTAACCAATCGGTGAATGTACTTTCCATGCAAACGTCGAACCCAAAAGGCAACTAGAAGCCTAGAAGGAATTAGAAAAAAGGAAAAAATTATCTTAAGGGTGGGAACAAGAACAAAAATGCTAATAATAATGACAAGAACACCAATGCTAGGGGGGACAAGCAGTCTAAATGTAAGGTGAAGTTTCCTTACAAATTGCGTAAGGAGGACCATCTCACTCACTTGTGCCCTCTTATGGAAGATTCCTTGAGGTTCATAGCGCATGGCCCAGTTATCTTAACTAATCCTTTACCCAACAATCAAAATATGAAATTGAGGACCATTGATCCTGGTTGTGCATCAGGTGGAAATCAAAACGCGTCGAAGGATACTAGTGGTCATGGATGCATCAACATGATGAGTGCTGCTAAGGTTGTGACCCATACGAAAGACTATGGTTCGTCACAACCAGACCTTGGGAAATAACCTTCCCTACTCGAGATCCCTTTGCAAATTGAAAATCCTATGGATAAACCTAAAGCTCCAACTCACATTTATAAGGGAGTCTTAAAGTGTTTGGGGCACAATCCTAATTCCTGGGCTGCCTAGAACTATTCAGTTGTCGAGGATTTGGGCCAGACTCCTTGTGCGATGTCCGCGTTAGAAGTGCTTCAGAGTCATCCTCCACAGAGGAAAGCTTTGTTATCTACTCTTGGGGTCAGTGATGATAACTCTTCCACTATGATCAAATTTGAAACCATGGGAATACATCCTTTCTTTCCTTACTACGTGTCTCTTTTGATTCATGTAGAGTGTCTTAACAACACTGTCAAGCGCATTGTCATTGATGAAGGCGTTGCCAAATCCGTGCTGTCTTTGTCTTGTTGGAAGGGCTTAGGTTCTCCTGAGTTGTCTCAATCCACTACTATGTTCACAACTTTTGATGGTAGATCATTTCAGCCACATGGAATTCTTCCTTCCTTAAAATTCCAATTGGGAGGGAAGACTGTTGCAATCAAGGCCAAGGTGGTTGATGTGCCCCTTGACTACAATCTTTTGCTAGGTCAGAATTGGATGTATAGTATGCAGGCCGTAGCTTCTTCCCTCTTTCGAGTGATATGCTTTCTGTTTAATGGGAATATTGTTACGATTGATCAAATGTCATTCCAAAATCCGATTGTCAATGCATCATCAGGTGCTTCTATCTCAATTATCGATCATTCTCAGCTGGTAACTGGGAGTGTGGATGCAAGTATGTATCCTTCTCTTATGGGAAACTTTAATTGTCCTACGCCCATTTTTATGATGGGGTCTAGTTTTGGTGGGGATTCATCCTCGTTGAATTTGGTGTCTTTTTGCATTACCCATATTCAATATCCTTGGATTCTTCCTTCACTGAGTACTTCAAGTGTTCCCCATGAGACTGACGTGTTGTTTCCTACAACGATGGTGGCTTATCAAGTGAATCTTGATCAGGTTGCATATCCTAGTGCTTCCTATTCACAGACATAGGAGGAGGACCTGTATGTGCTTCCGGCATGGGTAGTAGAGTCATCTCATTCACATGATTGCCTTGATGATGTTTTTCCATCAGATGAAGCTATCCTTGAGGCCATGTCGGGAGTTGAGAAACCTTGGGATGAATTGCATCATCGATCATATTTTCTTCCAAAGCTTGATCGTATGGAGTGGGATTAATTTAGGGAGATTCTTAGCGAGAATATTGGTAGCCTCATGGTTCCATTAATATCTCTTGGTCTAATGGCTGATGGAAACATGGCTAATGTATCACCAACTATTCCTATCAATATTTCTTGTGATCCTGGAAAGGTTGAGAATGTCTACATTGGGGTGGATTGTTCGCTTGATGAGATAAAGGAGTGTACCACATTGTTTAAAGAGTTTCATGGAATATTTGTATGGTCATATGATGATATGCTAGGTATCGACCCTTGTATTGTTGAACATGAGATCAAAACCTATCTAGATGCAAAGTCGGTTTGACAACATTTGCATGCGGTGAATCCTAGAAAAGAACCCGCCATTAAGGCTCAGATATAAAAACTTTTGAAAGATGGTTTTATCTATCTCGTTCCCTTGATGGAGTGGGTTTCAAATCCCATTCTGGTAGATAAGAAAAAGTGATAGATCTGTATATGCACTAATTTCCGTGACCTAAATCACGCATGTCCTAAGGATAATTTCCCCACACCATTTATTGATCATATTTTGGATGAGTGTGCCGGGAGTGAGGTATTTTCCATTATGGATGGTTTTTCCAGATATAATCAAATTCAAATTAAGCCTGAGGATCAACATAAGACCACATTTATTTGTCCTTAGGGTACTTTTGCATATCGAAAGATGCCTTTCGGCCTTAAAAATGTAGAAGCTACATTTCAGCAGGCTATGACCTTAATTTTTCATGATCTCAAAACCATTATCGAAGTATATTTGGATGATCTTGCTGCTCACTCTCATCTGAGAATGCGTCATCCATATCATTTGAGATTAGTATTCGAAATATGCCTTCATTACCGGGTTCGTTTAAATCCTCACAAGTGCATCTTTTGCGTGACTGTTGGTCACTTGCTAAGATTCATCGTGTCTAAGGAAGGTATAAGAGTATATCCCTTAAAGGTTGAGGCAATACTTCAATTGTCTCCCCCACATAATATTAGACATCTTTAGTGTTTGCAAGGCATGGCAAAATTCTTGTGGATATTTGTGGTTAATTTTACCAATTTGTCTAAAGGCTTTATGTGTCTTTTGAAGAAGTACACTCCTTTTTACTGGGATGATCGAGCCCAGAAGTCCTTTGATGCTCTTAAGTGAGCCTTAGCAATAGTCCCCATGCTTAGTTCACCCGATTATAGCCGTGATTTCTTGATTTATGTGACTGCATCCATGGAGATGATTGGTATGGTTTTGGTTCAACAGGATGAGGAGCTCCAGGAGCATGTCATATATTATTTGAGCCGAAACCTTATAGATGTAGAACTTCGCTATTCCCACGTGGAGAATCTAGCCTTGGCTACCATTCATACGGTCCAGCGTTTGAGACACTACATTCTCCTTCGCCAAACCTTGGTCGTATTTCATATCAATACATTTCAATTCATCCTCACTAGAAGGATGATTGGGGTAAAATACAATGAATTTATTTTCATTTTGCAAGAGTTTGATCTCGAGTTCGTTTCAGTGAAATCGAAGAAATATTTGACCTTTGCGGAGCTCATATCCGATTTTCCAAGTGTGGAGGAAGAGGAAGTTTATGAGGATACATTTGTCGATGAGCATATTTTCCTTATCTCAACTTTGGACCCGTGGTATGGAGATATCATTGTATATTTGCAAACATTGAAGTTCCCTACTCACCTTTCATGGGATGAGCGATGACGATTACATCATATAGCTAAGAACTAACTTATAGTGGATAACACTTTATATCACCATAGGGTAGATTCCATTTTGCGTCGTTGTTTAACCCATGTTGAGGCTGAGGTTGTGTTGAATGATTTCCACAAAGGGGTGTGTGGTGGTCATTTATCTGGGATTTCTACAGCCCAAAAAATCTTGAGAGAAAGATATTTTTGGTCGTCCATCTTCAAATATTGCGGTAATGCGGTTAAGAACTACCACCCTTTCCAGGTGCTTGCATGCAATATGCACTCACATCCAACCCTCTTACATCCTATTGTCACTGGTGGTCCCTTCACTAAGTGGGGGATTGACTTTATGGATTGCAACCCAGATTTGGATAGGGGGCATCATCACATTATAGTGGCTATCGATTATTTCATGAAATGGGTAGAGGCTATGCCCACAATAAAATCTGATGGTGAGACATCCATGCATTTCGTGTTCAACCAGATCATCACCCACTTTGGTGTTCCAAAAGAGCTTATCACTGACGATGCTAGGCACTTTCAGAATAAAATCATGGAAGAGTTGGATTCCAAGTTAGGGTATAAGCAAGAACATTCATCTTCTTATTACCCTCAGGCGAATGGACAAGTTGAAGCAGTGAATAAATCACTTAAGTCTATTCTCCAGCGAACCATCATATGAAGCAAGACCAATTGGCATATTATGTTGTATCCTGCTTTGTGGGCCTATAGAACCGTGGTTAACACTACCATCGGTTTCTCTCCATATCAGCTTGTGCATGGGGCAGAGTCATTTTTACCAGTTGAATGCGAAATCCCTTCTCCAAAGCTAGTTGTAGAGCTTTCACCAGACACTTCGACATTGGAAGAACGTTTGGTCCACTTAGAGCTGCTTGATGAGCAGCACCAAGATGCCTTAGTGGATCTATAGGTTAACAAGCCTCGCGTCAAGGTGCAGTATGATAAGTCAGTTCATCCAAGGAGGTTTAATGAAGGTGACTTGGTCCTTTTGTGGGATCAAGATAAGCAACCCTTGGGGGTAGGGAAATTTAATCCCATGTGGCATGGTCCTTACGTGGATAAACAGGTCTTAGAGAAAGGCGCTTATGAGCTGGTTTATTATGAAGGGATAGACTTGGCGAAGCCTAGAAATGGGCTCTATCTCAAAAAATACTATGCATGATCATCAGCTAGGGCTGATTGTTGTATATTATTGTACAGTTTTTGCATTGCATAGTTAGGTTTCCTTATGGTGATTGGATTTGTTGATTAGATTTTGTTTCTTATGGTAGATGTCGTTGAAGTATTTAGTTTACATAGGATTCACTGACGGTGCTAGCCATCACACTCAAAACTCAGCTTCGACTGCTTGGGTGATTTATGCTCCTACGGGTCAGATATTATCTTCAGGAGGCGTATGTTTATGGCCTTCTTCGAACAATGTTGTTGAATATAGTGTCATTATTGCGTGATGCCATTTCACATGGTGCTCATTCTCTTGAGGTATGTCTTGATTCACAGTTAGTGGTTTTGCAGCTTAGTGGCTTGTATCGTATTAGGGATCCGACATTATTACAAAGATTCTTACGTGTTTGATTGCTAGAATGAAAAATTTGAGAATATAACATACATTCATGTTCCAAGATTTTTTAATCAAGTTGCTGACTCATATGCTAACTATGTGTTATATTGGCATTTGTTTCATAGACCATAAGCATATCACAAACATACATATTACACACATGTAAATATAAATAAAATAGATCATAATAAATGTTTTTCATTAAAATCCAAAAAGTGATGTCATAATACATAAGTGTCATATACAAAATTGGGGCTTCCGAGCCACCAAACTATAGTACACGGTCATAAAAAATGAATACACTCAGGTCTCTAAGCCTGAGGAGGAGGGGAGTTATGATTATGATATAACACTACGGCTCTAGCTATCCATTGAAAGATTTGAACCCATGCTCATGGTACACCAACCACCTGACGCTACATGGCCTTAGGCAAGTCCTTGACTTGCGCCATGGGTACCCTGTGTGTCAAGTGAACAAAGCTTGTGTGAATGATTTGGAGCACCCTCTCCGCATCGACACCCATGATATCGTCTCCTCTTCCCCTCCATCGATGAAGAGGAAAGCCTTCTGGCCGCCATGCTCCTGCATCTGCATACACATGACAGATTGTCACTATGTGTCGTGACACCAAAAATATGTCTTTTGAGTTAAAAAACATTAAAAAAATTAAATAATTCAAAAATTTAAGAAGAGGGTTTGGGAATCTTTACCTATGTCTCCATAAGCTTCTCCTAGTGGTAGTCGTCTCCCTGCATAGGGGTAGTCCAATCTCCACAGAAGTCTATCCCTGCATAGGGGTAGTCCAATCTCCACAGAAGTCTATCCCTGCATAGGGGTAGTCATCTATGGAAACGATCTGTCTCCACCACCATGGAAAGAAGTCTACTAGGTAGGGGTTAACCACCCTACCTCCACCTAGTCTATGCATAACATTTTCCCAATCTCATTGGGATGGATCCCGAACTCCATGTGGAACAATGTCCACTCTAGGGCTTAGCCCTAGCACCCGCTCAAAGAAGAATGTGCTCAGTATGTTGCCAAACCCAAAGTTCTGCACCCTGCCCATCTTGCAGTCACTGAGATATTGTTTCATGTTGCTCAATAGCATCATGCTCCAGTCATACACTGTGGGTCTCATACACTCCACCGCATAGAACATCATTGACTGTGAGGCATGGTGGAGCGAAGCTAACCCAACAATCCTTCCTAATGCCAAAGGTATGGCCTTCAATCCTAGAATTTGGATAGAGTTTGTCAGGATTTGACTCCCAACCTTTTCTATCTCTAGAAAGTAGTACATAGCTATGTACTCATCAATAGTCAACCCGCCTCCTGGCCCATGGGATCGAAGATTCACCATCTCCCCTCGTTGAGACAAAATAGTGATAAAGTATATGTCCTCAACCTTAATGCTGAGTGGCATTTTGTCAATCTGAAATGTCTCAAATTCTAGATTCCAATAATCCACCAGCAGCTGGAGTAGTCTTTGTTTGACCCTCAGGTTGCCAAGATACCAAAAATTGTATAAACCACATGCTCGTAATGCTTGTTGGGTCGTAATATCACCTTGCACGGCCTCCTCCACATCACCATGCTCTCTTTCCCTCCACTCTAATACCATCCTACACAAAAAACCAAAGTTTTGATCAGTTATTGCCTTTGAAAATCTTGTTTGCGGCCCTATATGCGACTGTTCTCAAAACAGTCGCCTATGTATGCGAGTTTGGGTGCTTTTTCTACATATGGTGAGCCCTATACGCGGAAAAAACTCCAATTTCCATGTGGGTCGAAACACACATTTATGGATGGCTTAAAAAATTAATTAAACCATGAAAATTAAAAAAAAATGCATGAAATAGGAAGAGGAGGGCATGAGAATCTACCTGGATCAAACGGGGAGAGATTCCACCTGACGATGCTCCTGGAATTTGCTTCTGAAGTTCTGAGCTCAAATACACTATGTTGGGTAAAAGTTTCAAATGATATGAAAATTTTTAAATTTTTTACTATTTAGATAAAATTTTGGAAATTTTTACCCACTTTCTATAGTTTTTGACCATTTTGGACTGTTTGAACTAATTTGATGATGTAGGAGTCCATTTTGAGTGCGGTTTGACCATGGCTTTGATCCGTTCATGCCTACCGCAGGTATGATGTCTAAACTGGCATATAGGTTAGGTTTCACATCCATTTTCATTTTGCATGACCTTATGACCATTTCATTTTAACCTTAGGTATGAACCCATTCCATCTTGTCACGTAACCTTCTTGCTGCTTTTAGAAGTGACATGATGTGAATGGTAGAGTTTTACCATACATGGGTACCCTAGTTAGATCATTTTTTGCATTAGGTGCCCTTGCCAACATTCTTCCTTTAGGGTGTGGGAGTCCTTTTTATAGTACCGCCATGACTTTGAGCAAGAGCTTCATACTCCTCTTGACCTTTATGTTGGCCTTTTCCCTAGGACTCCCTTGTATATGTCAAGTTGTAATTGCATGATCATGAGTTTTGCATGCCTGTTTGAGCCTTATGCCGGCTTCCATGACTCTGATTATCAACCATATAGCCCCAGCTTGTCTCATTCCTAGCCAAGCAAAGCTATTTTATATATCTTTTGCAACTTGATTCCCCATTTTTTTCAGGAGGGGACTTTTCCCTGAGTGTCATTATCCTGCACATGTTTCCTTGCATTGAGCATAGGTATGTTCCATTGCTTAGAACTAGTTTGTTTGTGCTTTGACACTCGTCTCCTCCTAGATCTGTAACTATAAAGCACTTTTATTCTTTTTCAAGCTTTTCAAAATATCTGAAAAAGTCCAAAAAAAATCAAAAACCAAAAAGCCAAACAAGAAAAGATGTTATCTTTGGCAGTAGTCGAGTCGTTTCTCCTTCGAACAGAGCACTATATATCACATTCATTGGTTGGGTTAGTAGTTTGACTTTAGCAGCTGTACTCATATCTCTGAGTTTATCTCCACTGACTGTTTAAGTTTCCAGTCCCTATGGAGCCTCTGTCGATGCCTCATGCATCGCAAAGATGTCCTAGTTTCGTATTTCAAGTCTATGCTTCCTACATTCAATCACCATTCGCCTTTATGCTATCGTTCGAGGGAAGTTGAAGCCTGAGTCATCCATTCCTTAGTTTTCTTGACTTTGCATGTTGGCCATTCCCGGTACTATTACTGGTTCATGCACATCTTGTTTGAATCCTTCCACATTATATAGCGTTGCTGAGTACCTCGTGTTGGTTGATGGGGGTTCATTAATGCCCTCCTTCCTGTGGATTCAATCCCATTGGGGTTCATTAATGCCCTCCTTCCAGTGGATTCAATCCCATTGACTTCATATCATTTATTCTGGTATAGGATTCTAGAGTCATTTGAGTGCCTTGATACTTAAAGTCATAAGTGGTAGGTTCTCTCACCATCAACAGTTTTGGGAATACATCAATGTCCCCTGATCGATGGATTCTTCCAAGTGTTCGACCTCAACACATTTATTCACACTTGTTAGATTGCACTCTAGTACCTTGATTCCCATTTTCATTATCGGTGGGTGATCTCGCGTCTATTAATGATATACATCAATGACCAGTAATCAGACAATGGACTACTATGTTCGACCTCGACACCTCTCTTCACATAGTAGGACATGTACTCACAGCGTTTTGTGTAGAAGATTTCCAGATTGGTGGCATTTCTTATATGCTACCTCATTTATCGTGCCAGTGTTCATAAGATTTCAGCTCTCGTGACTTGATTCTAGTGTATGTTAGATGTCTTCAGCCATTATGGAGATCTTGATCCACGGTATATCTTCAACTTTCATGGAGATCTTGGTCCTTTGTATATATTCATCATTAAGATTCTGATCTATTGTATGTTGTACATGGAGATGACCACACATGTCACAATTCGTATATCATGCCTATTCATGGCCATTGTATTCTTATGTATCCAGGACTGCTATATGTATTTGTAGTCATATGCAAAGTTCGATTAATGTATTAGACTATTGGATGGCTGGTTCTTCATCACTCCACTTCTAGGATGGATTTATAATGTATTTAGGCCATCATGTTACCCCTCTGACCTCACAAATTAAGGGGCATCTGTTATAGATGATTTCACCACACATGGTTGATCACACTTTTATGGCCTTCCCTGTCCCTCTGTAGACTCTTTGGACCCCATGGATTATTTTTGTACCTTTTATGTTTCCAGCATCATCCCTAAAAACACTTAGTATTTGTTGTATGCGATTTTTTATCCCTTTCTCGTGTATATACGCAGATATTACACCTAAACCCGTGTACATCGGGATGTGTGGAAAAGGACAAATGTTTTTGGAGTTTTCCTTGATGTGGATCCAAGTCATTTGTCTCTTGTCCTTCCATATGCTTCAATATTGCTTCTATTTGACCTTCCATTACCCCATTGAAGCACTATATAAGGAACCCTTTGGATACATTGAAGAAGAGGAATTGAAGAGCAAGAAAACTATAGTCCATTGTTTCTATAGCTTGCTTATACTTGAGTCTGCATCCCTTTGTCCCTTGGAGCACTTTGTGTTCTTCCCAATATTTCCTTTACTTGTGAGCTTGCTATCTAGAGATGGAGGATTGAGGTGGTGGAGGCCCAGGTGGAGGACTCAGTTTCTTCGATTCGCAGATGTGCCTACAGAGGTTGTCACTTGTGTAATCTATGATTTATTTAATAGAAATCTCTTTTCCTATCCAATGATGTGCAATTAAATGAATATTGAATCCATGGATGTGTTTAATTTCTTATGTATCATTGATTATCTATGCTAGAGTAGGTCTAACACTATATCATATGGCATGCTTGCCTTATTTACTATTGTTGAGAAGTGAATTGATAACGCAAGTGGGATTGGAAAAAGCTCAATGGGGATCTACTACAACCATCCATAATAAGGTATGTTTTGAGATCCTTTAGTGTTTGATGTCTTATTTCTCTTGCATATGGGGAAGGGATTGATTTCTGCGATTTCTCTGTCTGTTGTGGTACACCCCAAGCCATAGGAAGTTTTTGCCGTAACACTTGGTGAATGGACTATCCATCCATACCTTTAGGTTGTCTTATGATGGTCTCATATGCAAAATATTAATCTGCCAAAAATAGAAAAAATAGTATTTTGCACGGTGAGAACAAAAAGAAAATTGGTCGTGTTAAAACCAATTAAGAAGGTCATTTGCAAATGCCCACAAATGGATGTGTGTGTTTCAATAAAATCTAAAGGTGACATGATCTTATTTATTGTTGAAGTGGCTATCTATCCACAAGTCCAGTTGTCCATCTGGTAGTGACATGTGTGAAAAAAAGAGTTCCCAAGTTGAAGAAAAATTATGTTTTACACAAAAATATGAATATGCCCAAAATTAAGTATATGTTAACATGTTTTTATTTAAATTGGAAAGCTAATTCAATTTAATAAAAATAAGGAATGATTAAGATGATTATGAAATAGAACAAACTATTTATCAACTATTTATCAAAGCAATTTAGGTAAACCAAGAAGTATTTTGGAAGGAAACAATTATGGAAAGGATGTGATTCTGAAAATGCATGATGATAAGATACAAGAATAAACTAAATGAGGAAGAATCTTATTAAATAAAACAGGGTTTTTATTTAATTAAAATAGAGTTGATCATTAAAAAGGGTTTGTTATTTATTTAATAAACATAAATTTAATCTTTTTAAAGAGGAACGAGTGAGAAAATGCACAAGTCCATTTTGAAAAGATGTAATGATTAAAAATGAGATAGATAATATATAAATCAACATTCGAGATGGAAGGAAGATGTCTCAAGAGCCTAGATAAAAGAAGAAGAAAAATCAGTCAGAGACAAATAAAATGAAGGAACAGAATTGAAGAAAAGAAGATCTGAAATTGTATCGAGACAAAAGAAATAAAAGGAAGAGAAGAGAATGGCTGCTGAGTGTTTTAACGTGAATATATGAATAAGTATAAAAGATTAGCAAGAGAAGAGAATAACATGATTGTTTATGAAGTTCGAATTGAAGATTTGAAGTAGAGGTCAGAGAATAGAAGTTGCTGATAGAATATATTATTGAAGTTATGAAAATACAAGACTAGGGTGACAGGGTGGTGCTAGGGCAGGCTATAGACTTGCAAGGGAGTAGTAGCCTCCTTCCAGTGGTAGTTGGTAAATAGGGTGTCATAGCATCCTTTCGGTAGAAGCTGATAAACTAGCGAGTTGTAGCCTCCTCCCAGTAGTGGTTGGTAAATAGGGTGTTGGTGCATCCTGTCAGTTGTAGCTGAAAAAATAGGGTGTTGGTGCATCCTTCAGTTGTAGCTGAGAGTTTGGGTGTTGGTGCATCCAACAAGTTGGATCTTGCAAAAACTATTGTAAATATAATTTTGCAGTATAGAAAGAATTGGTGGTTTATCCAATTGGGGTTCCATAATAAAAAATTGTCTTTTGTGTATCTTGTTGATTCTATGTTTTGATTAAAGTTTAATAAGTGGTTAAAATGGTAAAACGTTAACAATCTTAATTCACCCCCCCCCCCCTCTCAGTATTTCCCAATATTCCAACAGTACATTGTTTAAGGAGGTTCCTCCCTTGAAGAGGATTTCTATTCATCTATGTTCTTAATTATAGGGTGTGTATTAATATCTTTTCATCTATTTATTCTCTATTTATGCTATTCTTGGGACTTGGATGCATAACACCCTCCCCCCCCCCTTTAAACTTGGCTTGGGGTAATCACCAAATCCTCTCAAAGTTTTGGTTAGGTATCATGGAATACAACAACAACCTCCTCTTTAGTCTACTTAAATCTAACTCTATACTTTTCATAGGTGACTCACCAAGATAGGAGTATGCATGTATAACCAGATCATACCATCATATTCCCATTTACATTTTGATAAAATTTCGACTCCATAAAAAATTCTTCTAGTGAGTTGATTACTTCTTCATATGCATCTTCCATGTGCTCATCCTCATTTTTTACCATGCCTTTCTAGTTATAATTTTCCATGGTTCATATATCACAAACCATCTGTCTAAATTGTGATATTTACCGCATTCATTAGTTTTCCATCAACCAATGTATGAATATCTTGGGTTTAATGCAAGAAACAATAGCTTCAAAGACATTTACATTTTCCTTTAACCTCTCTATAATACTAGTTTCTATAAATTATATTACAAAATTACATATAAGAAAACACATACAAAAAAATGAAGAATTTTTTTACCATGGAAACCTAAATGAGGAAAACCAAAAACAATAGATTTACTACCCTTGACTACTCTGGCTAAGGAATGGTCAATCCAACCATCACTAGTCACTCACATGAAATTTATAATGGATTCAATCAAGCCCTCAAGTAAACTCCATCACATGCAATACCATGGGTTTGTGGGTTTGAAATGTTGGACAAAGCATGGAGAAAGATACGTGGCTCTTATTCATGAACTTCAAATTCTACCTCTTCTTTCATGGGAGAATTTTGTTCAATAATATCCAACTTAGGGGTACCTTCCATAATTATGTCTTTGTAATGGGTAGGAGTATTCACATAAATGTGAAATAACTTTTTTTCTCTACATTTATGACCCGTATTATATAGCAAAGTATTTGTGTTTGTCATTCTTCCATTTCTAATGGATAAAACCTCGATACTTTTCAAGGGAGGAGGAGTTGTGCTTAAGGATTTGACCTATGTAGTGCTTGAGAAAAGAATGAAAAATGGTTTGTTGGTTTATGAATTGATCACTATATTTGCTTCTATATCCCTCTATGATGCTTCCAACCAAGTATAAAGATGTTGCATTGTAACGTTTTCTTTAATTTCCTCCTTCATGCCACTAATTAACATTCTTTATATAAAGAATATGCAAGTTTGATGTACATATGTCTAATTTCTCAAAGGATGAGATAAATTCTATGACTGATCCTTTTTGGCATAACTTGTTAAGCCACCCCAAATAGTGAGGATCTCACTCATAAAGATCATGGAAATCTTTAATAAATAGACTCCAACCAAAATAGTGCACATAGTCCTTTTTATGCCACTCCCATCATTGCATTGTTATGAATCCAAATACAAGACCCCCACCTTAAGTTTCATCATGTCATGAATAATACCATGAAGAGATAAGTAATGTTCCATTTGAGTGACCCATATTGATAGGTTAGAACCATGAAACTTATTCAAGTCTACTTTAGGATAACTATTCCAGGTGTTATTATTCATACAGGTTAGCTTATAACTATGAGGACTTGAAGGGGTTTTTGGTGGATAAATAGTATCGACCAAGATGTTTCCTATGTTATTCAACATGTATGACACTAACTATCAAATGTGTCAAATTATCATCGAAATTTTTGTCCCAATGGTCTAATTTTGTCTCCAACTTCTTATCCCATGTTTGATCCCAATTGTTGGTGGCCTATCCAAGGTGTTGAATATAGTCTTTAAGATTTGTGTATTGATATTCTAGGCTATCCAACCTTCTAGCAGTAGAGAGCATGGTAATATTTGTTGGAGTGTTGGTGTGAGGTGGTTTAGAGGGTTGTGACCATGGATGATATTTTCCAGGTCCTAAGGATAGGGGAGTGTTAGATGATATATCTATTTGATATATGTGCAAGGTTCAACAATAGTACTCAACCCAATATATTAGGGCACTAACTAATGAGGCTATATCATTCCCTTAGTCATAGTACTTGACTACCCAATTATTAGAGATTGATCTCCCTGAGTGGTGTTCTCAGTGTACTATAGAAACAAGACAATCAATTACTTTATTTAAAACTAGTATTAGGTACACCTACGGGGATCTCAATATACCCGATCGTATGTGGAAGTGTAATTCCATAAACAAGTGGCATATTATGTAGTACTACTTGAATGGGTACCAATAAATGTTAAAAGGGTGCACAATAATGTGGCTTAAGTACCATTGTATTTTTTGCATGTATGCATCAACAACCACAATTTTACCCTTTGAATGGAAAATCTCTATTTTATTTAAATATGTCGAAACATGTGTCCAAAAATATTTAGAAAAATGATTTTTTTAACCATATAAATAACTCTACAAATATTGGAAAGTAACTTACTTTCCAAGGTAGGGTTTGAAGCCAAAATTTAGAAATAAGCACAACTCCCTGTAAATCCCGATTTGGAGACAAAGTGGAGGATGATGTAAATATAATTTTTTTCATCTATGATTCTAAAATTTTTCATTGAAATATTATGATATCTCTTATCTATAACACCACAATATTTATTGAATTCTAATGTACCAATAAAAATTAGGGTAATTTCCCCAATACTTGTCGATTTTGGCCTTCTCCAAAGGGTGAACTTATACAACCTGTCACACATCCAATTTTTCATATCCAAATATGAATTGTTACTTAAAGTACTATGGGATGTATTGTTTCCAATATAATTGGTCGAACTCAAATTTAGAGTTTTAAAACTTTAGATATAGCAATTTTACCCAGAACACATGTTTAAGGCTAGTTTTTGGGCCATTCAAATTGTCCGACTTACACAATGTGTATCTTTAAAAGGTAGAGACCTAGAAGCTGAAAATTGGAAACATGTTAGTTTCCTATGGATTTTCTATGCCTTATGATTTTCATACCTTGAAACTTCACATAAAAATGTTGGAGAAAAAATTCCAATATGACTCGCTTGAAATAGATAAACCCTATGGAAATTTTCCATAACTTTCATAAAGTATATCTCCAAACGTATAGCGACCAAGAAGCTGAAATTTGGATATATGTTACCTCCATATTTTATTTTTGTACCCTGTGAATTTTAGATCTTGAAACAACACAAAATAATTTGTAGTTAAAATGCTAAGCTCACTCCTTTGAAAGAGCCAAACCCTAGGAAATTACTCCTTAACTTTCACAAAGCATATATCCAAAAGTATAGTGACCAAGAATCTAAAATTTACATTTAAGTTACCTATGTATGTATTTTATGTACCCTATCAATTTCAAATACTAAACGACGCAAAAAAAAAAACAAGAGAAATTCCAAGGTAACTCATTTGAAATAGACAACCATAGAAAATTCTTCCCCTTTGGCCCAAGAAAGAGCTTTGATACCACTTGGAATATGATTTAACCCATAAATTTAGCTAATTATAGAAAAATGCAAGAGAGAATAGATAAAATAGATAGCTATGTCCATATCTTTCCACTTCAAAGGGACAACCTACCAAGAAAAGCTCCCAAAAAAATAACAATTCTTGACTAAATATTACATATATTACTAAATTACATTTAGTATTTCAATAACCAAAGTTGTAACTACTTGTGGCAATGTAATACCCTAGTTTTTCCCCATGATGTAAATTTTGTCAATATTGATGTAAAAGGATAAAAGTCAGAAAAAAATGGTCAAGATGACCAAGAATACGTAAATATGTACATTTTGATATAATATAAAATCTATAATGGTTGTATAGGAAGAAGGACAAAGAAGAGATGGGGGTCTGTGATTCCACAAGTGGGGAAGTAATAGTGGGATAATGGAAATAACATTAGTGATATTTATCTTATATTCCTAGCCTTATCCATTTAACCAAATTTCCTAAACAATGATTAAGAGTCATTCTTTAATTAAAGCATAATTTATCTATTTTAAAAATAATAAGAGGGGAAAAGTGGGTCCATGTGGATGGAACACATGGAAATCCAAAGTATTCTTATAAAAGGGATAGTTAAATCTTGTGAGGGGTTCGTTCCTCATGAATTCCTACCATTTGAATTTGATTTCCTTTTCCTTATCATCACCTTGGAATGCCATAGCTTGGTACGATGACAAAGGACCAAGAGGTCATTGTTGAATATGAATTATAAATGCCATTGACCTAGGTAGAATGGTGTGCAGGAGGAATGCTTCTTATATGTTGTGACCTAGATTCCTAATTCAAATACTTCCTATATAGCATGCACTGAAGTGATACAAGGGAACTTGAGGCTAAATAAGGAGCTTCTAGCTTAGAGAAGGTACATTGTTATTGGCATTGTCCAAGTTGATGGGAAAGGAGAATTGAGTATTGGGAAAAATGTGAAGGGGGTTTCTACACCAGTGGGTTGCATGGTTCGCATAAATTCCATCATATTATCCTGACCATTTACATAAGAAAAGGTGCATAGGAGGTAATAAAGGTTTTCTATTACGAAAGGTAGATATAATCATGCAAGTTTGATCATGCGATATTGATCATTAGTGAAAAAGGAGATGAACGTGGTCTAGTATGAGGTGTAGTTCCACCAACAATAGAGATTTAATATGGACTCGCAAGAAGACAAGATCATCACCTTTCACACATGTACAAAGGTTCCAAAAATGGGCAAATTAGTGACTAGAAACCACTTACCATCTACCGTAAAACCATTCACTGACTATCAGAAAAGCATTACAAAAAAAGGAATAAAAAAAAACAATGACTATATAAGAATGAAAGGAAAATGATATTTACTTCAAACATTTTCCTTAGGTACTGACAATAAAAAAAGGTATAGTGGAAATTATGTGCTAGATTATGTGAAATTAGAGGAACAATGTAAAATTGGGTATTATTATGGATTAGAAACAACTATAATTTTTAGCTCTAGTATCAAAATTGAACATGGCTATAGTCATTGGAAAGATTATCAGAAGGAGAATAAAAATAAACAACCTTTGATAATAAGGCATTACAAATATTTTTAGGAGATGAGTAGAAAGGGATATGTAACTCCTATTTGAAAAAATTTCCAAATGATGTTTTACATATCCCTTTTTTCTCATCTCATATATACATATGGAAACATTTATTGAACTTTAGGATTAAATTTTTTCTAACAAATGTAAGAACATGAACACATTGCAAATACAATTTGGAATTAAACACAATCACATGACATATTTCAAAAAAATAAATAATAGTACAGTGGAATAAGGGGATATTCCATACAACCATGAAGAATATGTCTAAGGTCAAGATATAAGTGTCAGAAATGAAAAAAAAACCAATGGGCATAGAGAAAAAGTAAATCCATTGGAATTTGTGGAAACCATGTGAAGTGTGAGGATGGAAGTACAAAGTTATAGGGAAGACGATGAGAGGATTTTAAGGGACTGGAAACACAAAAAATAATTGAACACCCAATTGATATAGATTCTAAATATATTATTGAGGAAAATTAAAATGGGATGAGCCTCAACAGAAGAGAAAGAAGGAAGGGAAATATTAAGGGATAGATTACATGAGAGGTCCGAGAACTTTAAAATTTCTGTAAGGAGTCATCATAAGCACTACTCACCACACTATATAGGTAGAAAGTAATATATATATATATATATATATATATATATATATATATATATATATATATAGATAGATAGATAGATATCGATATAGATATAGATAAAATATATAGCAACAACCTAGAAATTTCTCTAGTTAAACAACATAAAATAAGCATGTGAAAGATGAGTTGCAAGGAGAACTTAGAAAAATCAAGCATCCCACTTTTGATGATGAAAACAAGAATGGAGAATATGTTGATTCTTGGCTATTGGGGGTGAGTAAATATATTCAACTACATAATTATTCCTCTAACATGGAATATAGGATTGGAATATAGAACTTACAAGGCAATGTTTCCATTTGGTGGGACCAATTGGTTCAATTTAAGCATATCAGTGAAAAGAGGACTTCGTGGAGGAAATTCAAGAATTAATTCCAGAAAAAGTACTTATCATAACATCATTATGATAAGAAGATGTAATATTTCATTGAAATCAAATTAGGAGGTATGAGCATGGATGAGTATGAAAAGAAGAGTCTAGAACTGTTAAGATATGTTGGGTTTATAAAGGTGGAGAAGGTAAATATACAAAGGTTTTTCAAGTATTTTTCCTTCTTTTTAACAGGGACAAAATTCAGTATGATGAACCTAGGAGTATTGAAGAAACAATTCGGAAGGCCAAGCATATGTATGATCAAAACAAAGGAAGGGAAAATTTTCATAAATCTTGGAGAGATAAGAGGAAGGATAATAAAGATGGAAGGAGAAAGGATTCAAACCATCTTTCTTCAAGAATTAACAAAACCAATATCAACAAAGTAATCCAACTTAAAATGGGTCGAGAATAAAAAAATATGATGGAAAAGGAACCAGGAAGCAAATGAAATGTTGAGGATGTGAAGGAAAGCATTTGTACAAATATTTACCTCAAATGGGAGACAAATGAGAAATGTACATAATTTACAGGAATTAGGTAATATTGAGGACATAAGCAAGAACATTCCCAAAATTTATGTATCCATGGACAATATACAAACAAATCATTGGTCCAACATGATTGAGGTTGAAGGTAAAATTGTCAACCAACCTATTTCTATTCTCATTGATTCAAGAGAAAGGCATATTTATATTGCTCCTAATTTAGAAGAAATATTTCACTTAAAGAAAAGTAAGCATGATAGAGCATGGATGGCTCAAATGGTTGCTAGAAAAAATGGAAGATTAATGAATTAGTAAAGGGTTATCCATTGTATATGAATGTTCTAAACACTTTTGCATATTTTAACATAATACCACTTGGTTCATATGATGTATTTATTGGTATGGATTGGTTATATGCACACTATATGATATTGGATTTTCATTATAAGTCATTTACTTGTCTTGATGAAGAATGGAAAAGATATAGTGAATGGAATTCCAAAACCTATTTCCATAAGAGAAATCTCATCTTTGAAATTAAATAAGTGTCTTAGAAAAGGATGTTAGTTGTATGGAGATGGAGTGCAATAACTTTAGAAGTGTAAAGGGCGAAGTTTAGAATACTTTCCAATATTGCAATATTTTGCAAATTTGTTTGAAGAAATACTGGGATTGCCACTGAAAAGAAATAATGATTTCTCTACTTAGTTAATTCCTGGATTTGCCCCAATTTCCAAAGCTCCATACATAATGAGTACATTTGAGTTAAAATAGTTACATATGCACTTGAAATAATTGTTTAAGAAAGGGTATATATGCTCAAGTGTGTCTCCTTGGGGAGCACTAGTACTATTTGTAAAGAAAGAGGATGGAACTATGAGGTTGTGTATTGACTTCAAGCAGTTGAACAAGGACACTATGAGGAACAAACATGCACTTTTTATAATTGATGACTTGTTTGATGAACTTAGAGGAGGCATTATCTCATAGGAATAAAATTTGAGTTGAGAATAGATCATAGTGGGCTGAAATATTTATTTGAGACGAAAAATTTGAATGCATTACAAACAATATGGCTGAAATTTCTATGTGAGTATTATTTTGATATCAAGCATATTAAAGGAAAGGAGAACAAAGTTGTCGATGCACTTAGTATAAATGCTACGCATGATTTATCCATTAGTATGTGCAAATATTGTTTAAAATACATAATTCTTGAGGATGGCATATCATATGAACATTACCTTCAGTTAAAACCATAATTACAGTTGGAAAATGTATAGTCGAAATATGAAGGTTATAGGTTGGAAGATGATAGAATTATTAAATAAAAAAATAGAATTTATATTCCTAATTCATGGGAATTGAGGATATTGGTTATAAACAAGATGCATAATGTACCATACACAAGGCATCTTGGATACCAAAATGCAATGGAAACAATAAGAAGTCAATAATTTTGGCTAGGAATGAAGAGATATTTTATTGAATATATAGCAAGGTGCATTGAATTCAAAGATTAATGGTTGATCATAGACATCTAGCAAGATTTCTTCAACCCTTACTAATACTTAAATGGAAACGAAATGTGGTGAACATTGACTTCATCACTAATTTTACCAGGTCAAGAAAGCAACATTATTCTATCATGGTGGTGGTGAATAAGTTAAACAAAGTTGCTGACTTTATACCAATCAAGTCAATTCATAAGGAAACTAATATAGAAGATATTTATATGAAAGATATTGATAGGTTACATGTGATACATACGAAAATAGTTTCAGACAAAGATCCAAAGTTCACTTCAAGATTTTGGAAGGGCCTATTCAAGGGTTTGGAAAAAATATGAATTTAAGCACATCATACCATCCATAGACATATGGGAAGACTAAGAGAGTGAATCAAGTTATTGAAGATATGCTAAGGATATATGTGATGGATCGACCATTAAAATGGAAATACTACCTGTATTTGGTGGAGTTTTTAAAAATATGATGTTTCTTTCAATATGATTCCATTTTAATCCTTGTATGGAATAAAGTGGAATACTCCAATTAGTTGGGACAATCAAGTGGACAAAGTGATGATTAGGCCATAATTACTTATAGAAGTAGAAGAGAACATGGTAAAAATTAGGTAGAATTTGAAAGTAGAACAAGGAAAAAAAATAATTATGAAGACAAAGGAAGTGTGGTAAAATAATTTAAAGTGGGGGATAATGTGTATTTTAAATTCATTCCAAAGAAGAGTTCCCTAAAATTGGGAATCTGTCCAAATCTTTTAGCCCAATTTTTTATAGGATAGTGCATGTAGCTTATGCATTAGAATTTCTTGCTTGTCTACATGTGCATAATGTATTTCATATGTATTTATTAAAGAAATATGTGCCTAATCCTAACCACATAATTGATTGTGCTATGATCCAAGTGGAATTGAAAATTGATATTCTAGTACAACCAACGTGTGTACTCAATTGAAAAGATACATTATTGAGGAACAAGTCCATTGGATAGGTAAAGGTCTAATGGACCCACAACAAAATTTGAACCCAAAATTTGATGAGAAAATTCGATGAAATCCAACGCAATTGACTGTTTCGTCGAATTTCACCTTTAAAATTACGAATTTTGATCATTTTTTTAATTGATACATGGCATTGTCGGATATCTAACGGCCGTCAAAAATCCGATGATTACCGTCAGATAATCGTCGAGATCCTGTCAGATATCTTACCATGCCATGTTAACGGTAACTATGATAATAATGTTGAATATTTGACAAATTTTAAATTTAAAAAAAAATATAAATTATGGTAGTATTCCAACATGTTTGCTATACAAGCGACGAGATGTGGAAATTATATTCTTTGCATGAACTGTTTTCCGTAAAAGAATACACAACTATTTAAATTGTTTTTGTGATTAAAAATAGTGAAGTGTGGAGATCGATTTTTTAAGATTGATAATCTTAATTCAAGCTCTTTATGAGAAAATGTCAAATAACAATATTCCCGATCCAGACGAACAAAATCAACAATTGCTTGCTAGATTGTGGAATGGACTAAAAAGAAAGGGTGATGGGAAATTTTATTTCCCATGTATTCAATGTAGGGGCTTTAAAAAGAGAATAATAAAGATCACAAAATCCATAAAACATTTTAGGGAACATGGACACGCTGAGGGGGGGCATGAATATCGTCCATTTGTAAGTTTTGCATTGTATATGTTTTTATATTGTATTTTTTAGTAAATTTATGTATTATTTTAATATTTCTTATATTAACTAATATCTAATGATGGTTTCATGTAATGATAAAAGAAATAAATCCTACGGCATATCATCCAGAGGACGTTCTTTTAGAACAAGTACTAGAGGAACATGGAGCTATAAATAATGGAGAACAAGTTAATGATCATATTGAAGAAGATGATCATACTGATAACATAGTTGAGGATGATGGTACAAATACATTGATCCATGAGACATTTAATGTAAGAATGGATGATGTTCATCATCATCATGAAAATGATGGATTTGATGGTTTTCATGATTTACCTCTTCTTGAGAAGGCATATGAACCCCTTTATGAGGGATCCAACATAAATATTTTCTCTACTATATTGTTGATAATGAACTTAAAGGTCATGAATGGTCTTTCAAACACTTAAGTCACACAGATGTTAAGGTATGCAATATATTCCATCACATATATATGATCATGCTAAAGGTTATCATTGTTCATCTAATAAAATTATTGTTAATTCATAAGTAAAATTAATATGGATGAAATGTGTTTCATTAATATTGTTTATATATTATATAACTATATTTTTATCTTTATTTGTTGTAGTTTGATAGATGAACTTTTATTACCACTGTCAAATATTTTACCTCGCACATATTGAGATTTATCTTCCATCATGAAAGAAATTGGAATGCAGTATGAAGAAATTCATGCATGCCCTGATGAGCATGTTATATATTATAATCAAGATGAATTTGAAACTGAATGTCTGGAATGTCATATTAGTAGATATTGAACAAATCAAGTAACAAAAAAGGTGCCTCACAAGGTTCTTTGTTATATTCCCATTATTCTGTGTTTGCAATGACTGTTCAGGTGCAAAAACATAGTGCAATTTATAGATTACCATGCACAGAACAAAATTTAAGATGACATTATTCGAATGCCTGTAGATGGTTCTGCATTTAGAGATATGGAGGAAAAATGGCCTCACTTTAAATAAGAACCTCATAATCTTAGGGTTTCTTTGGCAGTAGATGGTGTCAATCCATTTGCAGAGATGTGATCTATTTACATGGTGTGGCCTATTTGTGTTATCAACAATAACATTTCCCCATGGTTGTTAATAAAGAGGGATCACATAATGGTGTCGATGATTATTTCAGGTATGTGTCTACAACATTTTTTTTAATGTAGTGGCATCTCATTTGTCATATTTTGTTGCATAATGTCATATATATATTATTTTTATTTTTCTCTTGTGCATGGTTTATATATCTAAATTCTTATAATAATTATATATTTTATATTTTCAAATCAATTAAGTAAGTACCATGTTAAATATATGAATGTATATATCAAACCTCTTATTAACGAGCTACTAAAGTTATGGAATGACATCACTATGTATGACGTATCTAGACCAATACAACAAAGGAAAATTCAATTCCATGCAATGCTTGTATGGACAATACATGATTCCCCATGGTTAATCCATTCTAGTGGTTTGTAATTATAAGTTCCACTTTAATTGCATTTATTTTTATGAACTAGTTAATATATTATGCATGCACATTTTTTTTTAAATAATCCATTCATTTTATATATAATTATAATTGACATAGATAATCCATCTCTTTATGTAGTTCTTTAGATAAAGGGAAAATTCACATGTCTAGTTTGTGTTCCTAAGATAAAATCTTGTCATTCAAAAAGTTTAGGAAAGGAGGTGTTTGATGAGTATATGAACTTCCTCTCTAAGAATCATAGGTATCAAACTACCAAAAAACATTTGTTCAATGGGAAGAAAGAGATTGCATTAAAACTGCAAATAATGACACCTCACCTATGGAAGTTGTGTTAAAATAATAACCCATCCTTATTACCTTGGTTTATACCTTATTCAATTTCATTTGATTCTAAGCATTAAGTTTCTATGGTTTAGACTACGGGAATTTGATCTAGGAGTTGAACCGGTTATTTTCATACCATTCACACATGCACTAGTGCTTTAGTTGGTCAACGCAACACATTTGCATGCTCATTTAATTTCTTGGAGCTCTACCTCCTTGAATTGGGGAATCTATATTTGACTAGGGGCGCTAATGATGTATTTTGTAATTTTTGTCTCTCCTAGGAGCATTTATTGTCACATTAAGCCTCCTACACACCTCTATTTTCTCACCCACGCATGCCTTGGAGTCATTATTTTCCTAGCACACTTCACCAAAATTCACATGAGGTTTCATGACTATTTGGGATGAGTTGGAGATTGATTGGTCCACCTAAGGGGGATTAAGGTGAAGTTTAGTCATGTCACATGTACACTCAGATTTGGCTTCTTCACCCTCACAAATTGATCATAATGTAATATATACCTGATATAAATAGATTCATATGTTAGACAGTTCAATAATATCCACTTTTTGTTCACATGTGTATGTAAATTTTGTTCCTCTTTCAACCTTTTTGTTGTTTTTTGTAAAGTAATTTGAATTGTGAGAGTCTCTTGCTCTCCTACATCCATCCATAGATCAAATTATCACATGGTATCAGAGGTAATTGAATTTCTAGATAAATATTGAGTGTTTGAGCTGCATATTGAGATATTTTCCAGAATAAATTTAAGTGTTTTGTAGGTACTTTCAGCAAAATCGCACCACTAGCGTAAACAGAGGACGCAAACCACATATTTCTCACTCCATTCAATTAATTCAAATGGAAGGTTGATATGGTCATCCAACTGAGATCTAAGGGTATCTACAAGGTCATCATGGGTACATAAGTGGAGCCAAATTGAACATTAGAGAATTCGAAATACTTCAATAGACTTGATGAAGCATTTGGATTGTTGTGTCTAAGAATTTCAAGAGATATCCTATTTCATGTTGACAATTTGACAACCCCAAATGATGTCTGGAATAATATTGAATCTCTCTTTGGGAAAACTAATGATTTGAGGGGACATCAGCTTGAAAACAAGCTCCTTACCCTGAGCCCAATGCATTTTGACACCATCCAGGAGTTCTTCACCAAATTTAAGACTTCGTGCTTCAACTCAAGTAGTGTGGAATTGAGAAGAAGGAAGAATAGACAATACTATCAATCCTTTAGAAGTTGGGGCCAGAATACTCAGTGTTTTTTAGCACATTCTTTTTTGGCAAGCTAACCATTTGAAATTGGAAAATGCCAATACTAGCAAGCTTCATGGAGTCCTTGACCCAGAAGCAGGGCAAGCTAGTTCATATGGGAACCATCAAAACAAGAAAATATCAAGAACTTTCTGCAGGTGTTTTGAATGCATCCAAAGGAAAGCAAACAGCCAAGAGTTAGAAACAACTAGAGAAGAAGAAACAAGACGGACCCAAGAATCCTAATGGGGGATCGAATCCTTACAAGGAAAAGGACATGAAAAGAAAAGAGAAAACCAAATGCACCTATTGCCACAAGTGATTTCATCCAGATATCTCCTACATGAACAATACCATTGACATGATGGCACATCGGTTGGAGAAAAACAACATCCCTATCCCACATGGCGCAAGGAAGAAATATGGCAACTCATGTTTTGCCAACAAAGAGAAATTCCATGCTTTGGTTGTAGGTTCTTCTGATCCCTCCACCTTCATCATTGATTCATGATCATCCAAGAATATGTCCTTTGTTAGAGGCCTCTTCACTTCCATGCATTCAAATAGTTTCCCATTTGTTCGAATGGGAGATGACTATGAGATCCATACCAAGGGAGTTGGTGGGATCGACCTTGACCATGTATATTTCAATAATGTCCTCTATGTACCAGATCTGGTAGAAAATTTACTGTCAGTATACCAAATGACACATACTAGAGATTCCAAGAGAGTAACATTTACTCCTGGTGTGGTAGAGATAGCACAAATCTCCTCCAACAAAGTTGTGGAACCGGGGTATGCAAATCACTAAGCTAGAATGTATAAATTCTCCAAAATTCTTCCAAATTCCAGTGGGAAATCTCTTCTATCTCATCATATAAGTATAGATCCAAGATATGGCATGAGATATTTGGACACATGAAATACAAATACATTCAAGCACTTAGCAAGGATGATATCGTGGAAGAGTTTCCTCCTATCAAATCTTCCAATGGTGCATGCATTGGTTGTGTAGTGGGAAAGCATCTAGAGCGCAACTATGAGAAGGGGAAGGAAATGAGAGCTACAAAAACACTTGGATTGGTGCATTCATATCTCATTGGTCCTATTCCAACTCCCTCCTAAGGAGGATCAAGGTATGTTCTCACTTTCATAGATGAATACTCAAGGTTCTATTGGGTGTACTTCCTTAAGCTAAAATATGAAGTCTTTGAGACCTTGAAGATTTGGAAGGCCCTAATGGAGAACCAAAGTGGGAATAAGATTAAAATACTTAGGAATTATAATGAGAAAGAGTATGTAAATAAAATTTTGTAGCATCTATGTGAGTAATTTGGCATCCAAATGCAACATTCAGTCCCCTACACACCTAAACAAAATGGTGTGGCAGAGAGGAAAAATAGGGCTCTCAAAGACATGGCTACATGCATGATTGAGGAAAAGGATTTGAGTCCTAAGTTATGGGATGAAACCATTAATTGTTATGAATATATTCAGAATATTTATTTACACAAATCAATGAAAGGGAAAACATTCTATGAGGCTTGGTTTGGTCACAAACCAAACATCTCACATTTTAGGATTTTTGGCTCAAGGGCATGGGATTGAATTCCATTAGAAAAGAGGAAGGCATTGGATCCATAGAGTAAACAATGCATCATGGTTGGTTAAAATTAGGACATATAAGTTTATAATCTCTTTGATACATCCACAGAAAAATTTCATTGAGATAAGTTTGCAATTTGAAGGGGAGGTCATACCATATTTTGAAGCACCGGGGGAATGTTCTTCTCCCCAACACCATGATGATGTAAGTGATGACTCCACCTCTTATTTTATGATATTTCAGATAATGAAATGGATGAATATGACATTTATTTACATTAATCACCTTCATGGCCCAAGCGGGATGAGAAAACCATACAAGCTGTTGGGGATCTAGCAGGCAATCCTCTAGATCCTAGGAAAACAAGATCACAATTTCACAATGCTTCTTATGCATGTGAAAATTATCTTGCTGAGAAATTTTATATGGTTATTGAATATTATCCACAGTAATATAAATAATATTTTCATGACCCAAGGTGGAAATCAACCATGCAAGATGAATTCAATTCTCTCCAAGAGAATGAGACTTGGGAATTGGTTCCCTTGCCTCCCAAGAGGAAGCTTGTGCAATGTAAGTGGCTCTACAAGACCAAAATTGCTGTATATGGTTCTGATATTAAGTAAAATGCCATATTAGTTTCTGAAGTATTTTCTCAAGTCCAAGTAGTGAACTATACATATACCTTTGCACCGGTTGCAAAGATGGATTCAATCAGGCTAGTTTTAGCCATTGCTGCTAGTAAATGTTGGGAGGTTCACCACATGGATGTCAAGAGTGCATTCCTCCATGGAAAAATACAGGAATATATATACATGCATCAACATAAATGTTTCCAATAGGATCCTTCCCTTTTTTGTAGTTTGAAGAAGTTACTCTATGGCCTCAAGAAAGCCCCAAGGGCTTGGTATGCCAAAATGGACAGTTTTTTGTCTCAATTGGTTTCATTCGATGCAAATCTGATCCTAATGTATATTTGAAAAAAAATGATGATGTATTTCAGGTAATTTTACTGTATTTTGATGATCTCTTAATTACAGGGAGCTGTACTGAACAAATTGGATCAATTAAAGCATCTCTACAGAGTGAGTTTGCAATGACTGGTCTAAGATTGCTAAAACAATTTCTTGTATTGGAAATTGAGAAATATGAAAGAGGTATCATGCTCAGAAAAAGTAAGTATGATTCAGACCTTCTAATAAATTTTAAAATGGATGATTTTAAGGAAGCCAACTGCCCATTTCTTTCTGGCCTAAAACAAGGTTAATTTGGTGATTCGCCTTTGGTATATTGCTCATTGTACATGAAACTAGTTGGTAGTTTGTTGTATCTTACACATAGCACACCTGATTTAGCATGTGTTGTTAGCATTGTATCAATATATATGCATCCACCAAATGATATCTATTGGAAGGAATCCAAGAGGATCCTTCAGTATGTTCAAGGCACTAGGAGTTTCAGGGTACACTATGCAGCTAGTTCTCCATTAGAACTAGTAGGATTTTCTGATTCGGATTTTGCTGGAGATCCCAATGACAGAAATTCCAATTCAGTTATTTTTTATTCTTGCTGATGGTCCCATTTTATGTTCAAGTAATAAACAACACACAATTTATATTTCTTCATCTAAGGCCGAATACAAAGGAGCAGTGAATGCAGCCACACAATGTGTGTGGTTGCAAGGCATTCTTCGGGAGCTTGGTATTGCACTTGATTCACCCACTATCATTTGGTGTGACAATCAAACTGCCATAAATATTTTTACAGGTCTAGTAAATAGGTAGAGGACCAAGCACAAAGAGATCCACATGCACTACATTCGGGGCTTAGTGCATGATCGGGTGATAGCCTTGCATTTTTGCCCATCTATCGAGCAAACTGTTGATATATTCACCAAGAGTTTTACTGAGAAGACCTTAGATAACTTGATATAATTTCTTGTATTAAGTGATGGATGGTGATGGATGTCATTCACCTTAATATTTTCATCCCCATGCCCATTTTTTAGGAGAGGTTTTGTTCCCATGTGGTTTTCCTCTTTTCCTTATTTCTCATGGACAAATAAATTTTTGTTCTATGAGGTGACTTGATCCTTTGTTTCCAAGGCCTCCATAATAATTTTGTTAAGTTGTAATAAGCCATGGTTAAGGGGGGGTGTTAGAAGAGTAATCCATCCTTAGTACCTTGGTTTATACCTTATTCAATTTCATTTGATTCTAAGCATTAAGTTGCTATGGTTTAGACTTAGGGAATTTGATCTAGGAGGTAAAATGGTTATTTTCAGACCATTCACACATGCACCAGATCTCTAGTTGGTCAACCCAACACATGTACACCCTCATTTAATGTCTTGGAGCACTACCTCCTTGAATTGGGGAATCTGGGTTTGACTAGGGGCGTTAATGATGTATTTTGTCATTTTTGGCTCTCCTAGGAGAATTCATTGTCACATTGAGCATCTCACACACCTATATTTTCTCACCCACACATGAATTGGAGTAATTATTTCCCAATAACAATTCACCAACATTCACATGAGGTTTTGTGACTATTTGGGCTGATTTGGAGCTTGATTGGTCAACCTAGGGGGGATTGAGGTCAATTTTGTCCACGTCACATGTACACTCATATTTGGATTCCTAGGCCTCACAAATTGATCCTAATGTAATAAATACCTGATATAAACAAATTCATATGTTAGACACTTCAATAATATCCACTTTGTGTTCACATGTGTATGTAAATTTTGTTCCTCTTTCAACGTTTTTGTTTGGTTTTGCAAAGTAATTCGAAGTATGAGAGTCTCTTGCACTCCTATATCCAGTTTTAGAACAAATTATCATAATTTGCGATATAATAGAATTATTCAAGGTACATATGAATCATCATATATGAAATGTTTTGAAATTTTGTTTATCATGTGTTGTTTACTGTAATTGACATTGATTTCTGTAATTTCTGCATAAAATATGATTCATGATGGCTGTCATGATCATGAACACATTAATGGGATTTCACAAAGAATGAAAAGTTATCCTAAACAATTCATTAGGTTTCCCTACTATGAGCACCTACGAATTGCTCATCAGTTTGATACAATGCATATCAGAAAGAATGTGGCTGAAAAATTATGGCTAATATTGGAAGGAAGGAGTGAGAAAGAAAAAAATGTCAAAATTTGGAATGAAATTCAAGAAGCCAACCATGCAATGAAATACCATTTTCAATTTCATAGAAACGGGGACCAAATTGATATAAACTCACTTCCATCAATGTTAACGGAGCAACAAAGTAATGTTGTAAAAGAAGTGATGTGAAAAAAATAAATTTCCAACCAGATTTTGTTCAGACATGAAGAATATCATAACAAAGAAAGATTATTTTGCGGGGGTGAAAATGCATGATTGACATATTTTCATGCAGGTAATTATTATGGTATGTATATTATTATTCCTATATTTTTTTATTCTAGTGCATATTGCTGGTATTTTTTTGTCTACTTTTTGTAAAAAGATGAAACGATTTGTATATTATTACAGTATTTTCTACCTCTCTCTCTCTCTTGTGGACAACTTCAACATCAATGCCAAAAATGTTATATATAATCTTGGGAAATACATGAGGTAAGTAGCTATTTTTTGCATGCACTTAGTGTTTGTCTAATTCATTGTAGAACTTATATTTTATTTTTGTGCACTAATTCATGGTATGTAATATAATTCTTTCTTTTGTTAAATCTTTTGATTGTTTTGCATCACTTGTAGATGGTTGTCATCTAAAGAAATCCATAAAGAAGATATAAAGTATTGGAGGAGAGAAATTCCTCATCTCATGTGTGAAATGCAGACGCATCTACCTTTGGGATTTTTCAATGCATAAGAACACTACCTCATACACCAAGTTGAGGATATTGAATTGTGTGGACCTATACACTCAAGGTCCATGTGGATGGTTGAGAGGCCTTAAATTTTTTTGAAGGGTTTGGTTAGACAACGAGCATGTCCTGAGGGTTATATGATGGAGGGATATATGGTATAACAAAATATGATATATATTAGTGAATATATTCCTAAATTAGCATCAAAGCTCAATTTAGGTCATATTTGTGGTCCTCACTCCAATAACAATTTTTAAAGGGAGTACCCGAAGGGGAAAGGTAGATTGAGGAAGGTGAAAGGTATTTATTAGCTAGTGGATATTAATTAATATAATACATTTGAATGTTGATTTTTATGTATATATCATACATATTCTATTTTTAATATTCAATATGCATCAATTAAAAGTGTATACTTTGTTAAGTGAATATACATTTCTATTGAATATTTATTTTATTTTCATCAAACAGTTGGTTGAGAGTGGGATGCACTTCATTTATACATCACAAACAATCTTGAATGGATGAAGGTATGAATTGAATGGTGTGAACAATCTAGTCAGGGGATATCATGGGAAGGTGTGGATTCATTGGTTAAAGCAAAACATTGCAATGGAGATACCAATATTACACAAAGGGAAATTGATTTAGAATATGGTTTAAAATATAAGCAGGAAGGCATATTAATCAACCACACTATTTTTCTTTTTGCAAACATATTAATGTACATGTTGATTTTTTCCCTGTAGGGAATAAACATGCACTTAATCATAAATGGATCATGATTTAATATTTATGTGTAAAAGACCATAAGGATACGTGGTGAAATGGATGTAAATATCACATCAAAAAGTTGGTGAAATGAAGTAAACATCAGATTGTGGGATATCTGCAATGTTTGAGGTGACCAATGTTTCCTCTAAAAGTGATTGGCATATAGAAATCTCAGAAAATCGATACAATGGGTGTTTGGAAGATATTCTTCATGTGACTTTAACTCCTTCAGGGTAGGTATGTTCATTGTCAAATGGTGGTCAAATGGTATTGGTTACGATTGAATCAACGTGATCCTGATAAAACTATTATTAAACATGATAATGGATTTACCATGGTTAATACAAGGTTGTTTGAGCCATGAAAAAATCCCTATGTTCTTCCAAGCCAATGTCAATAGGTGCTTTACTTTGAAGTTCCAGGTAGAGTGGTTTGGTCATTTTTTGTGAGACATGATCCAAGGGGAAGGCCGATAAAGTATAACATAGAGGAATGTAATGAAGAGTGTCTCGAGAAGAAGATAATGTTGAAGATGATCAACATGAGTTATATGATCATGTTCGAGAAGAAGACGTAAAAGAATTAGTTGAATCAGATGATGTAGCAGATAATGTCCATGAAGATGATATCGACAATGACATGATGATCGTAACTGACATTGATGATGATGATGATATGGTCAATCCTTACAATGTTGACTCTAGATGATACAAATGATGACTTGGATGAAGAATATGATGAAGTCCTTTGAAGTGTCTGAGGTATGCCTTAATATATCTATTCTATAATCTTTGATTTAATATTGCGATAAAATTATTGAATTTTATTGGTACGTATAAATTAATTGTTTCTTAGTGTTTTTTCCATTTTCTTGTATGTTGGAATATGTTATAATTAGAGACATTGTTTCTTAAGTATGACAAAAAAACACAATTTATTTTTACACATATTTTTTCGGGTTATGGGGAATTGAGAGTGATGTGAGGGGATGGTAGGGGGTGGGGAGAGGCCATAAGAGATTCCATCTTCACGTAGTTGGCCCTATTCATTAGAGAATATTAAATTATTCTCGAAAAAAATAGAAGTTCAGTAAGGAAATGTAAAATTAACATGCTAACCCAAATGGCATGCTTGATCATGTATTGCATTGGGCCAATGTTGAAATTTTTTAAATGTGTGCTTGCTTGGAATGAAATTTGGCATGGTTAGACTATATGCATGCATTGATATTGTGGGAGGGTTTCCAGACTCAAACATGACTGCCACTAACAATTTGAACATAAAAAACCATACGTATAGATTAATTAATGTGCAACATGGGGACAACGCTGACGTTTTTTAAATTTGTGCTTGCTTGGACTGAAATTTGGCATGGTTAGACTAGACCCACTGAATCTCTAATGTAATTTATTTGTGACATCATATATTTGTAAAAGCATCAAGTATTAACTTTTTTGTTTGGAGGTGTAAGTTTTGAAATTTCTCCTTTACTTTTGAACAACATAATTATTCAAAGACCAAAATACTTTTGGATGTAGCTCATAATATCCCTATTTTTTATTTATAATCAAATATAAGGGAATTTTTTGTAACTCCAATGTGATTCTTGGTAGATACACTAGAAATATAATTACACTTAATAGATGGTACATGTTGGTCATTATAATTACCCATTAATTAATTAATAAACATAGTGCTCAATATTCATTGTCAACCTAGGGAATTCTGTTTGTTTCAAAGGTAACCACACAAAATATATGCATAAAAATTCAATAACTGATCAATAAACTAAAGTACCCTATATTCCTAATTGTCTAGTCTATGCTATGATTTACTGCTTAATCTAAATTCAACACTAATTCAATCTCCAAGAGATTAAAGTGTTCTCAGTCCTTCTACTAGATTAATTGTAGGAATGACTGCTTCAAAAATAAATTAAATTTCTTTTGTAAGAAGTTAAATCCAGAATCACTACCATGAGAAAGTTCTACACAACGATCACCAGGTTTAATCATAAGGGAGAGTAACTTTCCTACTCTACTAATTCATATTCCATTATCTGATCGACAGTTCTCAAAAAGTAAGGAACACAGTAGCACATCACAACTGTATCAATAATGATCAATCAAACACGTGCATAAAGAAAACTATACGCTATTCAATCAACTGTTTTAGCACACCAAGGAAATTAAACTCAAAAATCCTATGCTTAATCTTTGCACTTTCGTAGCACACCAAAGGAAATTATAATTACGATTCCACACACAAAATCAAAGTTACTCTCTCAAATTTTTTTAAATTTGTTCTTGCTTGGACTGAAATTTGGCATGGTTGAAATATACCCACTAAATCTCTAATGTAATTTATTTTCAACATCATAGATTTGTAAAAGCATCAAGTATTAACTTTTTTGTTTGGATGTGTAAGGTTTGAAATTTCTCCTTTACTTGTCAACAACAAAATTATTCAAATACCAGCATACTTTTGGATGTAGCTCATAATATCCATGTTTTGATTTATAATCAAATATAAGGGAATTTTTTGTAACTCCAATGTGATTCTTGGTAGCTACACTAGCAATATAATTACACTTAATATATGGTACTTGTTGGCCCCTATTATTTCTCATTCATTAATTAATAAACAAAGTGTTCAATATTCACTATCAACCCAGGGAAGTTTGTTTGTTGCAAAGGTAACCAATCAAAATCTATGCGTAAACATTCAATAACTGATCAATTAACTACACTAACCAATATTCCTAATTTTCTAGTCTATGCTCTTCTTTATTTCTTAATCCAAATTCAACACTAATTCAATCACCAAGAGATTAAATATTTCTCAATCCTTCTGCTAGATTAATTATGGGAATGATTGCTTCAAAAATAAATTAAATTGATTTTACAAGTTAAATTTGAAATCACTACCATGAGAAATTTATGCACAATGATTACTAGGTTTAATGATACAGGAGAGTAGCTTTCCTAATCTACCAATTCATATGCCACTATCAGATCGACAGTTTTCAAAATATAAGGAATATAATAGAAGAGCACAATTATATCAACAATGATCAATCAAACACTTGTAGAAAGAAAACTATATGCTATTCAATCAATTATTTCAGCACACCAAGTAAATTAAACTCAAAATTCCTACGCTTAATCTTCACATTGTTTCAGCACACCAAAGTCAATTCTAATTATGATTCCACACACAAAATAAAAGTTACTCTCTCAAAAAAATTTAAATTTGTGCTTGCTTGGACTAAAATTTGGCATGTTTAGACTAGACTCACTGAATCTCTAATATAGTTTATTTGCGACATCATAGATTTGTAAAAGCATCAAGTATTAACTTTGTTTTTTGGAGGTGTAAGGTTTGAATTTCTACTTAACTTGTCAACAAAAAAATGATTCAAACACCAGCATACTTTTGGATGTAGCTTGTAATATCCATGTTTTGATTTATAATCAAATATAAGGGAAATTTTGGTAACTCCAATGTGATTCTTGGTAGCTATGCTAGAAATATAATTAAACTTAATAGATGGTAAGTGTTGGTCACTATAGTTGATTGCTAATTAATTAATTAAAAGAGTGCTCAATATTCATTGTCAACCCAGGGCTCAACATCTCCCCCCAAATGTCCAATTGCATGTCCTCATACAACAGAATCCTGTGAATATGAATCTGAGTCTCAATCAAAGCTATTTATGTGGAGGTTCATAAGGTTGAAGGAGGACTCAGGTTTGGATACTAGTTTCATAAATGCCTTGTAGGAAACCAACTCTTCTGAAACATACCCTTTCTACCATTTTGGTTAACTTGTAGAAACTCCTATACTCCTTCTTGAGAAACAATATAAGTGGAAATCTAAACCTTATCCCTAAACAACTTGGACCACATGATTGTATACACTTAATGTACTCAAGAAACTAAGACAGGGCATACCTAAAATTTTCAAAACAGTACGGGTCTCTTATCCTCATGGATTTAAAAGAGGCTTCCCATCTACACTTACTTCCCTCTATTGCATAAGGTTCTTGTTTTGATAGCATTTTAGAATAGGTAGAGATGAAATATTAATGGAGTGATGCTATTTGATTAATATTATGAGGGGAGGAGAGGTATTTCCTTTGTCTTACAAATATAGCTTCAAGGGATTGTGGTTCCCCTCGAATCTAGAGGGTGGAATTGTCTTCATTCCTTCGAATAGTATGAGAGGCATGCTAGTGACAAAGGAGAAAAAATATCTCAAATGGATATATCCTATGTATGGAAAAAGGTTAGATGATATTTCCATGAAGCATGCTAGTTCGTGTAAGTACAATTCACAAAGTAAGTTTTTTTCAAAGAAGTCACTATGAGCAAAAGCATCTAAGAAATGGGAAGATGTAACAAACTGATAGGGTCTCCCCTCCTTAATGGATCTCAAGTTAAACAAAGTTTATTGTTCAAAGAGGAATACTGAATAGGATGGAAATGGGGCCTTCAACTCTTTAATTCTTGAACCAGATAATACATTTGATTCTTCTATTTTTGCATGGCCTTAAACTTTTTTATCTCCTTCAGTTCTTCCAATAATTTTTCCCATCAAAATATTTGTAAAGGAAGTTCCTCACCCCATTTATCTTTGAGTTATTTAACAGTATTATTGTGTAAAGGCAGGGGGATCATCCCCTCCTCACACATGCTAGATCGATACTTCCATTTTTCTAATTGAAATTTTAATAGGGAGATGTCTTTTGTTTCTTCTTGGGCCTTTTCATCATCATCGTCCAACTCAATAGCCTCCAAAGGTTCCTGGATTCTTGTTCCACCATCATTTTTCTTGGGTGAAGCTTTCTTCTGAGTTGTTAAATTTAGAGTTTCACCAGTCACCTCATGTGTTTCATCAACTAAATTTCATATCTCAATAGCCAGTTTTGTGTTTCAATGGTTGATTCTTGACCTGCCAGCTCTGAATCCTCAACAAATTCTCCTTTTTAAATGTTTGTTCTTTTGTTTCAACAATCTCCAGCTGCTGTAGCAATTTTTCCTTAGCAATTGCCTCGACATTTTTTGGTATTGTTGGTTCTTGTGTTTTAGAAATCCCCTGCGAGTGTGGTTCCTAGCCCAGGAGATCCTGATTCTCCATGGTTGAAAAGGATATATCCGTATTTTGATTTTGTACATCCTTCGACACTAATTATTCTTTCCTTAACTGCATGAGTCTCTGAGCTGACAATCCCATGACCATGACTTTATATCCCTCTTTTCCAAAGATATCTCCATAATTTCGGACACACAAGCTCCTCATGCTATATCTCTTCTATGACAGGGGATAAAATTTCTATTTGACATGCCACTTTTGC
Source organism: Pseudotsuga menziesii (assembly GCA_001517045.1). Classification (NCBI taxonomy): domain Eukaryota; kingdom Viridiplantae; phylum Streptophyta; class Pinopsida; order Pinales; family Pinaceae; genus Pseudotsuga; species Pseudotsuga menziesii. The sequence continues at coordinate 485,358 of LPNX011021633.1, read as the reverse complement.
TAATGTGCCTAGTTTACGATATGCTTGCTTCTTTAATATCTCTTTCAGTCCTTGCAGATCCTCTTTAAGCACTTTCACATCATGTTTAAGAAAATCATTTTCCAGGAGCAAGGTTGTTGTTTGAGTTTCCCCTATGTTGCAGCAGGTTCTTGTGGGTCGGCAACAGCTGGACCATCCCCTGGTTCTTGTGTTTCTAGGAGTTTTCATTGTCTTGAAATTGGAACCTCAATGTCTTCTCTAGTCATTCGTAATGCCTCTGCCGCAACAAAGGATTGAGTCCTCATTTTCCTTAAGGTACAAGATGGCTGATTTATATTGCACAATTTCCTCTTATTTTTCTATAGAACAGGGAGAGTGGTACGCTCCAAGATTATCTCAACCTTGTCTGAAACCAGAGAAGTAGAATCATCCTTATGTGATGATTCTACCCTCAACTCAATAACTTATTATGGGTTAACCAGAGATTCAATCTCCAAAAAATTTCTTTCCTAATTTCCAATCCCTTCTCTCCTTTCTTCTTCATTGACTTCTACCAGTTGGAATGAAATTTCTGTAGGCTCTTGAGGATTTATGTTTTGAATCCCTTCTGCAGTCATGGATTCCCCAAATTATCCTTCTTTATTAAATTCTTCTCCACCTAATTCCTTATCTCTTTTCTCTCCCCCAAACTTTCCATACAGGATCCATTGATCATCTTCCCCCTCACTTCCATTATCACTTTCTTCTACCACCACCTGGCTTACTAGAGCCCCAACAACAAACTTCCCCCAAGATAGATTCCTTTGCTCAAGGGTTCTAAGTATTAGCATTTTGATCAGATAATGATTATAAATGGAAGCCTTGGGGTTTTGATAACTCCATGCATATTGCGTCATGTTTTGTAGGGTTTCCATTAAGTAATAAGGCATATTGATTAATATGCCATGACAAAAGTGAGAAATGAAGACAATCATAAGTGTAGATGAAATGATACCTACCTTCATAGGTAACGTACTTATCCAATAAAAATGTGACCTAATCCCATGGCCGAGGCAGGGTCTCTAATGATGTTCCTTGTTCCCTCGATTGAACGCTCTCTCCTGCCACAAGGAAATCCTCCTTTTCCTTTAATTTTTCCACCTTTCAACCAAACCATCTATTTACAACTCTCAAAAATCCTGTTACCTCTACTAGAACATGCTCCGAGACATCAATTCTTAGTTCCCCCACTTTAGAATGGTCCCCTTCCAGATTCTAGACAAATTGTAGCGCCATTCCTTTGTGGAACCCGCTTAGTATCTCAAAATATGCCATCCATCATGCCTCTTCAAATATTTCCAAGAATTCCCTATTTCGACGTAACGAATCTATTGTTGCAGGCTCATGTATAACTACAAAACCCCCCATATTAACTTCCTTCAACACTCCTCAAATGGCACACACATAAACTTCCAAATTCGGATGTTGAGATTGTAGTGTGCAGAAAAAACAATGAAACAGTGGGGACTTGTTAGCTATTTTTGGAAAGATAATGTAATCATGAGACACAATCATAAGATTGGTTAATGCATGGAGTGGCGAGGTGGCGACGGGAAATAAATACAAAAAGGTGGTGACATATTCATTCATCATGATCAACAATGAATGGCCTTATTTTACTTTCAAATTGATCGATGAAGGTGTCCCTGATCACATGGATTAATAAATTTGGTAATCCTTCATCAAACATAAATATCAAATCTATCCATACCATAATTATTTCAAATTTGCGGGTGGGAGCTTTGTGATCATATTTCCAACTTCACCATTTTTCTCTGAAAATGCAGTAAAGTTGTTGAAACCAACAATGTGAGAAAACTTTCAAATCTATCAAAACCTGCATTGGATCATCTTGCATCACACATTCTAATTGGTCCTGAGGAAATCTGATGGTTTCCATGGATGACTGAAAACAACTAGAAAGATGGTGGTGGGAGAGCATAGAGAGTGATAGTGTTTTAGCCAAGATATTGGTAGAGTTTCATCAAACAGTTGATGGAATTTCAATAAAAAAAGTTGGTGGAGTTTCAACAAAGCGCGGTAATATTGGCGGAGTTTCATAAAAAAAGTCGGTGGAATTTTGGTAGAAAAGTCGGTGGAGTTTCAAAAAAGAGTGGTAAGATTGGCCATGTTTCAAAAAAAAAGTTTGTGGAAATTAAGCAAAAAAGCTGGTGGAGTTTTGACGAAAAGCGGTAAGATTGGAGGAGTTTCAGCAAAAAGTTGGCAGAATTTCGGTGGAAAAGCTAGTGTAGTTTCGACAAAGAACAGTAATATTGGTAGAATTTCATAAAAAAATTCGACAAAATTTCAGTGGAAAAGTTGGTGGATTTTCGACAAAAAGTGATAAGAATGGCATAGTTTCTGCAAAAAGTTGGTAGAATTTCGGTAGAAAAGCTAGTGGAGTTTCAATAAAAATTAGTAAGATTGGTGGAGTTTCAGCAAAAAGTTAGAGGAATTTCGGCAGAAAATATGGTAGAGTTTCGACAAAACGATGTAAGATTGATGGAGTTTCAGCTAAAATAGAATCTAGTGATGTCCAAATGAAATTCAATAGCCTTGTTCGAACGTAGCAACTCCCCTTTTCAATCATTTCCAATAATCTGCAGAGGACCACTTATCATCTCTGCAATCGATTGGACCATTACGATTGCTTCTTTTATTCTTGGGTGCTTCACACCTATCTTTGCACACAATTCTTACACAAAAATCCTAACAATCTGACTCATTAAAAAATTACTGCACCATCCATCAAACTATACAAAAAAATAGATCGTGAAATGACACACTTATTTATATACAACTTCGTGCAAGATATGAAAAATATTAAAGAGTTTCAAGAAAAGGAGGAGACCGATGTTGTACCAGATGACAATTTGTATCAGAATAAACATGAGAATAAAATGAATCCTTTGAGTGTGCCTTATGGTAGAGTCGCACTCGATGACCATTGGAAAATAGGGGTATCAACTGTACATCAATTGTGGTCAATCACACGGTTTTGTGATCAACTATTGTGTCCACTCTGTATGGTCCCAACCATGTGGTGCAAAAATTCCCCTTAAAATCCCTCTTGAGCTGTAAGTCATATAATAAGGCCTAGTTTCCTTCATGGAACATCTTTTTATTGATAAACCTAGCATGCAACTTGGAGTGTTTTTGCTGAATCATGATGTACAATAGTCGCATGTTTCTCATCAAGCTCATTCAATTGATTCAAATGTTCCATTTGGGATTCTGTTAAATATAGGTTTGCTTCTAAAGTGGTTCTCAGAATTTTAATATCAAATTCAACAGGGAAGACAACATTTTTCCTGTACACTAATTCATAAGGAGAGAACCCTATGGTATTGCGCCATGTAGTTCGATATTCCCATAATGCTTCAAGAAGTATTTCATCCTAGTCCCTACAAGTAATATTTACAGTTTTTGTTATAAGAATAACTTCAATCACTTTATTTGTACTTTCCACTTGACCATTGGCCATCATATGGTAAATTTGTCCTATGCTGGATATGATATTTTTGCAAGAGGGATTCAAATTTACAAGATACAAACTATGGTGCCCCATATATGACTATTTCCTAGGGCACCCCAAAGTGAGTGAATATTTCTTCAAACAGGAAATGCACAACAACTTGATCAGTAGCTCTCACCAGGGTTGTGGCCTCCACCCATTTAATCATGTAGTCTACGAAAACTAGAATGTAAACTTTTTGTTTTGAAGGAGGATTAATAGGCCCTACAAATTATAGGGCCCATCTATTGAAAGGTCCAGCCGCCAACTGCGGTTGAAGTGGCATCTCATCCAATCTATTAGGATGACCCATCCTTTGGAAAGTGTCGCATGCTTGCAATTCATAATGTGTCTCTCCACAGGTGTTTCAACATGTGTTTCATCATGTGTTTCAACATCCTTGAGAATGGGGATTTTTGTACCGATTGGGCTTTCCACCCATTCATGGATTCTTTCTTCAGTCATAGGGGATGGAACATCCTTAATGACAATGGGTTCCACCACCCCCCCATAGCGTAAATGTAATTTGTTGCATGGGATAGGGGTGATAGAATAATTTGGCATGTTAAATGGTTCAATTTTTTGCACTACCTTATTTTTGGGGTTAGGATTAGGTTAAGCATGAAGTTGAGGTCATAATGGTACATCAATTAGTGTAGGTATGTCAAGGAGTTGTAGTTGTGTTTGTTGAAACTATGGGTGAGGGAATTGATTCCTTGGGTAAGGATTTCTCTAGTTTGGGGACCAATGAGTTATCTGATTTGGATTTGATTACCATGACATCCATGGTGTAGGATATTGCATTGTAGGTTGAGTGGATGGGTGCATGGTTAACTAGGTGCTTGCATGGACTAAAATATGGCATGGTTAGACAAGACACATACATTGACAATGTGGTAGGGTTTTCAGACTGAAGCGTAAAATCTTCTTTAACCACAGTAATTACTCAAAAATTCCCACAAATAATTCGAGGTCCACATTTAGATGGTAAATGAGATATTGATAAAATGATATGATAAGTGATAAGGGATATTGAGGNGTTTATTATTATTATTATTATTATTTTATTATTGTTTGTTGTTATTATTTAAGTTTGTTACATTTCCTTCCCCTTAAGGGAAGCTTTGTCCTCAAAGCTTCATTGACAACAACGTCTGATTTGCTTGAAATTTCATCTCTGGATCCTTTGTGACACTTGATGAGATAAGATGATACTAGTTATAGATTCCCTAGAATAATTGTCACATCGTAGCTGTTGTGGTTCATCCCGGATCTATTTTGACTGGATCTGTGAGATTGTTTTGGGAAACGGGTTGTCTCAATTGTTGCTTAGTATGTCGAACTATTTTCTTGTCAACATAACTCTTTAGTGAATTCTCATTTTGACCCTGTCGTTGGTCAAAATGATGATTGTAATTGGGATGCCTGTAAGGCATATGTGTTGTTTTTTTAATTCATTTTTAACTGCACGCGAGGACTTCCTTCACTTCCTCGGCTTGACTTTTTTTTCCAGAGAGTCTAGATGCTTCACTCTGTATTTGCACTATTTTGTTCTCCGTTAGATTGTTTTTACTCTGAATCTTCTCGAACCTTTCATCTTGTGACTTTTTGTCCTCTTTTAACTTCTCAATTTCTTTCTCTAGTTTTTTATTAATATTTAGAAGGCATTGATTTTCTTCTTGTTTTTCTAGAAATTTTCCTTCCATGTCTTCATTCGAGTTGTCTACCTTATTGGTACTCTTTAACTTCTTGATCTTCGTAACTAATCATTTATTATTATTTATTAATCGGTATATTTCTTCAGTATTACTTGTTAATGTGTTATAGACTTTTGTAATTTCCAACTTGTGCACTTTTTTTAGTCTTCCTCTTTTTGTTGGAGTTCCTCAATCTCTTGCTGAAGGCGACAATTCTTTGCTTCTTGGCATTTTACTTTTGTCTGAATTTGCGTGATTTTGTCATGTTTTCCCTTGATGATTTTTTTTAATCGTCTTATTTCTTTGTTATTCTCAACTCCATCTTTCATGATTTTTTGGTTTTGTAGATTCTGATTGGTATATTTTTTATTCATTAATTCCTTAGAAATATCCACCTTCATCATGTTAAATACTTTGTGAATTGCTACTTGTAGTTGGGACTGCAATTCTGATTTAGACTTTGTCATAATTCCTGACTTCTGGTTTTCTTTGACGATAGTTGGTTTTCCATTTGACTGACTTCTCATGTTCTTCGATTTTGTGTTCTTTTTCTTTACTCTTGTAATTTAATAATTGTACTTACATCATGAAAAGTCATTGCGAGCAAGAGAACAAAGTCATACAATAAACTATGCTTCGAGGACAAAGCAATTCTAAGGGAGAGACAATGTAATGAATAAAAATATATAATAAATAAACACTAAATAACTATTATATAATTAATAATAACTATTAAATATCAGTATTAATTATTAATATTAATATATATTGATATTAATAATTAATAATTAATAATGAATAAATATTTATTAGTAAACTATTCTAAAATGATGCATCCTTTCATAGATAGTATCCAAAGCGCCTTTACGATTAATATATATATGGCACTCACTTTGTAACCTTTCATAATCATATCTATTTTATCAACTCATGGATTATTTGTATTTTAGAAAGTGGAAGTTCGAGAAGTTACAGTAAAACCGTTTTTTACCGTTACAATCGTAATGGTAAAATACCGTTTACTGTACCTTCTCGAACTTCCACTTTCTAAAATACAAATAATCCATGAGCTGATAAAATAGATATGATGCTATGATTTTACATTAAGTCTCGTCTTTATAGGCTTGAGCATGTGTAGTGAAGGGTTGCACCCTTTCACTTAGTAATTAATAACTATAATTAATATATAATTTTATATTTTTTACACTCTTTGTTAAGAGTTACTTATTTAATTATTAGTAGCTATTTATTGTTTATTTATTATATATATTATTGTTCATTACATTGCCTCTCCCTTAGAATTGCTTTGTTCTCAAAGCACAATTATGGAAGACTTTATCCCTTGTTCTAGCTACTCATAATGCTTTCTCATGACATTGTGTGTTGGTAGTTGCAACATTTGACGAAATAAGATGATACGTTCTTTTAAACATTGTGTGTAAATGTTGTGTCATTTGTGAAGTCGTCCATCTGAGATATGCCTTGAATGAAATTATTTGTGGATCGATTGTTGGGAGTTGTCGAATTTGTCTTTGCTCTTTGTATGAATAATACTAGTAATTTTCCTTTTGATTTTGTCTTCTATTATAACGACTCTTGTGATTTGGATGGCGATAAGGAACTCAAATCACATGTGAAGTGTTTACTGGAACTTCAAATTTTGGTTCTTCTAACAATTTTTGTAATTGTTTTTTGGAACCCTTTTCTATTGATGCTTGTAGCGATGTTAAAATAAGATTGTTCTTTTGAACTTTGACGAGCTTTGCATTGCTTCCCTTTTTTAATGTTTGAATTTGAGCCTTTGATGACTTCTCTATTGCATTAATCATCATTTCTTTGTCGACACTTAATCTCTTGCAATCTATATTTTCTTGTAAAGATTTATTCTCATGCTTTAGCTTCCTATCTTGTATAAGCATGTCCTGATTAACTTTATTTAAGTGTAAGAGTTCTTCTTTATAGTTTTAGTTGACGGCGTCATATTGATTGCCTTGATTTTTGGCTTCTCTTTATTTTATGTTTTTTTTTATTTTCTCTAACAATTCATGATTAAACATTTTTAAGGAAGATATTTCTTCGTCTTTGCATGATAATTATTTTTGAAGATCTCGATTCTCCTCTTAAAACTGTTGATTGCATTGAAACTTATCCTTTTCCTTCTTGATTTGCAGAAGTAATTTCTGGTTATGATCTCTTAGACGAGAGATCTCTTCTTATTTACTTGCAATAACCTTGTTGAAATCGTTATGTATCATCTGTATTGATTTCTCATTTACCTGCAAAAACATCTTTGATATTTATTTGAAGTCTTCAGATGATGCACCCTCTGATTTTGTCTTCATGTTACTGTCTGACAATGTGATATTTTTCTTTTTGTAGGGGAATGTCAGAATATTTTTTCAACATTTAAGATAAAATTCCCCGATGTTTTTAGCCATGGTAATCCCAAAACTAGGTCATTGTTACTACTCCACAAGGATTTAACTATAAATTGTGAAACACCAATATAATATCCAATGTTCCATTGTAAATCGCTTATTGCATATTCTTTATTATTCGAAAAGTCTAACCTTTCACTTATATTTGTCCTTGGAATCGCTAGCTCATTAGAAAATTCATCACTAATATAATTATTACGTTCTTCGGGAGCAATAGAAATATTAATGTATTTCCCTCTAATTGTTCCTTTTATTTGGAGTAACATTGAAACATAAGTTTTTAAAGTGCCTGGAAATGTTCATTCTTTTTTTTCCATAAGACTCCATTTTATTTTGTTTGTGTCGAAATTTTATTTATTTATTTTGGACTTTACTTCTTTATATGCTTTAAAATTTTCACCATCCAAATTCTAGTCCTTAAATTTTATTTTTTTCCAATAGTTTTGTAAAATGCCAATATATTGGGTGGTTGGGAGGAATGAGTGTTACCTTCCCCACCTAATTTCAAATCTCACTTGCTTTTTAGTAGAAATTATTATGCACTTCTTTAAATTTTTTTTCTTAAGTTTTGTAAAATGTGAGTAGATTGGGTGGTTGGAAGGAATGAGTGTTACATTCCCAACCTAAGTTCAAATCTCACATGCTCTTTAAAATTAATTATTATGCACTTTTATATCCAAAACCAAACCCACTTTAAGAAACCATGTGTGGTTTCACTTTTGTCCCTTTTTTTTACCTTCCTTTTTTATGGCAATCTTCCTTCTTCTTCTCTCTTTTTTTTTACTTCTTCCTTTTTATTTTTTATTTTGAATTTCTTTTCTTTTTTTACTTGGTCAAAGACCATAAATTTACAGAATCCCTAGGATTATAATTAAAATTCATGATATGGCTAAATCCCAAGATCACAAACTAGCTCTGATACCACGATAACGTAAAATATCGTTTACTGTAACTTCTCGAACTTCCACTTTCTAAAATACAAATAATCCATGAGTTGATAAAATAGATATGATGCTATGATTTTAGATTGAGCCTCGCCTTTATAGGCTTGAGCATGTGTAGTGAAGGGTTAAAACCTTTCATTTAGTAATTAATAACTATAATTAATATATTATTTTATATTTGTTACACTCTTCATTAAGAGTTACTTGTTTAATTATTAGTAGCTTTTTAGTGTTTATTTATTATATATATATTTTTTCATTTCACGGACTCAAACATGACTGACATTCTAACAATTTAAGCATCAAAAAACGTACCTATAGATTGATTAATTAGCTGCATGGGGCCAACGTTAATTTTTTTTAATTTGTGCTTGCTTGGATTGAAATTTGGCATGGTTAGAATGGACTCATACATGGATGTTGTGGGAGGGTTTCTAGACTCAAACATGACTGACACTAATAATTCGAGTATAAAAACCATACCTATAGATTAATTAATGTGTTGCATAGGGCCAACATTGAAATGTTTTAAATTTGTGCTTGCATGGATTGAAATTTGCCATGGTTAGACTAGACGTATGGATTGACGTCATGGGAGGGTTTCCATACTCAAACATGAATGACACTAACAATTCGAGCATCAAAAACCATACCTACAGATTTATTAATGTGTTGCACAGGAACAACCTTGATTTTTTTTAATGGTGCTTGCAGTGCTTCTTCTATAAACAGTCCATTAATACACTTTAGAATTTGTTCTAGATTTTGGAGAGTAACTATGTAATAATTTGGTGCTAGATTCTAAGTATAAGAGAGATAGATATACACAAACTAATTATTGAAACTCACATTAAAACTATGCAGAAGAAGAATGAATCAGTTCTCTCGAGTTTTTGTTTATAACAATAGATCTTGTAGACATTTGTCTTTGTAGCTTAACTATGGGCCAATGTGGAATCACATGTGACATAAATAGGTAATACTTTTCTAGTAATTTTTTATCATCATCATTTCAAGTTTTTTCTTAAAAGGTACTTATGAGGTACAAAGTTACGGGAAGGGAAGAGATTATGGTTTATGTAGTTAGGTGTAGGAATGTTTGGGTTACGGTAAGGGGTATGTGCATTTGTTGTGTCATGATTATGGCTATGTACTTTGGAAAATTAATTAATATTAAAGAGTATGGGTTTTATATCAAGTGAAAGGATATGGAGTTTGGTCATGTCATGGGGGTTAGGAGTTAGGGATTTTTAATTTTTATATATTATTATTAGGGGTCAAGTTTAAATGGTATTCAAGGGTAACACTTAAGGTTTATTTTGTTTTAGGTGGGAGGTATATATTAGCACTTGGTCATAGTTAGAGGATGAGTATTTTAAGGTGGGGGATAAGGGTTACATGTTACATAGTTAGGGATAACAAGTTAAGGAGTTTCACTTGGTTGGGGTTAAGGGGTACCAAAATTATATTTTAACCTGGGAACTCTATGACTCCATTCGACGAAACCCAAAAAAATGAATGTGTTGTTGGATGTTTGGTTCAAAATTTTGGATTTCATTTGGCTTTAACTATGCATATACAATCCGATGTTATATATGAAAGTGGTCAAATATATGATGTTATATCTCATTTTTTGTTCCATGGAATAGATCCAAATAATAATCCATGGTGTTTTATAACTTGACATGATGACCATACAATCCCACTTGTGGGACAATGATTCAGTATGTAGGAAATGTATGATAAATTGGGGTTATGCACATTGTCCATGGGGTCACATGCATGGGCCTAACCCATGCATGCATATAAGTGAAAAAAATATCCCCTCCTCGCAAACATGTATCTCTAGGTAACCCTTTATCCCCTTATCCCTAACTACATACCCCTTAACCCATTATCACTAACCCCGGACCTATGTAACTCCCTACAAAAAATCTTCTTTTAAGATCATAGTTGGTTAGGGGTTGGAGGGTTCTACAAAAAACCATGACTATGAAGACCTAGTCTCTACCCATAATCCCATTAACCCTTATCCCAAATTTCATGCCACATCAACCCAATCGTAAAACCATGCACTCTCTATATGTATTTACATATAATAGATATCATTCTAAAACCCTACCTATTTATTTATGAAATGTATAGAAAACAAATATGTCTTTTTTTACTATATTGTGCCATATTCTATTAGGATCCATTCTTATAGTATATTCCTAATTGTTTAGGGGTTATGGGGCTATGGAATAACCCTATTTGTGAACCCCTAACCTCTACCCATGCCCCCTAATTGTAAACCATTAAAATCTATCCATACTCCCTAACTATGAACCTTTAACCTCTACCCATACAACCTAACTATGAACTCTTAGCTACTAATAAATATTAGTGTTTTTTATAATCTTATTACATGGAACTATATAATAATGTGGATTATAGGTTTAAGGGTGGGTTTTATTGATATATCGCATGCCATTCCAACACCATGCACATACAGCTAGTGCTCGCGGGGTTCCTATACCTATCTGGAAGTCGAGTTTGATAGGGTCTCCAACACTCTTCTTTGGGAGGATTTAGATCAAACTCCAACACTCCATCTTCCCTCTCACCAAAGCTCATAGAGGTCATAGTGTTCACATAAGAGGTGGATATAGGAGGTCTCATACGTATTCACGAAGGTCGCATAGGAGGTAAAGTAGTTCACAAAGGAGGCTGGGGAGTTCAAGGAGTTCGTATCACGGGTTGGGGATGCTAATTAGGAGCTTGTATAGCTCACTACAAAGTTCACAAAAGAGGTTGAGGAGGTGATGAGTTCACATAGGAGGTTAAGGTAGTTGAGGAGTTCATAGAGGAGTTTGAGGAGGTTGAGGAGGTCACAAAGGAATTCAAGGAGGTCGTTGAGGAGTTTGAGAATCCATAAAGGACATAATTCCTCCAAAATCGGTCAATACCCACACTTACTTCACTTGAAATTTATGAGTCTGAAAAAATGTTCTATAGAGTTTGGTTGGATGCCATTTTTGTGTGAAATGCGCCTTTAATTCTTCATGAATCCTGATTTTTCAATTGTCATCGATTTGAGAAAAATAATCAACCATGGTCTTCACTTCCCATTGGTGTATAATATAAGACTACATATAGAGGAGGCCTATAAGATGATTTTTCAAAACCCCTTACCTCAATTAATAGTTGTGCTTGGTAAAGGGGATATCGACATTTCTAATGATATTTACAATCAACTACAACCCTCTATTGCCACCTAGGTCTTATTGATAAGAATGATTCAAATTGATTATATCCCTTACGTCAATTTGGAAAAATCATTCAGAATTTTGAAACGAGGGAGATAAATTATTGAATATGGCCTTGTTGGGGCTTGACCTTCAAGGTCCCTTATTTCGGCAACTCCGCGGTTTTGGTGCGAAGCTTGTAAGCAGAGTTGCGACAAAAAATAGTCTAAGGGGTGTCAGGGTTGGGTTGAAGCCCCTCTTTTTGTAAATGACCCATGGTTTAAACTCATGGTTTTTAAGCCCATGGTTTAAGCCCATGGTATTGTAATAGTGCACTTGTATAAATAGGCACTTATGTAAAGGAGTTAGGTTAGGCTTTTGAGACTTTTGATGTATGATGGTTGGATGTGAAGGAAGAAAGACCTATTTTAGGGTTTAAGGTTAAGTCCTAGATGACTGCGTGGACAACCTTTGTAGCTGAGTGCGGATATCAGAACTGTGTGTTTATAAAAAGTTGAATATAAACGCAGTTCTGTGGATGTAGCCCCTATACTGGGGGTGAACCACATATATCTTGTGTTGTGGTGGTTTTTTTTTATGTTGTTTTTATTTTATGCATTTGATAAGTAGGTGAATGATAAAGTAAGATATACTGTTAAGTAATAACTTTGCTATGAATTCCCAGTTAAGGGTTAAGCAAGTAACTGTCTGTTTATCTAAACTGTGAAGCTATTTAAGTGAACGTGGAGGATTTATATTGCATATTTATTCTTTGTTAAGGCTAAAGGTATAGTAATATCCCTCTTCTGCTTGCAGAAACCTGATTCTGTGGCACCCCATAGTTGTTTCAGATGAGACTACAACCTGTTCGCAGGTTGTTGCCGAAAGGGCCAACACTGTGAGTCTTTTTGTTGGTATGAAGATAAAAGGATAAAAACTGGGTCTACCCATAGCCCAACAAATTGGTTCCATTGCCGGTTGAATAGTATCTGCTCAAGAGGGATTTACATCGTACCTAGAGGGATATGTTTTGGAGGCCCTTAGTAAAATAAATCGGTGACTGGATCGAAGATACCTATCTAAAATTTGCTGAACAAAAAAATAAGGATCCTCGTAGTAGCTCAGATGACTTCTTGCAAAGGTACATTTTTGTTGATATTTATGAAATTTTCTTTAGTAGTATCCACATAGAATTGCACCAGTGGTTATCCAGGTTGACAGAAAGAAAGAAAAACTTCAAAGAAGATCAGTTTCCTGCTTGGACCCTAGAAAGAATTAAGATATTGAAAAGAGTGAACAACGCGGTATCAAGAGTTGTTGACTTCTGGACAACGTGAACCCTTAAAGCATTTGTGACAGAGTTCGCCATCGACACACATACTTCTTTCAGCAAAGTAGAAAGACAGTTTTTCAAAGGACCAAATTAAAATGCTTTTGGCTGAGAATGGCATATTGCTTATTGAATCATATTGCTAGATTTCTTGCTACTAACCTATGTTTGGAAGTGAAAGTGACTTCGATGAGAAAAGTGGTTTGCTTCGAAGCGGTAAAAGATACAAGAGAAATATTGGATCCTATACCCTAGGCCAGAATACCGATTATACCCCGCTAAGTCCAGAAGAATCTGACTCTGAAGAAAACCCTTTTGTTAGAAACCCTCCTGTTACTCCGCAGCGAAGACCTGTTATCCCTGAGAACCCATCGCAGTATGAAAGTAACCCTAACCCTAGTAGTCCTGTCGCAGGTCAGTCTACCTCTGTAAGTTCCCCTCCCCCTATTTTCAGCCCCCCCCCCCCCCCCCCCCCCCCCTCGATCCACTATGGCCCATGTGAATGATGATATCAAAATCCCAGTCTTTAAAGGAACTAGATCAGAGGATCTAGAGTAGTTTTGGTTCTTATGCGAAGCTATGTGGACTGCTAAGAATATTATGGATAAAAATACAATAAGAGTGCAGCTCATCACCTCTTTCAGAGACCGGGATTTGACCTGGTTTATGAAGTTTTCCAGTACTCAGAACTATATCTTGGTCGATATTAAAAAACGCCATGATCAAGGAATTCAAGAAGCCTAAATTAGAGTCACATTGCATAACTGAACTAAAGAAAATTCAGCAGAAGTGAGGTGAATCAGTCTGGGACTTTGATTAGAGGTTCAAGGTTCTGTTGGATCAATTTAGTTTTACTATTGGCCCAGAACAGCATAAAGAGTGGTTCATTGCAGCATTATTGCCGCATATCAGGACTCCACTTATGCAACAGAAGGTTGCCGATCAGCAAGAAGCATTGGAAATTGCCATGAAACTTGAAACAGCTCCTATCAGAGATAATTCTGGCATATCCCAGATCCAAGCACAATTAGCAGAAATGGCTTTGGAGCTTCGCAACATGAAGAAAGGAAAATCCATTCGGGAAGAGGTTTGGTGTACACGATGCAAGACAGAAGGTCATGACAAAAGAACAGTGCCCTGCACTAAGAAATTACCAGAATATTGGTGCACCAAACCCGTTTAACCCTGTTTTTCTATATTGTGAGATCTGCAGAACAACTGGCCAGCATCGACCTGAATATTTATATCTGCTACAGAGATATGTTCAAGTACCTAAGAATCCCTACTGTAAGTTCTGTAAGTCAGTAGGACACAATGAAGATGAATGTCACATCTTTGACCTCATGAGAGAGCGAACCTATGATGCTTATAGGGTGCAAAATGAGGCACAAGGAAATGATGGATATGGCTACCATGGTGCTAACCCAGGTCGAGGTAATTTCAGAGGTCGTGGTGGTATGCCTGGAAGAGGTCAAAGCCAGGTTATTTGCTACAATTGTAATTAGGCAGGACATGTGGCTAGAGACTGTCAGAACCCAACTACGACATGCCGATATTGCAGAGCAATCGATCATGTCATTGAGCAATGTCCACAGTTGATAGCCAAGATACAAGAAAGGAATGGCCCTCCTACTCAGAATGTTCAGATGATTGTTGTAGAGAAAATATCTATCCCCGCTATTAATGTTGTTACAAGGAGTGGAGCTACAACGCAAGTGCAGAATACAGAGAAATAGTCTGACGAGGCTTGGGTCCCAGAGAAAATTCCAGCCTTCGATGTTGGAAAAGAAAAAGAAACATTCATGGAAGCTAAAACAAACTTTACTGATCCGAGAACTTCAGTAGAAACTACGCAACAACATCAACAGCAGTCGTAGTTCCAAGAAGCTTCACCGGATCAAGTAAGTACACTAGCATCAGTTTTGCAAAGTTGTATGAAGCTATTAAGAAATCAGAGTGCTTTGAATGAGTTACAGAAAGTTCTTCAGTCTTGCGAATCTCAAGGAAGCTCTGATAAAGGAAAAAATGTTAATAGAGTTAGAAGGACTGGAAGAGAAATGAGGATGCATGCTCAGATAGGAGAGTATGATATGAATGATATAATTTTAGACCTGGGATCAAAAGTGAATATCCTAACTAAGAAGACATGGGAAAAAATGGAAAAACCTACCCTTGAATGGTCACCTATACAATTGAGATTAGCCAATCAGTAGAATATTGTGCCCTTGGGAAGATTCCCGGGTGTACCAGTATATATTGATGGAGTTAGTACCCTAGCATATTTTGAAGTCATTGAAATAATTGATGATAGCAACCCCTATCCAGCCTTTCTAGGAATTGAATGGGTAATAGACAATGATGCAGTAATCAACCTTAAGACTAGACAGATGACTTTCGAAGGAAAAGGCCTGAGAGTCATAGTGCCATTGGACCCTTCTCAAGGAGAAAGGTTTATAGAGCCAGTCAGAGATGAAGATTAGGATGTTTTAGATCATATTTACAACATCACAGCTAAAGAAGAAGACTATGTTAACCCTACTACTAAAGGTATAATGGATTGGTAGTGTGACAGTTCTTGCATGAATGATTCAGATGACGGCCTAGAGAACTGGCAGAATAGACTGTATGAGCTACATGGACATCAATGTGCAAGAATTACCAAGTCTCTCAAATGGCTTAGCTCACAGACAAGAGCCTTACCTCTTTTTGATGGCTTAACAGACCCAAAAGATTTTATTGTGCAATTCTTAGAGGAGGTACCAGATTCACAGAAAATGGAGACTCTAGATTCAGCCTTCAGAGCCACAACTGCCAGATGGTGGAATGGTCATAAGAAGTATATTCATAGTTGGGAAGCTTGTCAAAATTTTCTTCACCTGAGATTCATAGATCAACCTCAGGAGGTGCGAAGCAGATTTGCTGGTAAGACTAGCCCTCAGGAACATTTGGAGCAGTGTTATGAAGCATGGAAGCATGTACCTTCTGAAGAATGGGTACATAGGTTTGTACACACTTTGGAACCTGTAGCAAAGAAATGGTATGCGTAGGTGGAGCTTCACCATGGTACTGTGAGTTGGGATAGTCTTGTTGATAATTTTGTGCTTACGTTTTCTATTAATGAGGTTTTCCCTGCTTTGGACACAGATATTAGGCTGATCCATACTAAGGTGTTTGACGATAAAGACATAGCTGAGTACCAACCTGATTGGAAGGAACAAGAAGCTAATGCAGTAGAATGTTATAACCTCGCCATTGATGAAGATAATGACCCTCGCTACATCAATATTCCTAAGTCAAAAGGACAGTGCGAAGTACATGGACCAGCAGTCGAATCACCTGAAGTAACTCAGCCCTTAAAGACAAGGAAAGTAAATATTGGATCAGAAGAAATGCCTAAGTACACTACCATTGGAGATTATTGGGACGAAGAAATGGTAAGCAAAGTGATTGAACTTCTCCATGAGTATCAGGACTTATTTTCGATGAAGTTCTCAGAAATGAAAGGTATCCTTGGTGATATATGAGTGATTAAAATACCCTTGAAAGCTGATGCGAATCTTTTGAAGCAGCGTCCTTATAGGCTGAACCCTAAGTATAAAGAAAAATTCCAAATAAAGCTAGATAAGATGCTCGTTGCAGGAATCATTGAGCCTGTCGAAGAAATTCTGTCATGGTGTCAAGATGTGGAGAAGGTATGGATTGTGTCGAAGACCCTTATTGTGGCACAGCCAAAGTTACTAGTTGTACCGAAGAGGAAAGGTGTGTCGGAGCTTAAAATGTGACCGTTGGGAAAAAGCAGATTTGGCGGCGTCGGTACGTTAACTGCATTAACTACTTGTAATGGTGAGATTTTGTGGAATCTAGCGTCGTTTGAACAAGATCTTTGTCAGATTCAGTGTCTTCAATGCACAGTTATGACAGATTTGGCCATTGGATTCTATAAGAAGTCACTCAGACCTGCGAATGTCGCATTACAAATTTTCTTCAGTTTTATAGTTCAGCCCATGTCAACTGATCACGAAGTTTAGGAATTGTTGAGAGAATTTGAACATAGGGGTCTGCAGAACCTTACGAGCAATGCAGAACCTTATGAACAACCCACCTACCTCTACACCCCATGAAGATACCCCCCCAGTTCTGAACCAACCAATGCAGACACGATAAACTAGGAAGAAGTTTAAGTTAGAAGTTCACTCTAAGCAAAACGAAGACAGGCACAAACCAGCAGGAAAGACACTAGAGGATCCCGAGATGAATCCTTTTGGTTCAGCAGAGCTCCCACCTAAAGGATCGTAGCATCCACCATATCTTCTGCCTATTCAACCAGGAGTTCAGCCACCTCGACGGATATCCAAGTTCACACTCCGCACCCCTTCGCTGCCACAGGGTGTGCAGTTGGTCAGGGAAATGACGGGAAAAATAGACCGGCTTAAGTATACAGACCATGATACGAATGATCGTGGGAAGTTTCTGAAGTTCGCACCTAGAACATACTTGCACTCTGTCCACTATCTGGAGACTGGAGCAACACTGCTAGAAGTGAAACGGTGGGCTAGTGGCTTGGACAAAGTAGGCTTGCTAAAAATGCTGAATGTCCCCCACTTTGGTCGTAGTACGCAGGTTACCGTGGTGGTCAAGCAACTATTGGCATTGGTGCATGATGGGAACCTATGGATAGGAGACCAGAGAATCCCTATTAATGGAGAGCTGGTTCATAGGATCATAGGCTTGCCAAAGGAAGGGCCTGATCCTGGGATCGAATTCGTTGGGAAGCAAGAAGACACAAAGCTAGCACAGCATATGAAGGAACGCTTCGGTTTAACAAAAGGAAAGTGAGGGTATCAAACCTCGACCATTCAGCATCAAAACATTCGCTTCACTGCAGAGCTACTAGCATGCAAGCTAATGCGGAAGTGCAAACCAAATGAAGTACCTGCCTCGACTGTCAGTATTGCTGCAAACTGTGCCGAAGGCTACAGTTACAAATGGGTAGAGTACATTGCCAAGGAATTTCTCGAAGATGTTCGAGATGCGCAGGAGAAAGGTATACCCTTTCACTATTCATGGTTGTTAGTGCTTATTGCACTGGTAGGATGGAAAGAACCTACTGAGGCACAATTTGTTGATGTGCCTCCACACATGCCTGGCGCAACAAGGTACGCATCTCTGTGGGTGTCACAGGATAAAGCCTTCCAGCAGATGATGAACTATGTGTTTGCCTTTTACTCGATGAGTATCTCATATGAGATTTTGAAGACGTCGCAGCTCAGTAATGAGCTCTTTTCTCAGTATGTAGGAGTGGCCAACTTCAGGGCTGACATGCATCATGTCTTAATCCAGGCCCGCGCAGATAACAAGCACAAATGGTCGAAGTTTCCATACATGGTGAACGAGGAAGAGATCCTCGTAGTAGTTCAGCAGTGACCAGCTGAATGGATGAAGGACGTAGGGACAAAACCCAACATACCAATCCCTCCAGTGACAGATGTGGGTGCAGGTCCTAATCAGACGCAGCAGCAAGACCCACTAGAAGAAAGCAAAGAACAAAGTGAGTCGCAGCAGAGTGGAGATGACAGGGGTAGCGATGATGGAGGTGATGAAGAAGAAGAATAATTAGTCAAGACAATCTCCGATCCCAATCGCTTAGATAAGCGCAAGTCGCCAAAGGCAGAGGAAGTGACTAAACCTCATTCCAGAAAGAAAATGAAGGCGTCAAAAGGGAAGAATATTGACAAAGAACCCGCTTTGACGGCTGAAGAGCTTGACCAGGCCCTGTCAAAGTCCACAGAAGTCTTAACCAGCAAATGGAAAGAGTTTGCAGCTATGTATCTTGATGCACTCACTGGCGTAGCGCAGAGAATTACATAACTGAAGGACTTAGCAGAAATATCAGTGACTAGCGCTGCAGCAAGTAGTGCCCTAGTAAGCGCGTAGCCAGACACAAGACAATGGACAGCCAGAGATAACAGAGGACAAGTACCAAGTGCAGCCCTCATCATAACTAACGCAGCATCTCGCTCGCAGATGAGCATGATAGTTGGAATAGATTACACCAAGTTGTCGATGCTGGAGCTGCACCTTTTCCAATTGGTGATCATAAGGGAGATCCAAGCATGAGACAAATACTCACAAATTTAGTTAGAAAATTCCACGAAGTAGAGTGAGAGCTTCGCAACGCAATTGGAAGCAGCAGAACAGAAGAAGAGGGAAGCAGAAAGCAAACAGGATGCACTGGTGCGAGTATTGGATGAGGCGTTTCGGAGTCTTCCTGACTTCAACATGCAGGCTGAAGAAGAACCAGAGCAAACGATAGTTAAGCTGAAGGACTATGCACAACAGTCTTGCAGCTAGATAGACAAGATGAAAACAGAACATGAGGGTCAGACTGCGGAGCTTCAACTATGCATCAATCCTGAGAGTCCACCAGAAGTCAGGGAGCAGCGTCGCAGAGACATTCAAGCCTTAGACATGAAGATCTCAGATCTTGTGAGCAGTGCAGCAAAGCTGCTAGATGAAAGCGTAGAGGCCTGGACAAACTTGCAGGATAACCCAGAGGTAGAAAAGCTACAATAAACCATCAAGCAGCGACAAACAGATCTAGATGCAGTGAAAGCAGAGATCAAGACATTGCCTCCTATGCAGAAGATGATTAAGGTGAAGCAGAGCAATGAGCTCCAGCAAGAAATTGAGGCGTGCAGAAGGAAAGAGACACTGTTGGTGAACTCTGCACAGCCCCTTCTTAACGAAACCTTGGAGCTGAGCACTACTGCGGACAATCAGCTCAAATTTTTGGAGTATGATGCACTTGCACAAGAAAAATCCAACGAAGTATCTGCATCAACATTACAGGAGATCGTGGAGAAGGAGCAAGCAGCCGAAAATATCATGTGCAGCCTCAACAAGTAGTTTACTATCTTTGCCAACAAGATTCTCCCTCCAGAAAAGCAGCAGAGTGTCCCGTGATGGGACACTGGTGAGTCTTAGGGGCCTATTGGGGATCAACCTTCAAGGTCCCTTATTTTGGCAACTCCATGGTTTTGGTGCGAATCTTGTAAGTAGAGTTGCGACCCAATATAGTCTTAGGGGTGTCAGGGTTGGGTTGAAGCCCCTCTTTTTGTAAATGACCCATGGTTTAAACTCATGGTTTTTAAGCCCATGGTTTAAGCCCATGGTATTGTAATAGCGCACTTGTATAAATAGGCACTTATGTAAATGAGTCAGGTCAGGCTTTTGAGACTTTTGATGTATGATGATTTGATGTGAAGGAAGAAAGACCTATTTTAGGGTTTAATGTTAAGTCCCAGCTGAGTGCGTGGACGACCTCTGCAGCTGAGTGCGTAGAGGGTGTTGGAAGAAGGGTGTTGCAGCTGAGTGTGCAGATCAGAACTGTGTGTTTATAAAAAGTTGAATATAAACGCAGTTCTGTGGACGTATCCCCTACACTGGGGGTGAACCACATATATCTTGTGTTGTGGTGGTTTTTTGTTATTTTGTTTCTGTTTTATGCATTTGATAAGTAGGTGAATGATAAAGTAAGATATACTGTTAAGTAATAACTTCGCTATGAATTCCCAGTTAAGGGTTAAGCAAGTAACTGTCTGTTTATCTAAACTGCGAAGCTATTTAAGTGAACGTGGAGGCTTTATATTGCATATTTATTCTTTGTTAAGGCTAAAGGTACAGTAATATCCCTCTTCTACTTGCAGAAACCTGATTCTGCGGCACCCCATAGCTGTTTCGGGTGAGACTGCAACCTGTTCATAGGTTGTTGCCGAAAGGGACAACACTGTGGGTCTTTTTGTTGGTGCGAAGATAAAAGGATAAAACCCGGGTCTGCCCATAGCCCAACAGGCCTATCTTGGGTTTCTAGGTTTCTAGATTAGTTTTTTAGGGTTAGATTAGTGTTTATTGGGAAATATCATGTTTATATACTTTATTGGGTTTCTATGGCTAGATTAGGTTTCTAGGGATAGATTAGGAATAGGAAATTTAGAGAGAGTGAATACAACTATTATTTAATATCAAAATTAGACAAGGAGAATGACACTATATGCCTCCCTCAACAACTACCCTCACACCTGGTTGTTGTTGTTGAGGAGAATGAGAATTAAGGAAAATTGGTCGTTGAAATGTATGCATTAGAGGAAATTTCACCTCAAAATGGGCCTCCTAAAAAAAATTAATAAAATAATAGTTAAAATAATAAATAATATTTATTAATTTTGGAGGAAGAAAAGAAAAAACTATTTTTTTGTTTGTGTTTTCGACATATCTTTCCATGTTTTTACTCAAATTTCGATCGGGAGAGCTTGTTCTATGCGGAATTAAATTCCACATCCAACGAGTACCCACTAGGCATACTTTTTATTGACCCTACTACCCTAAAAACAAGAAATGCCTGAAAAAATGTGATGATGATGTCATCATCACAATTTTTCAGGTATTTCTTGTTTTTCTGGTAGCGGGGTATGTCAAAAGTATGCCGAGTGGGTACTCGTTGGATGCAGAATTTAATTCCATATCCAATGAGCTCTCTCGATCGAAATTTGAGTAAAAAAACGAGGAGATATGTCGAAAATACAAACAAAAAAAGTAGTTTTTTTTATGATACCTATCCCCAAATTTATATTAAAAAAGTGTTTAAGACCTATACGGTATTTCAAATTTAAGTCAATTTCATTGGCTAACACATGATGAAATGGAATTTGAATTAAAGCTAAAAGGCCCATTTTGAGTTGAAATTTCCTCTGATGGATAATTTCTCTATAGCCTACTATGGTAGAAAAAAGAAAAATGGTATTTTTTATGCAATCCCAAGTAAGATGTTATAGACCAAGATTGTGGACATGATAACCATTAGTTACCTATTTATCATTAGAGATACCAAGATAATTAGATTTTTTAAACAAAGGAAGTAACCCCTTTGTTTCTTTCTAGTTACTTATGCAAACCTTGCATAATGTGAGAGACTAAGAAAACACCAAAAGAAATACATAACTGAGTATTATTTATATACAAAAAATTTCCAACTATTAATTGGTACAAACTAGAATTCACTTGAGGCATGAGAGGAAAATTAACCTTGCACTAAAAAGGGTTTACTACTCTCTCTTTATATTTATATAAAAGGAAATAAATAAAAAACAAAATGCACTAACTATGAAAGAAAGTTGTCGTACCATATGGTTTATCTACAATAAATCGCCAACTCATTGCTCATACAAACTAGCAATCACTTGATCCATGATGCAATTTAATCGTGCATTGAAAAGGGTTGGATGCTCTCACTTGATCATCATATCTAAAGAACAAGACAAACTAAATGCCTCATCAAAATAATCAATAACAATTAGGAAACACTTGTGACCATAGAGGACTTGGTGGGTTAATGACCACATATATCAACATGCACAGGCTACAAGGTGGTGTCGCATACAAAGAAGCACATTTGCAAAATATCATATGGTTCTTTTTGAGAATTCCATTTGGATAAAAACCATATTAGCAAGAAGTGAGAGGAAGTTTGAGCATCATCATGTGATTTCATAATTGTTGAAGTGAGCTCCATTTTAAATGTCTAAATATCTTGTGTTAAGTATATTTGTTTGCATGGGAAAGGTAAGGATGGGTCAATGGTTTAGGTGAGTGTACACTATGTTATGGTAAGGAATTTTAGTTTAGGATGATTTAGTAGGTGAGGTTAAGGTAGTAACTAACCGATCCGTGTACCTAGTTATGGTTCCATCAACTACTAGCTTGGTCTTGTATATGTATTTACGCTAAACTAGCTTTCTCCCAAGAGGTAAGGAGACAAGCTTCCAAGTTTTTTATTCTTGAAGTGAATCAATCTCATAATCAATGTTTTCCTGCCATCTTGATCATTCCAGGCCTCCTTATGGGACTCTGAATTTGACCCCATCATAATGAAGCACCTCTCTAGGAGAAGTGGTTATGTATGGCAGAGTGTAAGGTTTTAATTTTGATATTGAGATTTTCTTCTTCTTCTATCATATGGATACCCAACACTATTCCTAGATGCTTCAATTAGATTTCCTTTGATTGGGAGAAGGTGATGGATATAGATATTTTTTTAACACTGGACTTGGAGCTAAAGTAGCGCACTACATTATGATGCGGTTGTCATATGTGGTCTTGTTTTCATGAAAGCAGATATACCTTGGGTGGACTAGCATTGGGAATCATAATGGAGGGAACTCAAATATGAGATATTTGGTACCACTTAACATGCCATAGGATGATGAGTACTTACGACACTTGGGTTGAGGGGGTTATTGGTTTTTCTGATCTCTATCATGATTTGTGCTTGGTAATTCTTAGAATTTGTTGTAGGTGGTGTAATATATGTTCTTCTAATTTACTTTTTCTTTCAGATGTTGATAAAATTCAGTACCCCATGGTCCAGGATTATATGAACTCAAGGCATTCAAAATTTATTTTTGGCCATTTTTTCCAATTTACAAAATGCAAGGCAATTAAATGAAAAATATATTACTAATCAACATATGCACTTTCAATCTTGGGGGAGAAATGCTAAATATGTATGATGATAGTGGAAAATGTGTGCCTTAATGAATTTTAATTATCTAATATGAATTATGCATACCCAACAAGGTCCTATCTGAAATTTTTTCCCATATTACAGGTATAACCCAACATGTATTTATCAGATCTTTCTTCCTTGAGCGAGGGGATTTTAGTAAGACTAGATGAAAGTGAGACATCCAGTAGGTCTACAAGAGTTATATCAACTAGATGTCAAAATATCAGAAGAAAATTCCATAAACACATGGATTTGTTTCTCACTAAAGGGGGGTCATCTTCCTATGATCATGAGGAAATAGGTGACATCGAGGTGCCCTTGAGGTACAAACATATATTGAAACAATGGGTAAACCAAGGATATTCCTCAACTAAACACATATTTTTGTGTGAATGAGAGGATATATCGAATTGCACCATTGTCATTACATGGTTTGGGGTTATTTTGTATGGAAGACCTTAAGGTTGGTTACGACTGATGCACATAATTGATGGAGTATGTTGGACCCTATTACAACAAAAAATATTGGATGTTCTTGGTCCAATATAAATGAATTATGGATAGATATGGATTTTCAACAAATTATTTGTAGTTGAGAGAAAAAGATAAAAATAAAAGAGAAACATTGTACATTGATAGAAGGCTAAAACCCACAAGGAATATTGCGGGGTTTATAAACACTACACAACCAGGGTCAACATTTAGGAAACCTGTGTGGATATTTGAGGGGCGTGATGGGAACCATGTTTTTGTATGTGCCATTAAATAAATATCTACATGGGAAGAGTTTCTTATTAGTTACAATTTGAATGGAGTAGATTAGAACATAGTTACTATGGGAGTGGTACATCTAACAATTTACCCAACCTTTTACTAATTTATGTAACCTCTTAAGTAATTTTTGTTACAATATTGTTACAATTTTGTTTAAATTTTCTAAATTTACTTCACAGGGTAGTGATAGAGGCATCTCCCCAGCAGCTGGTCAGAGCAGTACAACTTCCTTGAGGAAACAGGTATACATCTTTGTAATAGCACAATTATAATTTGAAAAAAAGTGCTTTTTTGCTGTGTT
The DNA here is from genome assembly GCA_001517045.1 of Pseudotsuga menziesii. NCBI lineage: Eukaryota > Viridiplantae > Streptophyta > Pinopsida > Pinales > Pinaceae > Pseudotsuga > Pseudotsuga menziesii. The sequence goes on along the minus strand of LPNX011021633.1, from coordinate 460,554 downwards.
TTTTCATGAGTATATCCATTTGGTTTATATAATGTTATGTGTATATTTTTTGAAGAGTGTTGGTCGACAAAACCACCCGGTTGATGATCATACTACAATAGCATCGGGGAAACAAGTATACCTGATTCTAATTGTACAATTTAAATACGTCAACATGTTTTCTTATTATGTTGATTCTGTGAGTAGTTTGGTTTCATTTGGATAAATTTTTCTGTTTTTAAAGTAGGGCGTTGTAAGGGAAACCTCCCTAGCATTACATGATACTAGACTTGCCTCAAGGAAACATGTATACATCGATGCAATTGTACAAATGTAATGCGAACAAAAAGTTTTGTTTTTTGTGTTTTTTTTGTTTTTTCATGAGTATAATATTTGTTTCATTTACATAATGTTATCTATATACTTGTTGCAGATTGTTGGTTGGGGAAACCACCCAGTTTCCTATCAGACGACAACAGCCTTGGGGAAATAGGTATACCTGATTGTAATTGTACAATTTAAATACATCAAAAAAATTCTCATTATGTTCTTACCGTGAGTATTTTGGTTTCGTTTAGATAATTTTTTCTATGTTTTTGATGCAGGGTGTTGTAAGAGGTGCCTCCCTATTAGTATATTGGGGCAAGTCCCCTATAACCATTGATCCGATGTGTAGACGATCCTTGAGGCAACATGTATAACTCACTGGAATTGTATAAATATAATATGGAGCATAATGTTTTTTTTTTAATTTCTTTGTCGTGTGTATATTGGTTTCATTCTGATAATATTTTCTACTTATTTTTGGAAGGGGGGTGATCAGGGAAAGTCCTTGGCTGTGGATTAGACAACACCATCATTGAGGCATCAGGTAAACCTAATTGTAATTTTATGAATCTATCATGATCGATATGTTTGGTTGGTATACTTTTTTCCTTAGTATATTGCTTTCACATCGGTAATGTTTTATATATTTTTGTTGCAGACCACTAATTCAGTGTATGAACCAACATCAAATCATGTTAGAATAATAAACCCATATTTACCTACATTAGACATTAATTTAATTATTTTTGTCTTATTACCTAGTTTCCTAGATTCCATTCTATGCTAGTTGCCTTCTACATGTCCTAGAAGTCAACACATGCTAAAACTAAGTCATGGAGCACTTGGGAAACATCCTGGAAACCCAATTTAGCATGTCTTCTTTATTATAGATTATTTAAAGTACATATCTGCTTTTTCTGAAAATCTTCCTTGTTTTATTTATGGTTTAAGGCAAAAGGAAAAGCTAGACTAGGTGTAGTTGACTTGTTTTTTTCCCACATCATCCACCCTCCTTTTCTCCAAATAAAAGCATGTATGACTTGTATTTCCATCCCTCTTTAGCTTTCCCACTTGACTTATCAAATTCATGAGTTTCTACCTAGATTTGGAAACTGCTTTATGCACCTATGGGGGATTTGACTAGATTTGGTAAGCCTGCTTTTTGACTATTTCGAATGGAATATTTATGCATTCGATTATATCATGTAATTATATATTATGGAAGCCTATTACTTCATAAGGTTGTATTTTGTACACTTACTCAATACATATTAGTGTTATACTCCAAATTCAATCTCCTTTGGTGTTAATTTTGCATGTTTGATTAGCAATTTTGTGAGTGTAATTGTTCTATCTCTTGGGTTCAATTTCCACATGGTATCAGATCCTTTGTATATTGATTTATCTCCTTCCAAATTGTTATTGCAAGTTTGACATCATTGACTAGGAGCACATTCTGCTGACTGGAGGGCACAGTTTCTGAGCTATGGACCAATCTCAGACGATCATCTTGACTCCATTCAATTTATTTGAGTGGAAATATGAGATGGAGATATTGTTGAGAGTGAAAGGTCTCTACAAGGTGAATATGGAAACCGAGGCAGAACCCAATGTAGCTGCAGAGAAAATTAAATGGCACAACAGGAGGGATGAGGCCTATGGTCTTTTGTGTCTAACCATTTCAAGAGACCTCCTCTTCCATCTTGATGGATTGACATCACCTAATGAAGTGTGGGAGAAGCTAGAATATATTTTTGGAAAAATAGATGAGATGAGATGACATCAAATCAAGAATGATATGATCTCCTTGAGTCCCAATAGCTTCGAATCATTGCAACTCTACTTTTCCAAGTTTAAGGCCCTTGTTTTGCAGTTGAAACAGTGTGGGATCGAAAACAAGGAAGATAAACTAGTCTTGGCCATACTATCTAAGCTTGGTACTACCTATTCAATGTTTTTTTCTACCTTTCATGCCACCAATTTGACATCTCGAGCCTAGAATATGCCTAAGCTTGCAGAGTTCACGGAATCCCTCACATAGGAGCAATATAAGTTGGTATTGATGGGCACCATCAAACCTTCCAGAGACCAATATTTGGTTGCTGGAGAATCAAGGTGGATTCAAAAATCAAGAAAAAAGATAAAAATACACCTGAGCAAAAGAGAGACAAGTCTAAGTCTCAAGAGGAGCCCTAAGGTTCCAAGAAGAACTCCCAGAAGAAGAAGAACAAAGGAGAAATGAGCAAGTGCGCATACTGCAGTAAGGGCTATCATCCCAAGAGCTCTTGTATGAAGAAGAAAATTGACATGTTGACCCAACTCCTAGAGAAGAATAACATCTCCCTTCATGATTGCTCAAAGAAGAAGGAAGAATGATCAAATTAAGAAGACATAGAGAGAGTACATGCCTTGGTTGCTGGGACATCAAGCTCACCTAGATTCATCATAGACTCTGGAGCTTCTAGAAATATGGTTTTGACAAAAGAGACATCGACAAAAGAGACATTCTCCTCTCTTGACATGTTGAAAGGTCCACCAATAGTTTTGGGAGATGACTCTCTCACTGACAGTTTGGAGAAGGGTGGGATTGATCTTGACCATGGTAGTTTCAATAATGTGTTGTATGTTCCAAGTCTTGCCTCCAATATCTTGTCATTGTATAAGATGACTCATACTAAGTCTCCAAAGAAGGTCATATTCTCTCCTGATGATGTTGAAATCACTGAGATTTCAAATGGTAAAGTCATATAAAAAGGTGTTGTTGATCACACTTCGAAGGTATACAAGTTTTCCCATTTTATACCCTACTCAAACCCCTCCGCTCTTCTGATTCATGATAATGAAGCAAGCAATCTTTGGCATGAAATATTTGTCCATCTTAACTATAAGTATCTTTCTTATTTGAGTGAAAAATATATGGTCATAGGGTTACCAAAGATCAAGTTTTCTAAGGGAGTCTATCAAGGTTGTATCCTAGGAAAACACCCAGAGCACGAGTATGAGAAAGATAGTCACGAAAGAACCTTTGCACCTCTTGAGCTTATCCACAGTGACATTGTTGGTCCATTCCCTCATATGTCCATGATTCAATCCAAGTATGCACTAACCTCCATAGATGATAGGTCCATGTATTGTTGGGTTCACTTCCTAAAGCATAAGTCTGAAGTTTTTGACCTCTTCAAAGTCTTTAGAGCCTTGGTTGAAAACCAGTCTAGAAGGAAACCCAATATCCTCAGATCTGAAAATGGTGGTGAGCATGTCAATTTTGAGTTCATTCAATATTGTAAATATGTAGGTATTTAGATGCATCATTCGATCCCTTACACACCACAACAAAATGGTGTTGCTGAGAGAAAGAACAGATCATTGAAGGAGATGGCAACCTGCATGATGGATGCTAAGACTTTGCCACGAAAGTTTTAGGCTGAGGCTATAAACTGTGAATCCTACATCTAGAATAGAGTTCCTCATAATCAGCGTGATGGTATGACTCCTTTTGAAGCTTGGAGTGGGCACAAGCCAGATGAGACTCATTTTAGTATTTTTGGCTCAAAGGCTTGGGCTAGAATTCCAACTGAAAAGAGGAAGGCTTTGCAACCCCAAAGCCAAGAGTTCCTATTTTTTGGGTATTCTGAAGATTCAAAACAGTAAAAACTAATCAACTTGAGAACTAACAAATCTTTCATTGCAAGAAGTGTTCAGTTCCAAGAAGAGCCTTTAGTAGCAGTTGAAGTTGGAGAGTCTTCTTCACCATCAGATCCATTGATTGTAAGTGGAGAGACTAATGAGTTTGATGATTCTGATATGTCTGATAATGATGATTTGATTGCATATCCTAACATTCCTACAAGACCAAAATGGGCAAGAAATACCATTCATGCAGCTGGGGAACAAGCTGGAAATCCTAATGACACTAGGAGGACTAGATCTCAATTTGAGAGTGTCATTTGTGTGAAAGATCCTCTATTTTCTCAGAAGTGCTATCTGATGGTTGAATCAGATACACAGACATATGAAGATGTAGCACATGATCCAAGATGGAAAACAGCCATGAAAGAATAATTCAGCTCACTCCAAAAGAACAACACTTGGGAATTGGTTGATCTTCCCCCAGGGAGGAATCTAGTTCAATGTAATTGGGTTTTCAAGACTAAGTTTGTTGCTGATGGTTCACCTTTGAAATATAAGGAAATATTGGTAGACAAAGGATACTCACAAGTACATGGTATTTACTAGAATGAAACCTTTGCACCAGTGGCAAAGACGAACTCCATAAGGCTAGCTCTAGCCATTGCAGCTTCAAAGTAGTGGGAGGTAAATCACATGGATGTGAAGTGTGATTTCCTAAATGGAGATATCACTAAGGAGATTTACATGCAGCAAACTGACGGGTTTTTTTCTAATACATCTTTAGTGTGTAGGTTAAAGAAATTGTTGTATGGGCTCAAGCAAGCCCCCAGGGCTTGGTATGCCAAGATTGATGGCCTTTTTCTATCACTAAGTTTTGTTTGATGAAAGTATTATCCTAATGTATATTTGAAGCCCATTCATGGTTATTTGATGATTATTTTCTTGTATGTGGATGACTTACTAATTACAGGAAGTTCAAATAAAGAGATTGCCTCCTTGAAGGATGCAATGAACCATGCATTTTCTATGACATATTTGGTATTGTTGAGCCAATTCTTGGGTCTCGAAATTGCTCAATCCCAACATCTAATAAAAGTACATCAGTCAAAGTATGCTCTAAATTTTCTCAACAAGTTCAACATAAAATATTGCAAGCCAAGAAAGACTCCCTTCCTTTCAGGAGTTAAGCTTGAAGAAATAGGTTCTTCCCCTATGGTAAATAATACACTATATAGGAAGTTGATTGGGCGTTTTCTTTATCTTACTGTTGAGGCCTGGAAATTCACAGGAAACAACAGCAAGGGATTCTTCCCAGTCAACGTTCCCAACTAGCCCGTGACTGTTTGGTGTAGGGAATCCGTCTGGTTTGCAGTCCGGCTACCGTAGGTCAAGTAACAAAACTAAAAGGTCTTACCGGTTGCGGCCCGGTCCACGGTATATGTTTTTGTATTTTTTACTTAAAATATGATATGCAAGTGCCTAATTAAAATGCAGGGTGATAAAGGATGCAAGGAGTAGTCACAAAGTGATGCACAGGTTCTTAACTTTCGTCCTAGAATTCACAAGCATCTAAATCACATACACAGTAATAAAGTAAATCTAACTAGCTACCTATCCCCAGGGAGCTAAATTGTAAATTATTAATGAGTAATGTCTATTGTACATGCATTATAAAGATAAATTGCAGATAGCTGATATTTCTTCCCAAAACACATGAATGATTAAGACATTTAAACAATCAGATAGCCAATTGATTATTAACAGCATTCATTACTCATGGTGGTAATTTCACAGAATAAAGTAGAAATCATTCAAACAAGAACATAGGTCCTAAGAGTTAGATCGATCTCATGGCTAGTGGAGACAAAGCTGAAAAATGAAATAGTTCATCTTCATAGCATAATATTCAAACATCCCACCAAACTTTCTCCGACAGGAAAACAGTAATTCTTTATTACAAAAAAAATTAGTTCTTCTTATTTTTGTATAAATAAAGAGGACTTAGAGAGAAAGGGGGGATTTTTTCCCAGTTAGACAAGTAAAGAGATATTGTACTGGGAAAAAATTCCCCCTTTCTCTCTAAGTCCTCTTTATTTATACAAAAATAATAAGACTGTTGGGCTACCTACAAATAACTCTTGGGCTTCCCCAACTCTTCACCTCCCAAAATTTTACTTTCACTAAGTGTTTACAAAATGGAAACATATTACAAAAATGGGAAAATATTCTTGAGGAGGGCCCTGCTTGATTATTTAGAAATTTATTGCAAGCTGAAGCCTATGAGGTGATGCCTTCAAACTCAGAAGGTTCCAAAAAATGAATATTTATCTCGAATTTTACAGCCTGGTTCCTGATGGCTTCAATCCTGGCTACACTCAAGCGAAGCTGATCTTCTAATAGATGCACACTGATTGTGGAATGATCTACCTCATTCCTTAAGTTCTGGCCATCGAGAGCTTTAATGTGCTGTATTCTTCTTTCCTCTTCTTGGTACCTTTTCTGCAAAATTTCCGAAAACAAGTTGTGGTCCAGAAAAGCATATATTCTCTGTTCAGCTTCTACTTGGCATCGGTTATAAGTAATTATAAGTCTTCTAAATAATTATGAACATGCTCCTTTTGTCTTTCTAATAGCCTTCTTGAATTCCTCGGCTGTGTTAATGGCAAACTCCAATAATTTGTAGTCCTGCCTAAGGGCCTATCGATCTTTCGAGGGCAGCTCTACAAGAGCTTTTTCATTGTTCTCTAGTATTTCCATCCTTGCTGTCAGGACTTCCAGGATGTCCTGAGATCTGCCAACAAAATATGAGGAGGTCTCCAAAATCTCCTCCAGCCGACCATCTACTTGCAAAACCCTGCATCTTTCCTCTTCTATGGCCGTCTGCAACTGAAGCATCTTGGCTTTCTGTGCCAGAACATGATCTTTGAAAGGTTGGAGACTAACTTGTTGTTCTTTGGTTGTTTCTAAAGCTGCTGTCAGTGAGGTAATCTGCTCTGGAAGTTTTGCCCCTTGTTCTTGAGATTGCCTCTCATTCGCCTCCAAGGTGGTCTTTTGCAGCTCTAGATCCTCTATTTTTCCTAGCAACCGTTCCTTCTCTACCCTCAACTCTTGATATTCTTGTTGTACTTTCTCTAGACACTCCTGGGCAATCTCCATAGATCTTCTTTTTTCTTGGAGAACCTGAAGTTCAGCCTTTGAAGAATTTATCTCCTTTTGCACGTCTTCAAATTTTCTCTTTAACTTATTGTTTTCTTCTCTTTCCTTTCTTAGTGTGTCTTTTAGTTGAGAAGAAGACTTCTTAGACTGCTCCAGATCTGTCATTATTTTATCTACATTGTCCTCTGAAGAATGGATCAATGCAGCCCCTGCTCTAATAGTGAATCTGGGGTCTCTGTCTATTCTGTATACAATGGTCATATCAGTTATCATCTTACCAAACAGGCCCCCTGTTTCAACCTTCTTCTCAATTCTTTTTACTATCCTTTTATTTTCTTTATCGTAAAAGATAGTATTAAAATCAGGGACCTCTTCCCCTTGCTTCTATTCGAAGCGAACTAGTCTAAGGGTGGGTGCCATAGACTGTCCAGGAGTGATGACAACAGGTACTTCAGGGTCTTGAACGTCGGGGTTCTCCATGTCTTGGGCCTGAATGTCTGCTATGTCAGAGGCTGAATGTTCTATCACTGTTTGGGTCAGCTTCATCCTCTCTTCCTCCTATTTCTGCAGCTCCTCATCCAGCTTCCATTTTCTTTCTTATGCTTCAATCTTGGCATCTTCTTCTGCTTTTTCGGCTGCCTCTTGTGCAGCTCTTCTTTTCTCTTCCTCTTCTCTCTTCAGCCACCCTTCGGCTTCTTGGGCTAACCTTTGAGCTTCTTCGTTTCTTTTTCCAGTTTCCTCATCGGCCTTTGCTTGCTCATCCTGCCCCTTTCCACCTTTGGTGGTGATTTTCTTTTTAAAATTTTTCCTCAAGGACGTTATGTTCAGTGCACTGTGGAAAATCGACTCTTCTCCATCCCAGTGGTGAGTGTATTCAAAATGGACATTAGCCTCTTTGCAGTGCTCTGCAACCTTGTTGTGGGAGTCATTCTTGTGGAAGGGCATCTCCCCAAAGTGAAACTTCTCCAACTCCTCCACGAATTCATCGGCCTTCTTGACTCTAGTAAACTTATAACTCCCCAACCTGAAAGGAAATGGAGGATATGCAGCCTTCTTATGTTCAAATAAAAAGCTTCCTATGCCATCTAGGAAGACTTGCCTAACTGCTTCTTTGTGAATTATGTAGTCTATGGCATACTTAGGCAATAGGGAAGGTGCTCTAGAGCCTCCAAACATTCTGAAATAGAGCCCATTCTCAGTCAAATAATAATCAGCGTATTCTTCGATCACCTGCAATGCCTCCTCTGACATGCAGTCACATTATTTTAAGAGAATAAGAGTATATAATGGCATGATAAAATGATCACAGACCTCCCTGTAGTGACTATGGTACTTGTGAGCCCACAGTGGCTTGTATGCAAAGTAAACAGGTATCCTTTCCCGGTCCTAGATGCACCTTAGGCAGGGGAAAGGTTGATTGCATAGTATGCAATCAATGAGTATGGAACTCATGTAAAATTATGACCTTTTTTGGGACACTCCTCCCAAAGATGAGGTCATGCAGGCCGAAAGGCTATTGGAAACAATGTTGGCCCAGTTGAAAATGGTCCCCTATGTTGCGAAATAAAAAATTATCGGCATCCACTCCAATTTGAAACTTTTTCCATGGGTTCTCCCTAAAATTCTATTGAGCATTAAGGCAATGAACCTGTAAGGGGTTATTAAGCTTGTAGTGTCATATTCTCCCGTCGGCCTGGTTCTAAAGTTTCTTCCAGGCATGAGCATCCTCTTGAGGGTTTCGACGAGGTCCATCCTGATGTTTCTCAGCCAATATTCAGTTAAATATATTTGTGCTTCTGGAAAGTGGTAGGCTAGGGATACATATCCAGGGCTATAGGCAACATAGCCTTGTTTATCAACATTCTCAAGAATCATGGTGGTTACATCTGCCCTAGGCAGAATCCACCCAATCACTTCAGAGCATGGGAAGAGCTCCAGTCTTGTAGCAATATTCATCAATGAAGACCTTTCTATGTTGGCATATATGCTTTCTTCCTCAAAACCTATATCAGGCACCTCTCAGCACGTGATCAACCTGTAGATGTCTCCCCACTGATACTTAGGATCTACACCAGTTATGCATTTGGTGTCTTCATAAATGTACTTGGTCTTGGTGATGACTTCGACGTCGGGTTCCTCTTCGACCACAAGGGCCTTCTTCTTTTCACGCTTAGACATTTTGAGTTTGGAGGAATCTTCCTGTCACATACAAAATTGTAATTGTTAGGTTATTTCCATACAAATTGTAGAGATTGAGATAACATTGTAAACGTTTTACCTCATCTGCGTTAAACATGGTGGTAGTAAATCAAACTAAGAAAATATGTTCACACCAATACTCCTGTCTAATACTGAAATCGGCTCAATCAACAAAGCTCGAGTGGGCAACATGGTCTATGTTAAAATGAAGCAACCTCGGGCTCTCCGTGGGCGCCATGACCACTGCGCTACGTGGAACAACAGAGGCACTAGCTCTAGCCACTAAAGGGGCATTTCAGGAGATAGCACTATCTATGTGCCTTCTATGGTCCGTCTTTAGGCTGGGCGCTGCCATACTGCCCCAGACTGGTTCGGGTTCGAATTCGACTGTGAACCTGGTCACTCGAAACAAAGAGATAAAAACAAGGTCTTGGTCTGCAAGATGTGGATAACCAGAGCAGAGGAAACCAGTCCGACATTCCCCAGGGAGGCCATGAAGACCTTCCCCGAACAACCAAACATAAGATGGGGCAAACTGGTGTGGGAAACGTAACGGCCGTCTGCACTGGCTCCACCAACCATCGAGTGCAGGGAAAAGGCCATAACAGCCACGGAAAGGGAACACCACGTGGGAAACAAAACTCCCCTACTAACAATACCAAGACTCGCCTCCGCATATATACATGTTACGACAGAAAACGGCGTGAAAACCCTAACCACAGAAATAAACAATTAAAACATCCAGTAGAACGGAATGAGACAACGAGTATAAGAGCCTACCTGGCACTGCTGTGTGACTGGTGGGAGTAAAACTGTTGGGTTTCCATGGCAGAGCCACCTAGGAATGGGGTACCGACAGCGTGGGTCCTGGTTAGCTCGAGGGACAACGACAGCGCAGCGACAGTTCAAAATAACAATAAAATAATCAACTACCTGCCCCCATATATATATCCGGTCAACCATAAGCGGAGGGAGAAAAAATCGGGCAATAAAAACACAAGGATCAGAGATCAGATCAACATTTCCTCCCGTAACGTCAGGTGGTAAAACAACTGGGAGAACCACCGAGGCGTCAGGGAGAGACAAAACAACAAAAGCATCAGAGCTCACAAGATTAGACGGTGGGACAATAGAAGGATAAGGAGCTGCAATAGAGAAAACATAAAATACATCAAGTTCTGCAAACCATCAATATCAGGGAAAAAACCAACTTAATTACAACTGTGAAAAAGTAAACTCAAACCACCAGAAAGACAACGCTTTTCAATGCCACAACAACAGACGCCGAAAACTCAAATATCAATGAAACGAAAGAGTGGGGTTGAAAAGTTAATGCAACTATCGGGAGACTTCGTAGTATGCCATCTGCAACTGTGGAAAACATAGAAACAAAATGTTCTGATGGGAACCCAAACGACAGCCGATTGAGACAAAAGTGAATAAAGGCATCGGAGAAAAATATCGGAGCTGGTTGTTTATTACATCTCCGCAACGGCGGGAGTGCAAGTGACTAAAATTCTGACTCAAACACTCAAAAATGCATTCGATGGAAAGGTAAACTTAAACAAGTAGTGAAACATTTATGGCATTAGGAACAGTCTTTCTGCAGAATCATCAAACCAAATCAAAAGTCAAACCAAAATAAGCAAAGGAGGGTCCCGAATTTTTTTTTGAATTTTGGGAAATTGTTGCAGCTGTAACAATTGGCGACTACCTGGAGAACCCTAGATTTCTGACTTAACTTCTTCCCAGTAAAAGATTGTCTAGCTCAAAAGTTGGATTCTTCTAGATGCTTGTATTCCTAAGTTGGCTAACCCATGCATTTAAATCATTGAGAAGCAGTCCATTCTTTGGGTAGTGGGAACACTCAAAATATTTGCAAGTCTGGATAACTCTTTTGAGGCCTAATACGTGAGATTTATTTTATTCCGGTCTTTAGGTAGTTTCTATATTGGACAACACAGGATCGTAACATATGGTTAACAACATTATTCCTTTGTTCCTCATTCCCATGCCAATTGCACTTTTTGTGCCGTTTCAACTTTTCTTCTTTTGAGCCCTCCATCTGCCTCTCTTTCTGAATTTTATTGAGGCTCTTCTATCCATAGTGTCCTTTTGTGTGAGAGAAGAATGTACTTTTCATCTCATGGATGGAGAAGAACTTTTGGCAATTTGAAATTCATGTTTCTGATACTTTGCTTTGATATGCATTGTTTCTTTAAGGAGTTTTGACTCTTGATAGCCTTTAGGATTTTCTGAAATTATGGCATGGGATCATTTATATATAGTACACTGTTTACCTTGCTTCCTCTCCGTGGGAGCTTCGCCATCACTCCCTAGGACATTTCAGATGTGAAATGGATGGATGCCTAGAAATAGTATTCCAGACCTCTTAATTCTGAGTTATTTACAGGGGTTAAGTAAGGCTTCAATGAATGCATGGCCAATTAGGAACACTTCCTACTAGAAGAAATTATATTGTTTAAAAGAACAGTATTTTCCTCAGGATTTCAGTTAATTAAGAACCCTGATGTTTCCAATGCAACCAAAATTTTGCCTCTTTATTCAAAACCAAAAACTAGCAACAGAGCATTAAACCAAAAGAAAAAAGCATCAATTTATTTATGTACAAAAGATTATAAAAAAAAAATTGTGTTCCCGCCCCTAAAAATCCTTCAAACTAACGAGTTAAAGGGCTGGGTTGTATGGTAGATGAAATACCTATCCATGGTCTAGTTGTACTATTTTTGAAATTGAAACAACGTCTACTGGTTTATAGTCATCCTTATCAGCCTGAGGAAGTTGAAGGAGCTCAGGCTGGGTGTCAATCATAGAACTGGCTTTTCCTGAGGTATGATATCTTAGTTCAAATTCCGCTAGATAGTTTCCCAGAACAGAATTAGCAGATTCATTTCCTTCTCCCAACTTAGTCACAGTATGCTTCATGTAAGGTTCTCTTGAAATTTTGATCTGATTTAGGGTACCCTTACGAGGTAACCATAAATGAGACCAATATGAGGAAAAATACCCCTTTATCCTGGCAGACCAATCTCGGTTCAGAATAATCCCATAACCATCCGGTATGTCAGCCACCATAATGTGAATAAATTGACATATCGTGTTATTGGTAGATAAATGTATGAGAACATTCTTCATTTCTCCCACTACTTTAACACTTGTTCTATCTAGTTGAACTACTTCCCAGGCTATGGGCTTTGGCTGCACATTAATCCTTTTGCAAACTTCAAGTGGCATAACATTTACCGATGATCTAGAATCTACCAAGCAATTATGCACATTATGATTCAACACTTCTAGAGTCAAAAGGAAAGGTGGGGTTTTAGCTTTTTCTTCCCAACTTGGTTGGACGTCCTCTTCCATGGTTTAGTTTTTAGTGGGTACATATTTTTTAGGCTCCTTATTCTTTTCAGTGTCTCCTTTGTCAACATCTACCTGTCCTTCCATAAGTTTGGCATGCTCGTTGGTTTCCTCTATTTCCTGGCTGACAGTAGTAACTCTGGGTACTTTATCTTTAATGTTGTCATTTAACTGTCTCTTGACATTCTTTTGCAACTTCTTAATCTTCGAGATTGTTGCATCGTCTTTAATTATCATATCCATGTCTTTTGGTGCAGTTGGTATGTTCTCAGGTTCAAGAGTGATTTTTTTTCTGTATCGAAAAGCGAGACACGGTCCCATAAGAACATGGTATCATCCTCTAGTTTCTCTATGGTCTTGTTATTCTCTTATTCTTCATCACTGTCCTTTGTTAATTTAGAATCCAAGAGTTGGTTCATTACCAATGTCATTGAATTTAACCATTGGGGACAATTTTTTTCAGAATGAGGTTGTTGGTGAAAAGTACAGAAATCATCCTTGCCTACCTCTATCTAATTCATGGATGCTGAATTATGTGGAGGGGTTTTGAATTGGTTGTTATCCTCCCTTTTGTAGTAGGGCTTATAAGCCTTCCGAGCTTCCTTTTCTTTCTCTAAATCTATTATTCTATTAGAGAGTTTTTTCATCATTTTTAACATTCCCTCAAAATCATGTGATTGCTCCACTATAGGTTTAGACAGTAATGAAGTTCCTTTCCCGTCATTTTTTTCTCCATGTTGCTCGGGATAATCTTCTATACTTTCCCTTTCTGCCTCTACCCTATTTGCTTCTTCATAAGTCTCTACTAACATAGGTTTGACCTTCATTTTGGCAAACATGGCTAACTCAGGTCCCAAAGCTGAGGTATAATATTCCATTAGGACCTTGTCTGAAGGTCTATCAGCTTCAGAAATTTTTTTAAGATAAGCCGCAAATGTTTGAGTAAAACTATGCACTTTCTCTTTTCTTTCTTTCTTCAAAGAGCATAGTCCTTTCATGAGTGCTGCGTGCATCTTTTGGGCTGCATACTTGCTTCTAAAAATTCTTTCAAAGGTGTCCCAATCTGGGATAGAGTTTGCAGGCAAACCAAAATACCATGATGCTACCATGCCTTTAAGAGTATGTGGGAAAATTCTACAAACTACATCTTCATACTCCCCAGCCCTTAACCCTTCTATTGCCAAATAGAAGCTTTGTAAGTGGTCATCCACGGCAACCTTCTCATCAGGATCGAACTTAGGCAGTAAATTCTCAAAAGCTTGAGGCAGGTTGTGTAGTGGAGATATTAGGTTCAAGGGTGATCTAGCCTTCCAAGGCGGCGGTGGGTTGGGCTGGTTCACATTTATACCTACCATGAGCAAAGGTGACAGAACAGGGGTCTGAGTAAGGAGCACCGTAAGGTGGAACTGGGCTTACTTGCTTCAAAGTTGGAACTAAAACCTGTAATTCTACTTCTACAAGTTCTTCCAAACTCTAAGTACTTGGGTCAGGACAAAATCTTCCAAAATATTGCTGGTGGGGTACTCTCGGGAAAATAGGTTTCCTCATCCAACCATGCACTGGTGGCCCTCCTTCTAGTGCCAGAAACTGTTGAGGCCTGGAAATTCGTAGGAAACAATAAGAAGGGATTCTCCCCAGTCAACGTTCCCAACTAGCCCATGAGTGTTTGGTGCAGTGAATCCGTCCGGTTTGCGGTTCGGCTACCGTAGGTCAAGTAACAAAACTAAAAGGTCTTACCGGTTGCAGCTCAGTCCACCATATATTTTTTTGTATTTTTTACTTAAAATATGATATGCAAGTGCCTAATTAAAATGCAGGGTGATAAAGGATGCAAGGAGTAGTCACAAAGTGATGCGCAGGTTCTTACCTTTCATCTTAGAATTCACAAGCATCTAAATCACATACACAGTAATAAAGTAATTCTAACTATCTACGTATCCCCAGGGAGCGAAATTGTAACTTATTAATGAGTAATGTCTATTGTACATGCATTATAAAGACAAATTGTAGATAGCTGATATTTCTTCCCAAAACACATGAATGATTAAGATATTTAAACAATCAGATAGCCAATCGCTTATTAACATCATTCATTACTCATGGTGGTAATTTCACAGAATAAACCAGAAATCATTCAAACAAGAACATAGGTCCTAAGAGTTAGAACGATCTCACGACTAGTGGAGAAAAAGATGAAAAATGAAATAGTTCATCTTCATAGCATAACATTCGAACATCCCACCAAACTTTCCTCGACCGGAAAATGGTAATTCTTTATTGAAAAAAAAAGTAGTTCTTCTTACAATATCTCTTTACTTGTCTAACTGGGAAAAAATTCCCCCTTTCTCTCTAAGTCCTCTATATTTATACAAAAAGAATAAGACTATTGGGCTGCCTACAAATAACTCTTGGGCTTCCCCAACTCTTCACCTCCCAAAATTTTACTTTCACTAAGTGTTTACAAAATGGAAACATATTACAAAAATGGAAAAATATTCACGAGGAGGGCCCCTCTTGATTATTTAGAAATTTCTTCCAAGCTGAAGCCTCTGAGGTGATGCCTTCAAACTTAGAAGGTTCCAAAAAATGAATATATATCTCAAATTTTGCAGCCTTGTTCCTGATGGCTTCAATCCTGGCTGCACTCAAGCGAAGCTGATCTTCTAATAGCTGCACACTGACTGTGGAATGATCTACATCATTCCTTAAGGTCTGGCCATCGAGAGATTTAATGTGTTGTATTCTTCTTTCCTCTTCTTGGTACCTTTTCTGCAAAATTTCCGGAAACAGGTTGTGGTCTGGAAAAGCATCTATTCTCTGTTCAGCTTCTACTTGGCATCAGTTATAAGTAAACAAAAGTCTTCTAAAGAATTTTGAACATGCTCCTTTTGTCTTTCTAATAGCCTTCTTGAATTCCTCGGCTGTGTTAATGGCAAACTCCAATAAGTCGTAGTCCTGCCTAAGGGCCTGCCGATCTTTCGAGGGCAGCTCTGCAGGAGCTTCTTCATTGTTCTCTAGTCTTTCCATCCTTGCTTTCAAGACTTCCAAGATGTCCTGAGATCTATTAGCAAAATATGAGGAGGTCTCCAAAATCTCCTCCAGTTGACCATCTACTTGCAAAACCCTGCATCTTTCCTCTTCTATGGCTATCTACAACTAAAGCATCTTGGATTTCTGTGCCAGAACATGATATTTGAAAGGTTGGAGACTAACTTGTTGTTCTTTGGCTGTTTCTAAAGCTGCTGTCAGTGAGGTAATCTGCTATTGAAGTTTTTCCCCTTGTTCTTGAGGTTGCCTCTCATTCGCCTCCAAGGTGGTCTTTTGCAGCTCTAGATCCTCTATTTTTCCTAGCAGTCGTTCCTTCTCTGCCCTCAACTCTTGATATTCTTGTTGAACTTTCTTTAGACACTCCTGGGAAGTCTCCATAGATCTTCTCTTTGCTTGGAGAACCTGAAGTTCAGCCTTTGAAGAATTTATCTCCTTTTGCACATCTTCAAATTTTCTCTTTAACTTATTGTTTTCTTCTCTTTCCTTTCTTAGTGTGTCTTTTAGTTGAGAACAAGACTTCTTAGACTGCTCCAGATCTGTCATTATTTTATCTACATTGTCCTCTGAAGCATGGATCAATGCAGCCCCTACTCTAATAGTGAATCTGGGGTCTCTGTCTGTTCCATATACAATGGTCGTATCAATTATCATCTTACCAGACAGGCCCCCTGTTTCAACTTTCTTCTCAGTTCTTTTTACTATCCTTTTCTTTTGTTTATCATAAAAGATAGTGTTAAAATCAGGGACCTCTTCCCCTTGCTTCTATTCGAAGGGAACTAGTCTAAGGGTGGGGGCCATAGACTGTCCTGGTGTGCTAACAATAGGTACTTTAGGGTATTGAACGTTGAGGTTCTCCATGTCTTGGGCCTAAATGTCTGCTATGTCAGAGGCTGGCTGTTCTGTCACCATTTGGGTCAGCTTCATCCTCTCCGCCTCCTGTTTTACAGCTCCTCATCCAGCTTCCTTTTTCTTTCTTCTGCTTCGATCTTGGCATCTTCTTCTGCTTTTCTGGCTACCTCTTGTGCAGCTCTTCTTTTCTCTTCCTCTTCTCCCTTTAGCCACGCTTCGGATTCTTGGGCTAACCTTTGAGATTCTTCGTTTCTTTTTCTAGTTTCCTCATCGGCCTTTTCTTGCTCATCCAGCCTCTTTCCATATTTGGTGGTGATTTTATTTTTAAACCTTTTCCTCAAGGCCATTATGTTCAGTGCACTGCAGAAAATGGACTCTTCTCTGTCCCAGTGGTGAGTGTATTCAAAATGGACATTAGCCTCTTTGCAGTGCTCTACAACCATGTTGTGGGAGTCATTCCTGTGGAAGGACATCTCCCCAAAGTGAAACTTCTCCAACTCCTCCACGAATTCATCGGCCTTCTTGACTCTAGTAAACTTATAACTCCCCAACCTAAAAGGCAACGGAGGATATGTAGCCTTCTTATGTTCAAATAAAAAGCTTCCTATGCCATCTAGGAAGACTTGCCTAATTGCTTCTTTGTGAATTATGTAGTCTGTGGCATACGTAGGCAATAGGGAAGGTGCTCTAGAGCCTCCAAACATTCTGAAATAGAGCCCATTCTCTGTCAAATAATAATCAGCGTATTCTTCGATCACCTACAATGCCTCCTCTAACATGAAGTCACATTCTTTTAAGAAAATAAGAGTATATAATGGCATGATAAAATGTTCAGAGACCTCCCTGTAGTGACTGTGGTACTTGTGAATGCATAGTGGCTTGTATGCGGAGTAAATAGGTATCCTTTCCCAGTCCCAGATGCACCTTAGGCTGGGGAAAGATTGATTGCAAAGTATGCAATCAATGAGTATGGAACTCATGTAAAATTCTGACCTTTTTTTGGGACAGTCCTCCCAAAGCTGAGGCCATGCAGGCCGAAAGGCTATTGGACACAATGTTGGCCCAGTTGAAAACAGTCCCCTATGTCACAACATAAAAAATTATCGGCATCCACTCCATTTTGAAACTTTTGCCATGGGTTCTCCCAAAAATTCTATTGAGCATTAAGGCAATGAACCTGTAAGGGGTTCTTAAGCTTGTAGTGTCATATTCCCTCGTTGGCCTGGTTCTAAAGTTTCTTCCAGGCATGAGCATCCTCTTGAGGGTTTAGACGAGGTCCATCCTGATGTTTCTCAGCCAATCTTCAGTTAGATATATTTGTGCTTCTAGCAAGTGGTAGGCCAGGGATACATATCCAGGGCTATAGGCAGCATAGCCTTGTTTATCAGCATTCTCAAGAATCATGTTGGTTACATCTGCCCTAGGAAGAATCCACCCAATCACTTCAGAGCATGGGAAGAGCTCCGATATTGTAGCAATATTCATCAATGAAGACCTTTCTATGTTCGCGTATATGATTTCTTCCTCAGAACCTATATCAGGCACCTCTTGGCGCGTGATCAACCTGTAGATGTCTCCCCACTGATTCTCAGGCTCTACACCAGTTATGCATTTGGTGTATTCATAAATGTACTCAGTCTTGGTGATGACTTCAACGTCAGGTTCCTCTTCGACCACAGGGGCCTTCTTCTTTTGACGCTTAGACATTTTGAGTTCGGAGGAATCTTCCTGTCACATACAAAATTGTAATTCTTAGGTTATTTCCAGATGAATTCTAGAGATTGAGATAACAATGTAAATGTTTTACCTCATCTGCGTTAAACATGGTGGTTGTAAATCAAACTAAGCAAATATGTTCACACCAATACTCCTGTCTAATACTGAAATTGGCTCAATCAACAAAGCTCGAGTGGGCAACACGGTCTACGTTAAAATGAAGCAACCTTGGGCTCTCTATGGGCGCCATGACCACTGCGCTACGCAGAACAATAGAGGCACTAGATCTAGCCACTAAAGGGGCATTTCAGGAGATAGAACTATCTATGTGCCTTCTACAGTCCGTCTTTAGGTTGGGCACTGCCATACTTCCCCAGACCGGTTCGGGTTCGAATTCGACCATGAAACTGGTCGCTTGAAATAGAGAGATAAAAACGAGGTCTTGGTCTGCAAGATGTGGATAACCAGAGTAGAGGAAACCAGTCCGACATTCCCCAGGGAGGCCATGAAGACCTTCCCCGAACATCCAAATATAAGATGGGGCAAACCGGTGTAGGCAGCGTAACGGTCGTCTGCACTGGTTCCCCCAACCATAGAGTGCAGGGCAAAAGGCTATAACAACCACGGAAAGGGAACACCCCATGGGAAACAAAAATCCCCTACTAATAGTACCAAGACTCGCCTCTGCATATATACATGTTACAAAGGAAAACGGCATGAAAACCATAACCGCGGAAATAAACAATTAAAACATCTAGTCGAACGAAATGAGACAATGAGTACAAGAGCCTACCTGGAATTGCTATGCGACTGGTGGGAGGGAAACCATTGAGTTTCCATGGCGGAGCCACCTAGGAATGAGGTAGTGACAGCGAGGGTCCTTGTTAGCTCGAGGGACAATGACAGCATAGAGATAATTCAAAATAACAATAAAATAATCAACTGCTTGCCCCCATATATATATCCAGTCAACCATAAGCGGAGGGAGAAAACATCAAGCGGTGAAAAGACAAGGATTGGAGATAAGATCGTCATTTCCTCCCGTAACATCTGGTGGTAAAACAACTGCGAGAACTGCCGAGGCGTTAGGGAGAGACCAAACAACAAAAGCATCGGAGCTCACAAGATTAGTCGTCGGGGCAATAGAAGGATAAGGAGCCGCAATGGCAAAAACATAAAAGACATCAAGTTCTGCAAACCATCAAAATCGGGGAAACAACCAACTTAATTACAACTGTGGAAAAGTAAACTCAAACCACTGGAAAGACAATGTTTTTCAACACCACAATGGCAGACACCGAAAACTCAAATATCAATGAAACGAAAGAGCGGGGTTGAAAAAGTTAATGCAACTATCGGGAGACTTCATAGTATGCCATCTGTAGCTGCGGAAAATGTAGAAACAAAATGTTCCGACGGGAACCCAAACGACAATCAATTGATACAAAAGTGAATAAAGGCATCAGAGAAAAATATCGGAGCTGGTTGCTTATTACATCTCCGCAACGGCGGGAGTGCAAGTGACTAAACTTCTGACTCAAACACTCAAAAATGCGTTCGATGGCAAGGTAAACTTAAACAAGTAGTGAAACATTTATGGCATTAGGAACAGTCTTTTTGCAAAATCATCAAACCAAATCAAAAGTCAAACCAAAATAAGCAAACGAGGGTCCCGAATTGTTTTTTGAAGTTTGGGAAATTGTTGCAGCTACAACAATTGGAAACTACCTGGTGAACCCCATATTTTTGACTTAACTTCGTCCCAGTAAAAGATTGTCTAGCTCAAAATTTGGATTCTTCTAGATGCTTGTATTCCTAAGTTGGCTAACCCATGCATTTAAATCATTTAGAAGCAGTCCATTCTTTGGGTAGTGGGAACACTCAAAATATTGGCAAGTCTGGATAACTCTTTTGAGGCCTAATAAGTGAGATTTATTTTATTCCTGTCTTTAGGTAGTTTCTAGCTTGGACACCACAGGATCGTAACATATGGTAAACAACATTATTCCTTTGTTCCTCATTCCCATGCCAATTGCACTTTTTGTGCCATTTGAACTTTTGTTCTTTTGAGCCCTCCATCTGCCTTTATTTCTAAATTTTATTCATGCTCTTCTATCCATAGTGTCCTTTTGTGTGAGAGAAGAATGTACTTTTCATCTCACGGATGGAGAAGAACTTTTGGAAATTTGAAATTCATGTTTCTGATACTTTGCTTTGATATGCATTGTTTCTTTAAGGAGTTTTGACTCTTGATAGCCTTTAGGCTTTTCTGAAATCATGGCATGGGATCATTTATATATAGTACACTATTTACCTTGCTTCCTCTTCGTGGGCCCTTCACAGTCACTCCCTAGGACATTTTAGATGTGAAATGGATGGATGCCTCGAAATAGTAGTCCAGACCTCTTAATTTTGAGTTATTTATAGGGATTAAGTAAGGCTTCAATGAATGTATGGCCAATTAGGAACACTTCTTACTAGAAGACATTCTATTGTTTAAAAGCATAGTCTTTTCCTCAAGATTTCAGTTAATTAAGAACCCTGATGTTTCCAATGCAACCAAAAGTTTGCCTCTTGATTCAAAACCAAAAACTAGCAACAGAGCATTAAACCAAAAGAAAAAAGCATCAATTTATTTATGTACAAAACATTAAGAAAAAAAAAATTGTGTGCCCGCCCCTGAAAATCCTTCAAACTAACGAGTTAAAGGGCTGGGATGTATTGTAGATGAAATACCTATCCATGGTCTAGTTGTACTATTTTTGAAATCGAAACAACGTCTATTGGTTTACATTCATCCTTATCATCCCGAGGAAGTTGAAGGAGCTCAAGCTGGGTGTCAATCATAGAACTGGCTTTTCTTCAGGTATGATATCTTAGTTCAAATTCTGTTAGATAGTTTCCCAGAACAGAATTAGCAAATTCATTTCCTTCTCCCAACTTAGTCACAGTATGCTTCATGTAAGGTTCTCTTGAAATTTTGATCTGATTTAGGGTACCCTTACGAGGTAACCATAAATGAGACCAATCTGAGGAAAAATACCCCTTTAGCCTAACAGACCAATCTCGGTTCAGAATAATCCCATAACCATCTGGTATGTCAGCCACCATAATGTCAATAAATTGACATATCATTTTATTGGCAGATAAATGTATCAGAACATTCTTCATTTCTCCCACTACTTTGACACTTGTTCTATCTAGTTGAACTACTTCCCAGGCTGTGGGATTTGGCTGCCCATTAATTTTTTTGCAAACTTCAAGTGGTGTAACATTTACTGATGATCCAGAATCTACCAAGCAATTATGCACATTATGATTCACCACTTCTAGAGTCAAAAGGAAAGGTGGGGTTTTAGCTTTTTCTTACCAGCTTGGTTCGACGTCTTCTTCCCCCGGTTGGTTTTTAGTGGGTACATATTTTTTAGGCTCCTCAGTCTTTTCAGTGTCTCCTTTGTCAAAATCTACCTGTCCTTCCATAAGTTTGGCATGCTCATTGGTTTTCTCTATTTCCTGCTTGACAATAGTAACTCTGGGTACTTTACCTTTAATGTTGTCATTTAACTGTCTCTCGAGATTCTTTTGCAACTTCTTAATCTTCGATATTGTTGCATCATCTTTAATTATCAGGTCCATGTCTTTTGGTGTAGTTGGTATGTTCTCAGGTTCAAGAGTGTTTTTTTTATGTATCGAAAAGCGAGACACAGTCCCATAAGAACATGGTATCATCCTCTAGTTTCTCTATGGTCTTGTTATTCTCTTCTTCTTCATCACTGTCCTTTGTTAATTTAGAATCCAAGAGTTGGTTCATTACCAATGTCATTGAATTTAACCATTGGGGACAATTTTTTTCAGAATGAGGTTGTTGGTGAAAAGTACAGAAATTATCCTTGCCTACCTCTATCAAATTCATGGATGCTGAATTATGTGGAGGGGTTTTGAATTGGTTGTTATCCTCCCTTTTGTAGTAGGGCTTATAAGCCTTCCGAGCTTCCTTTTCTTTCTCTAAATCTATTATTCTGTTAGAGATTTTTTTCATCATTTTTAACATTCCCTCAAAATCATGTGATTGCTCCGTTGTAGGTTTAGACAGTAATGAAGTTCCTTTCCCGTCATTTTTTTCTCCATGTTGCTCGGGATAATCTTCTATACTTTCCCTTTCTACCTCTACCCTTTCTGCTTCTTCGTAATTCTCTGCTAACGTAGGTTTGACCTTCATTTTGGAAAAAATGGCCAACTCAGGTCCCAAAGCTGAGGTATAATATTCAATTAGGACCTTATCTGAAGGTCTACCAGCTTCAGATTTTTTTTTTAAATAAGCTGCAAATCTTTGAGTAAAACTATGCACTTTCTCTTTTCTTTCTTTATTCAAAGAGCATAGTCCTTTCATGAGTGTTGCGTGCGTCTTTTGGGCTACATACTTGCTTCTAAAAATTCTTTCAAAGGTGTCCCAATCTGGGATAGAGTTTGTAGGCAAACCAAAATACCATGATGCTGCCGTGCCTTTAAGAGTATGTGGGAAAAGTATACAAACTACATCTTCATACTCCCTAGCCCTTAACCCTTCTATTGCCAAATAGAAACATTGTAAGTGGTCATCCACGGCAACCTTCTCATCAGGATCGAACTTAGGCAGTAACTTCTCAAAAGCTTGAGGTAGGTTGTGCAGTGGAGGTATTAGGTTCAAGGGTGATCTAGCCTTCCAAGGCAGGGGTGGTTTGGGCTGGTTCACATTTATACCTGCCATGAGCAAAGGTGAAAGAACAGGGGTCTGAGTAAGGAGCACCGTAAGGTGGAACCGGGCTTACTTGCTTCAAAGGTGGAACTAAAACCTGTAAGTCTGCTTCTACAAGTTCTTCCAAACTCTAAGTACTTGGGTTAGGACAAAAGCTTCCAAAATATTGCTGGTGGGGTATTCTCAGGAAAATAGGTTTCCTCGGCCAGCCATGCACTGCGGCCCTCCTTCTAGCGCCAGAAACTGTTGAGGCCTGGAAATTCACAGGCAACAACAGCAAGGGATTCTCCCTAGTCAACGTTCCCAACTAGCCCGTGACTGTTTGGTGTAGGAAATCCATTTGGTTTGCGTTCCGGCTACCGTAGGTCAAGCAACAAAACTAAAAGGCCTTACCGGTTGTGGCCCTGTCCATCGTATACGTTTTTGTATTTTTGACTTAAAATATGATATGCAAGTGCCTAATTAAAATGCAAGGTGATAAAGGATGCAAGGAGTAGTCACAAAGTGATGCGCAGGTTCTTACCTTTCATCTTAGAATTCACAAGCATCTAAATCACATACATAGTAATAAAGTAAATCTAACTATCTACCTATCCCCAGGGAGCTAAATTGTAACTTATTAATGAGTAATGTCTATTGTACATGCATTATAAAGAGAAATTGCAGATAGCTGATATTTCTTCCCAAAACACATAAATGATTAAGATATTTAAACAATCAGATAGCCAATTGCTTATTAACAGCATTCATTACTCATGGTGGTAATTTCACAGAATAAACCAGAAATCATTCAAACAAGAACATAGGTCCTAAGAGTTAGAACGATCTCACGGCTAGTGGAGACAAAGCTGAAAAACGAAATAGTTCATCTTCATAGCATAACATTCGAACATCCCACCAAACTTTCTCCGATAGGAAAACAGTAATTCTTTATTGCAAAAAAAAGTAGTTCTTCTTACAATATCTCTTTACTTGTCTAACTGGGAAAAAATTCCCCCTTTCTCTCTAAGTCCTTTATATTTATACAAAAAGAATAAGACTGTTGGGATGCCTACAAATAACTCTTGGGCTTCCCCAACTCTTCGCCTCCCAAAATTTTACTTTCACTAAGTGTTTACAAAATGGAAACATATTACAAAAATGGACAAATATTCATGAGGAGGGCCCCGCTTGATTATTTAGAAATTTCTTCCAAGCTAAAGCCTTTGAGGCGATGCCTTCAAACTCAGAAGGTTCCAAAAAATGAATATTTATATCGAACTTTGCAGCCTAGTTCCTGATGGCTTCAATCCTGGCTGCACTCAAGCGAAGCTGATCTTCTAATAGCTGCACACTGACTGCGAAATGATCTACCTCATTCCTTAAGGTCTGGCCATCGAGAGCTTTAATGTGTTGTATTCTTCTTTCCTCTTCTTTGTACCTTTTCTGCAAAATTTCCACAAACAGGTTGTGGTCTGGAAAAGCATCTATTCTCTGTTGAGATTATACTTGGCATCAGTTATAAGTAATAAGAAGTCTTCTAAAGAATTCTGAACATGCTCGTTTTGTCTTTCTAACAACCTTCTCGAATTCCTCAGCTGTGTTAATGGCAAACTCCAATAAGTCGTAGTCCTGCCTAAGGGCCTGTCGATCTTTCGAGGGCAGCTTTATAGTAGCTTCTTCATTGTTCTCTAGTCTTGCCATCCTTGCTGTTAGGACTTCCAGGATGTCCTAAGATCTGTCAAAAAAATATGAGGAGGTCTCGAAAATCTCCTCCATCCGACCATCTACTTGCAAAACCTTGGATCTTTCCTCTTCTATGGCCGTCTGCAACTGAAGCATCTTGGCTTTCTGTGCCAAAACATGATCTTTGAAAGGTTGGAGACTAACTTGTTGTTATTTGGATGTTTCTAAAGCTGTTGTTAGTGAGGTAATCTTCTCTTGAAGTTTTTCTCCATGTTCTTGAGATTGCCTCTCATTCGCCTCCAAGGTGGTCTTTTGCAGCTCTAGATCCTCTATTTTTCCTAGTAGTTGTTCCTTCTCTGCCCTCAACTCTTGATATTCTTGTTGTACTTTCTTTAGACACTCATGGGAATTATCCATAGATCTTCTCTCTGCTTGGAGAACCTGAAGTTCAGCCTTTGAAGACTTTATCTCCTTTTGCACGTCTTCAAATTTTCTCTTTAACTTATTGTTTTCTTCTCTTTCTTTTCTTAGTGTGTCTTTTAGTTGAGAAGAATACTTCTTAGACTGCGCCAGATCTATCATTATTTTATCTACATTGTCCTCTGACGCATGGATCAATGCAGCCCCTACTCTAATAGTGAATCTGGGGTCTCTATCTGTTCCATATACAATGGCCGTATCAGTTATCATCTTACCAGACAAGCCCCCTATTTCAACCTTCTTCTCAATTCTTTTTACTATCCTTTTCTTTTCTTTATCGTAAAATATAGTATTAAAATCAGGGACCTCTTCCGCTTGATTCTATTCAAAGGGAACTAGTCTAAGGGTGGGGGCCATATACTGTCCAAGTGTGCTGACAATAGGTACTTCAGGGTCTTGAACGTCGGGGTTCTCCATGTCTTGGGCCTGAATGTCTGCTATGTCAAAGGCTGACTGTTCTGTCACCGTTCGGTTCAGCTTCATCCTCTCTGCCTCCTATTTCTACAGCTCCTCATCCAGCTTCCTTTTTCTTTCTTCTACTACGATCTTGGCATCTTCTTCTGCTTTTCTGGTTGCATCTTGTGTAGCTCTTCTTTTCTCTTCCTCTTCTCCCTTCAGCCACCCTTCAACTTCTTGGGCTAACCTTTGAGCTTCTTCGTTTCTTTTTTTGGTTTCCTCATTGGCCTTTGCTTGCTCATACTGCCCCTTTCCACCTTTGGTGGTTATTTTCTTTTTAAACCTTTTCCTCAAGGCCGTTATGTTCAGTGCACTGTGGAAAATGGACTCTTCTCTGTCCCAGTGGTGAGTGTATTAAAAATGGACATTAGCCTCTTTCCAGTGCTCTACAACCTTATAGTGGGAGTCATTCCTGTGGAAGGGCATCTCCCCAAAGTGAAACTTCTCCAGCTCCTCCACGAATTCATTGTCCTTCTTGACTCTAGTAAACTTATAACTCCCCAACCTGAAAGGAAACAGAGGATATCCAGCCTTCTTATGTTCAAATAAAAAGCTTCCTATGCCATCTAGGAAGACTTGCCTAACTACTTCTTTGTGAATTATGTAGTATGTGGTATACTTAGGCAATAGGGAAGGTTCTCTAGAGCCTCCAAACATTTTGAAATAGAGCCCATTCTCATTCAAATAAGAATCAGCGTATTTTTCGATCACCTGCAATGCCTCCTCCGACATGCAGTCACATTATTTTAAGAAAATAAGAGTATATAATGGGATGATAAAATGTTCAGAGACCTCCCTGTAGTGACTGTGGTACTTGTGAGCCCACAGTGGCTTGTATGCGGAGTAAACAAGTATCCTTTCCCGGTCCCAGATGCACCTTAGGCCGGGGAAAGGTTGATTGCATAGTATGCAATCAATGAGTATGGAACTCATGTAAAATTCTAACCTTTTTTGGGACACTCCTCCCAAAGTTGAGGCCATGCAGGCCGAAAGGCTATTGGACACAATGTTGGCCCAGTTGAAAATGGTCCCCTGTGTCGCGACATAAAAAATTATCAGCATCCACTCCAATTTGAAACTTTTTCCATGGGTTCTCCCAAAAATTCTATTGAGCATTAAGGAAATGAACCTGTAAGGTGTTCTTAAGCTTGTAGTGTCATATTCTCCTGTCGGCCTGGTTCTAAAGTTTCTTCCAGGCATGAGCATCCTCTTGAGGGTTTCGACGAGGTCCATCCTGATGTTTCTCAGCCAATATTTAGTTAAATATATTTGTGCTTCTGGCAAGTGCTAGGCCAGGGCTACATATCCAGGGCTATAGGCAGCATAGCCTTGTTTATCAACATTCTCAAGAATCATGGTGGTTACATCTGCCCTAGGAAAAATCCACACAATCACTTCAGAGCATGGGAAGAGCTCCGGTCTTGTAGCAATCTTCATCAATGAAGACCTTTCTATGTTGGCGTATATGCTTTCTTCCTCAAAACCTATATCAGACCCCTCTCGGCACGTGATCAACCTGTAGATGTCTCCCCACTGATACTCACGCTCTACACCAGTTATGCATTTGGTGTCTTCATAAATGTACTCGGTCTTGGTGATGACTTCGATGTCGGGTTCCTCTTCAACCATAGGGGCCTTCTTCTCTTGACACTTAGACATTTTGAGTTCGGAGGAATCTTCCTGTCACGTACAAAATTGTAATTGTTAGGTTATTTCCAGACAAATTGTAGAGATTGAGATAACAATGTAAACATTCTACCTCATCTATGTTAAACATGGTGGTAGTAAATCAAACTAAGAAAATATGTTCACACCAATACTCCTGTCTAATACTGAAATCGGCTCAATCAACAAAGCTCGAGTGGGAAACACGGTCTATGTTAAAATGAAGCAACCTCGGGCTCTCTGTGGGCACCATGACCATTGCGCTACATGGAACAATAGAGGCACTACCTCTAGCCACTAAAGGGGTGTTTCAGGAGATAGCACTATCTATGTTCCTTCTACGGTCTGTCTTTAGGCTGGGTGCTTCCATACTGCCCCAGACCAGTTTGGGTTCGAATTCGACCGTGAACTTGGTCGCTCAAAACAGAGACATAAAAATGAGGTCTTGGTCTACAAGATGTGGATAAATGGAGCAAAAAAAACCAGTCCGACATTCCCCACGGAGGCCATGAACACCTTCCTTGAACAACCACACATAAGATGGGGAAAAATGGTGCAGGCAGCGTAACAGCCGTCCGCACTGGTTCCCCTAACCATAGAGTGCATGGCACAAGGCCATAATGGCCATGGAAAGGGAACACCCTGTGGGAAACAAAACTCCCCTACTAACAGTACCAAGACTCACCTCCAAATATATACATGTTACGACGGAAAATGGAGTGAAAACCCTAACCACAGAAATAAACAATTAAAACATCAAGTCAAATAGAATGAGACAACGAGTACAAGAGCCTACCTGGCACTGCTGCATGACTGGTGGGAGTAAAACCGTTGATTTTCCACGGTGGAGTGACCTAGGAATGGGGTACCGATAGTGGGGGTCCTGGTTAGCTCGAGGGACAACGACAGCGCAATGACAGTTCAAAATAACAATAAAATAATCAACTGCCCGCCCCCATATATATATCCGGTCAACCATAAGCGAAGGGAGAAAACATTGTGCAGTGAAAACATAAGGATCAAAGATTAGATCGACATTGTCTCCCATAATGTTGGGTGGTAAAACAACTGGGAGAACCATCGAGGCGTTAGGGAGAGACCAAACAACAAAAGCATCGGAGCTCGGAAGATTAGACGTCGGGGCAATAGAAGGATAACGAGCCGCAACGGCAAAAACATAAAAGACATCAAGTTCCACAAACCATCAAAATCGGGGAAAAAACCAACTTAATTACAACTAAAAAAAAGTAAACTCAAACCACCGGAAAGACAACGCTTTTCAACGCCACAACGGCGGACGCTGAAAACTCAAAGATCAATGAAATGAAAGAGAGGGGTTGAAAAAGTTAATGCAACTATCGGGAGACTTCGTAGTATGCCATCCGCAACTACGAAAAATGTAGAAACAAAATGTTCTGACGGGAATCCAAATGACGGTCGATTGAGAAAAAAGTGAATAAAGGCATCGGAGAAAAATATCGGAGCTAGTTGCTTATTACATCTCCACAACGGTGGGAGCGCAAGTGACTAAAATTATGACTCAAAGACTCAAAAATGCATTCAATGGCAAGGTAAACTTAAACAAGTAGTGAAACATTTATGGCATTAGGAACAGTCTTTCTGCAGAATCATCAAACCAAATCAAAAGTCAAATCAAAATAAGCAAAGGAGGGTCCTGAATTTTTTTTTGAATTTTGGGAAATTGTTGCAGTTGCAACACTTACACACACCCAACCTGATTTATCTCATGCAGTTAGTGTGGCTTTGAGATACATGGATCAGCCTCATAAGATCTACTGGAGAGCAGCCAAAAGGATCCTAAACTTTGTTCAAGGAACAAGAATTCATGGGACCTTCTACAAAGAAAAATATGATATTGATTTGATTGGGTTTACTGACAGTGATTGGGAAGGTGACAACACAAATAGAAATTCTACATCAGGATATGTTTTCATGCTTGCAAAAGGGCCAATCAGCTAGTCAAGGAAGAATCAAAGCTCCATAGAACTCTCATCTACAGAATCAGAGTATAGAGGAGTTGTAAATGCAACAACTCAATGTTTGTGGTTGCAGGGGATACTTGGGTGATGTGGCTTCGAATCAAAGTTTTCAACTATTATCTACTATGATAATTAGAGCACCATTCTAATCTACAATGATCCAGTTTAGATAGAGTGAACTAAGCACATTGAGATCCATATGCACTACATCAGATAACTTGTGCATGATGGTACCATTGATATACTTTTCTATGCATCTTCAGAACAAGTAGCAGACATCTTCACCAAAGTTTTTTTTGAGAACACCTTCAGCAATCTCAAATCACTGCTAGTGATTCTTGATCATGCTGTGAAGCATGATTGATGAAAATATTTCCAAATTTTGTTTTTCCTGTCCATGTTTAAGGGAGGATTTTCCCACTGGATTTTTTCCTCTCTCCTTGGTTGTATGGACAAGCAGTATGTAAAGGGTGACTAAGACTTGTTGCTAGGCCCTATAGTTTTCTGACATTTACTCATAAATTTAGGCTTAGGGGGGGGGGTGTTATATTAATCAACCCATAGTTACCTACATTAGACATTAATTTAATTATTTTTGTCTTATTACCTAGTTTCCTGGATTCCATTCTATGCTAGTTTCCTTCTACATGTCCTAGAATTCAACACATGCTAAAAATGAGTCATGGAGTGCTTGGGAAACATATGGAAACCCAATTTAACATTTATTCTTTATTCCAAATTATCTAAAGCACATATCTTCTTTTCCTGAAAAGCTGCCTTGTTTTATTTCTGATTTAAGGAAAAAGGAAAAGCTAGACTAGGTGTAGTTGACTTGTTTTTTTCCCACATAATCCTCCCTCATTTTCTCCAAATAAAATCATGTATTATTTTTCTTTCCATCCCTCTCTATCTTTCCCACTTTACTTATCAAATTCATGAGAATCTACCTAGATTTGGAAACTGCTTTATGCACCTATGGGGGATTTGACTAGATTTGGTAAGCCTGCTTTCTGACTATTTCGAATGGCATATTTATGCATTATATTCTCTCATGTAATTATATATTACAGCAGCCTATTACTTCATAAGGTTGGCTATTGTACACTTACTCAATACAGATTAGTGTTATGCTCCAAATTCAGTCTCCTTTGGTATTAATTTTGCATGTTTAATTAGCAATTTTGTGAGTGTAATTGTTCTATCTCTTGGGTTCAATTTCCAAAAATAAATCAAAATATTTAGATGTGTATGATTTTATGTACGATGATGGAATTAGTTCTTCTCTATGCTCGGTTAATATGATAGAGAAGGCCTTGAGAAAAATTAATGAGGATATCCTTCGGCTGTTATTCATTTAGCTGCAAACAGATGAGATCAAAGGAAAGGTTGATGTTTTGGTAAAGATATCGCATGCCTTGGAAGTAATGCATAATATTGAATCATAATATAAATTCATTTAGTACTTTACAATTTTTACTTATATATGATGGTGAACTTATAAAATATGGTTTGCATTTACAAGATTTTATGCGACCACATACTAGTGGTCAAGACGGTGTTGGCCGCAGTGATGCTCGTGGAGAGTTGTCACATAATAAAATGACTATAGGTACATCTCATGTTACACTATTTTCGAATGAACATTCAACAACATTTTTTGTGACACCCCCTAGGCTAGTTGTTAGTGCACCCTATAGTGACCAACACACACTAGATCATCCAGAAGAAGGGGTCAATGCAAAGCCTACTAGTATTGATATTGTTGAAGAAACATTTCTTGGATCGTCATGTGTCACTAGCATGGGTACAATATAAACAACATCCTTAGTGGAAAAAGAGCTCGTTCCAATAAATATAGAGAATATCCTAGGTAATTAATATGTATTGTTCAAGTTAGTGTTTATAATTTAATTGTAATATACCGATAAAACATTGTCTTTCAACTAATGATGGCATGATCATTTTGCAAGAAATGGTTTTTTTATAAAAGACTAAATGATTTCACCTTGGAAATATTTGGGCCCACTATCTGCACAAGGTCAGATAAACAAATTAAAAATTTAATGATCTCACTAATCGGTTGGTTGGCTTGTTCGACAACGAGACCTTTAATAGAGTCATGATCCTAAAGAAGGCTAGATAACATATGAATATTTTTCAGGACCAATATAGGATTCACCTAGAAAGGATCCCTAGGTATGAGTGCCCTTTGGTGATTCTAGCTAGAGAGTGGAAATCCCTAGTGGAAGATGGAAATGAGAGGGCTCTGAGAAAACAAGAAAAACTACCACTAGGCATAGGGAGGTATGCAATACTTTCCACAATGTAATTCTAACCCTTATTATTATTAATTTATATATCAAATTTGGAAAATATAACGTATTTCAAAACTTTCATAGGCTATCGACACATCAAAGGCCTCAAAGGAAACATAAGAAAAAATTTGTCAGCACAAGCTTGGGCCTGGTGGTTATTCAAATTTAGTGGCACAAATTGTAAGTATCGAAAAACCAATAATGCATCCAAATAATAAATTGGAAATTATTTTCATCTTAATGAACCACAAATGGTAAATTCATGACGTTATGCAAATATGAATACCAACCAATTCAAAGAAGTGCGCACTGAGGAATATTTGAAGCTTGGCCTCCAGAACGCCTTTGGAGCTATGGCTGAATTCCAAAAATATTGTTTGGGCAAACACTGTCTTCTAGCGATCCATATTTCTTACAGGTATATAAAATCTATATTGTTTAATGAATATTTATTACTTGTGCAATATATTCATTATAAAAAATTTCCATAAAATACTGACTCTGTTATGAGTAGGAAAGCAACAATCCAATCAATGTCGAAGATGGACAACAACAAATCTAAGATCATGCTTCGAATCATGGTAATGAATTTAATCATATTCTACAAATTTTAATATTGCATTGCAGATGGTGAACATTAATTGTACTTTTCCATGTTTTAACTGCAAAGCATGTAGAGGGTCACACTGTATAGGTTGAGCCTAAAGTACAGGAATATGAAGTACATCATGTGGCCACATCGAGTAAAAAAACACCTTTGTAATGTATTTTTGAAATGAAATACTTGTCATTATAATACCATAATATATCAATCTAACATTTTCAAATAGATGTAGCAAGTATGAACCCCTTACCGCAAAATCCAGGATAAGTTGATGAACCACCAAGAACTGAACAACAAGTTCCAGATGATGGGTTTCTTCTTGATTTTGTAAAGTGAAAAAAATAGAAAGAAGTGACTGAAAAATTACAGTGAAATTATTTTCGATAATATAATGTTGTGCATATTTTTTTCCCTACTGAATGAATGAATGGTTTAATGAATGTTATCTTTTATTGAGTGAATGGTAA